>CM039502.1:62757216-63187870 GCA_022432975.1 Begonia masoniana | reverse complement strand
ATAACATCAGCATATCCTCTTCACCTGATCCACTCCTCAAGCAAGTGAAGGTAGATGATCGGCCGTCGAATACTGGAGGGCGTTAGTGACTCTTGACAAGTTCGCATGCCCTGGTTGTGAGGAACTACCAGATCCTGAGTCCGCTGTTCTCCCGATTCACTAAGTCCGCAATTTGTGGCATGTGCCGGTCCAATATGTGAGACTGGCGATTATCAACTCAGTAAATCGATCTAGGCGGTCATCACGTGGCTATTTTCCTCGAACCTATTTATAAAAATCCTATAAAAATCTCAAAAACAATAACGCTAAGAAACAAACAAAATCAAATAAAGCTGTAAACCGACTTACAGTTGGTGAAGGATGTCGCGTAGGGGAGGTTGCAGTCGAGCGTCGACAGAATGATTTTAAAAACCTGGGGGCTATTGATACCAGATTGTAAAACACCCCTAAACTGTACCCATTTAAAAGAAAGACAATGAAAAACAAATAGACCAGAATTATCAATCGTGGCAGTGTCCTTCTCTTTAAGGCTACTACTTCATGATTGTAGTTTGGAGAGAGTGATCTGAAGTCCAATTTATACCGCTAGATTTCATCACTGCGACTATCTCTTTATAAAAAAAACTTTATGTAATCCTGTATCTATGGTGTATCTGTGAATGGTTTTATCTGTGTCTGATTCCTCTCGAAATAAGAAGATACTAAATAAGAAAAATAGTTTGTTTGGCAAAGTCCATTTTCAATCCTTGAAGATTGACAACGAAGGTTTTAAGATGTTTTTCTTCTAGACCTAGTACTCAAAATAAGTGACAGGGATTTTAAGATGTTTTAAATATCACTAATTGCCACTTTCTTTGGATTGTGATATTTCTGGCATCGTTGATTTTGATTTCATAAGATTACAACTTCCATTGAGGAATTTTTGATGATGCTTATTTTTTTTCTCAAGATTTAGTATGTTTTTTCACCTTTTTAATAGCTTTAATCTTTGCACTTGTCCCATGCATGTGTACTTGTATTGATGACGTTCATTAGCATTACTAATTTCAACTAGTCCCCCTCTGCAATTGGCCTCAATCTCTAATGCATGTTCACGTGTGTAATGTAGACTAATCGCCATATAAATTGTGAGTTTTCATCTAAAAATTAAGAAAAAATCATATGTCCAATAACCACTTCTTATATTTAGTGGCTAAACTAATTCCTGCATTTGAGGACGTTATGTTGTTTTGAGAAAGTATAACATTTTTTTTTCCTTAAGTTGCAGGTATAAATTGTAATTTCGGCATACCATCATATTTTTCTCTTGTAATACGGAGTAACCATTTGACTACTCAAGTTTAATTTTTGCCTTCGACGATAAAACTTTTGTGTTTGGTGACTTGATATGTATTGAGATGGAGAATGATGGAGAAGAAAAAAAGGACATCTCAAACTAGACAGATTATCAAAAAGGGGTAAACATACACTTTATTTCACTACAATATGCACTTCAGATTTTTTTAACAATGTTAAATAATAAAAACTCCAGATTACTAAGCTAAAGGAAGGAAGCATCTAAACTTTTCTGACCGGTGCCCTGATGAGAAGATAAAAGATGAAAAGATAAAAGGGAACAGTTATAAATGTTCTCATATTGAATTTTAAAACTTGGTCTCATAACAATTAACCTTTGTGGAATCAGTTTAGCTGTACTGAAGGAATTGCAATGAGCTTCATCACAGATTACAAGTTCTTGGTAATACATATCCTGGATTGCTAGGAAGTTTGACTGAACAGTTCACCTAAGCTGAAATCTTCCCTTCATCTCTCGTTTGATAAAGTAAGGTTGCGTGTCTTCCTTATTAGTCCATTAATCTTTTCTTTATCTCCTGATTTTGTTCATAATCTGTTCACAATCATCCGCACATTGTTATGTTTCTTGTTAGCTGGGGTGTGTCAGAATTGAATCGGCCTTGAATCTCTTCTCATGGAGTGATATCATCCAGTTTCACACATGCCATTTCATAGCTTCTTCCCCGAGCCCCACGTGTCGACTCTGGCATCTTGGATCGTGCTAGAGTTCTATAATGATTCATGTTACTTAACCTATATTGTTCTTATTAAGCACTAAAAAACACAAGCCAAAAACAGTTTTTATTTTCCAAATAGATCATGTCCGTTCAAAATTATCATATTAGAAACAGGAAGTTTGTTTCCTAATTAGTTTGGGTTTGATTTGCAGTAGCAATGTGTTGTTTTTTTGAAGTCTTGATACGTCATAACTTAAGATCTCAATGATTTACAAATGAGATTGATGAGCAAAATGTGATATTGCTATTGCTGTTAGGGTGACCATTAATTGAACAGACATTGCAGCGAAGTATCAACCTTTATATACCAAGTAAATTGAACATCTAAACCTCGTAGTTTTCTAGTAAATTCACGTCATAACATGTTGTTTCTTTATTGTCAAATAAAAAACCATTTCCACAGTTTTCTTTATAGGATTTCTTATGCTATTAATATAAGACATACAAAAGTTGACAGTAGTTTATTTTGGGATTTCTAATGTCTAAAACATATAGCTGATGTTTCATATTTTTCAAACATAACTGCTTTGTACGTATCATGTCAAAAACATTAAGCTAAATTGCAGGTTTATGTTTCCATCTTGTGTGTGTGTCTTTTTTCTCTAGATCGCCCTTCTTGGGGCAGCCTTCTAACAAATTCAACTAATTGGCACATTCCTCGAGTTACTATTTTCCTATGGCAATATATATCATCTTTTTCAGAGACTTCAGTTGTTTTTCTTTTGGATATATTCTTTCTTTCTTTCTTTCAATAAAGATAGAATTTCTTAGTATTCTTATTTGAAACATATTATTATAGCAGTGTATATCCTCGTTCTTGTTTCGAACAATAAAATAGTATTTGTTATTACGTTAGTTTAAACATACGCACGAACATAAAGCTTCGAACGAAAGCTCGAGTGCCGTTTCGCTAAAATGTAATGCTTTTCTTTTTGTTTTTAAATTAAAATCTAAAACTTTGTGGCAGTCCCTTCTCCGCGCCCGAATGGGGAGAACGGGAAAAAAGGGGCGATCACTTATAGAGGTTGTTAATCACAGAATTTTTTCTTTCCGTTGACTGAAAAGGTAAATGAACAAGTAAACCCGTATTTGGTATGTTAACTTCTTTTTCTTGTTTGTACCACGAAGCAACCTCGTCCTTACGTCTTACAGCTGCAGGGTGCCGTTGTTAGGGAAATACTTCTGCAGAATTTATCGAAGGAAAATTTAGTGTTACTTTCTGGTAGCAAGGAGTTTACATCTTCCGGTAGAGAAAGATTTCATCATCCGATTCGTCCGTGAAACTCGCGTGACTCACTTATCACCGCCTAATAGAGGACATCGTCCGGTGAGCACGAGCTTAACACGTGACCCTTTAAAATTTCACTAGGTAGGAGATATCATCTGATGGCACGTTCATCACTCGTGGTTCGTTTAACCTCGTTCAGCATCATCAATACACTAGACATGCCGGTCACTAGATGACAAAATAACATCTTCATCATCCGGTGACTTTAATACGCTACATCTACCGGTCACTAGATGACAAAATAACACTCCCATCATCCGATAGGCTTAAGCGCACTACATCTACCGATCACTAGACGACAAAATAACACTCTCATCATCCGATAGCTTAAACGCATTACATCTACCGATCACTAGACGACAAAATAATACTCTCATCAACCGATAGCTTAAACGTACTACATCTACCGGTCACTAGACGACAAAATAACACTCTCATCAACCGATAGCTTAAACGCACTACATTTACCGGTCACTAGATGACAAAATAACAATCTCATCAACCGATAGCTTAAACGCACTACATCTACCAATCACTAGATGACAAAATAACACTCTCGTCATCCGATAGCTTAACCTTCACTGACTTCAAACTTCAATGGCATAACATTCATATTAATAAAAATCAGTAACTCACCCAGAATTCATATAGTGGAAGACTTAAGCAAACAGACCAACCAATGCTCCTTAAAATTATTTCCAGATTCAGTGGTCAACAGACATCTTTAAAAGAAGACTCAATGTTATGAAATAGACTTATCCTACTTAAACTATCATATTCGTTATCATAACTAAAATCATAAAAACATTAACCAGGGGTCTTCTTTGCCATCCAGTCACAGATTTGCTCCCTAAAAACTTTCCAGCAACCGAGCTTAGACATCCTCATTAACTTTGAGATCCTCACCTGAAAACTCGTCACCTACATCATAAGGTTTAAACTATAAGCCTAATGCTTAGTAAGGAATGCAGTACTAATAAGTATGCATGAATGCTCATTTTGAGAAAATAAATTCTCATGAATCTTTTCTTATTCATACTCATACTCAAGTCTTCATCCTGGTTCATCATTAATATTCATTGTTCATAATCATCATTCGTATACATCATTCATATTCATCGTTCATATTCATTGTTCATAATCATCATTCATATACATCATTCATGTTCATCGTTCATATTCTTCGTTCACGTTGTGTGGATTAAGGGAGGATTTGTGCCGGTAAAGGGGGTTTGACAGTGAGAGTGCACATAGTTCCCTGCGGGTCGTATCATGGTCCTTCTTTTGGACAGTGCATACGCCAAACCGCCCCCAACCCTCGCTTAACCCACGTTGCATAAGTTTTATATTCTTATCTTGTTCATGCAAAAACATGCTCTTAAAACATTTCATATGCATAAAACATTCATGATGCATGAACATGAAAATTCTTAAATCATCAAGCTACAGAACGGAGCATCATTCGACGTGAAATCTTACCATTGAGCTAATCAACGACATAAACATTAGACAGTGACATAAGGGAAACTTCTAATCACCGTATGAGTTTCTACCTAGCATCCTATGATGTAGGGTCCTAATGACCGAGAAACCTACACATTCACTTACCTGGTCTCCTTAGCAATTTGAACTCCTTTCTCTTCAAACTTCTTCACCTAAAACATTTACATTGCAGTAGTTAAAACAAAATCCTATTAGTTCTAATCACAAGTCATCATAGGATCTAATAGCTATAGTCACTCCCGAATCCTTAGTATAGTTCTCTGTGCAGTTTGAAATCCAAAACCCAAAACAGACAGATTCGGTTAGCGATAACTCAGGGTTGGTTGTTTAAAGTCAAAAATCGATTCGGAATGACATTACCATTTTCAGATTTTAAAATACCCTTACTAATACTCGGCCATTGAATAACCCAGAACTTCAACACATAGCAGAAAACAGAGCTTAACGACTAAAAGATAGCTACATTGCCAAACTCGTATCTCGAGCACAAAGTAGCCGAGAAGCAGCGAGGAAACCGATCGTCAAAAGAGGGATTTCCAGCTGACAGATAGCGAGAGCTCGGGAGGGGAAATCGCCGAGAGTAAGAGATGACGGCTACAGTGGTTTAAATGATGTTTGAATCCTTTCTTTTTTTTTTAAATACTGGTCTCAATCCTCCATTATTACAACTTTGCCACACAACCTAGTTTAAATCCACATGTAATTAATTAAGCTTGGCATAAAATTCTAAACCGTGAAGATTGAATAATCATGCCCGTTAATTCAGTTAGGAAGTCACCTGGTTGAAGTTGTCGGGTGTTACACGAGAGGTACGCTATTGTGTCTCGAGTAGAAGGATTTCTACTTGAGAGGTACGCTGATGTGTCTCGAGTAGAATTCGAGAGGTACGCTATTGTGTCTCAAGTAGAAGGATCTCTACTTGAGAGGTACGCTGATGTGTCTCGAGTAGAACTCGAGATGTACGCTATTGTGTCTCGAGTAGAAGGATTTCTACTTGAGAGGTACACTGATGTGTCTCGAGTAGAACTCGAGAGGTACGCTGTTGTGTCTCGAGTAGAAGGATTTCTACTTGAGAGGTACGCTGAAGTGGCTCGAGTAGAACGATTTCTACGAGAGATGTATATTTACAACTAGTGATGTGAGAATGGAATGAACACAACCGACAGTTAGAAACTGCATGTGTTAGGGTTGTGTGTGAGGATGGGTGTGTGGTGTGCATTATGTTTTTGTATGCATTATTCCCTACTTGCTAAGCATTAGGCTTACGTTCTGTGTTCTATGGTGTAGGTGACGACGTCATTACAGGTGAGAGCTATGAGGAAAGCTAGGATTGGGACACAGTCGATGATGTACGCGGCATGCCGGTGCGGGCAATTGTCGGGGCGTCTCGACCATGGTCTTCGGAAAGACGTGGGTGGAACAGTATTTTTGGGGTCGTGTATAATATACATTTATTTTGGTGGTTTGTAGAGTTGTCTTTTTGGTTGATGTTGTTTTTAGAGTTATTGCATAGCTAATTGTATTTGTTGTATATAGTCATAGTTAAGGGTGATGTGTCGCCCTACATTGTGGATTTTCTTCATTCTGGTTGATTGTTGGAGATTAGGAATATTCTAGATTGGGTTTTATGCAGGTATTTAGCATTTTGGAGGCGCCATTTATAGGCGTTACTTTGCCAAAATTTTCGGGAAGGACGCCGTGGTGCTTAATGGTTAGGAAAAGGGAATTAGTGTGTCTAGGCAGCTAGGTATGACGTAAGAGAGTTTCGAGAGACTTAGCTTTGAATTCAGTTGTGTCAGTTTAGTTTTATGTTTTGGGGTTTAAGAAAATTATGTTTTAACGTGGGATTGGTTAGCAAAGTAGCGCACCAAGCCAAGGTGGGTTCGGGGGCGTTACAAGATGGTATCAGAGCATAAATGGTTGAGTTGTTCAAAGACTTTCCTGACAATGCCGGCCGCCATGCAATATGCTTCACCGACTGTAAGTATTTCTTTACTTTTAATTAGTTTATATCTAAGATTAGGTTGGTTTAACCCCTAATTGTTTTGTGATTATAATGGATTAGAAAATACCGAGAGTACCGAGACAACCTCGGTGGATCCTTTAAACCAATTCATAGAGGAAATGAACCGATAGTTCGAATAGTTAGGAAGTTTATTTGGAAAAGAGAACAGACAAAATAACATGCATAGAATAGATAAAAGTAGGATTGAGAATATAAAACTTAGAGAATATTATGATGTGAATGTATGTTTGATAACCAAAGGATGTGAGGAAAGAGGTAGGGTTGGTCTGAGCGGAGTGTAAGCATTAGCCAGGTAGAAGTGAGAGTTGTTAAGAGAGAGACGTGAGTTACGTTCTAGCGTGAAAAAGGGTGAGGACACGATGAGTTATGTGCAACACAAATAGACTTTAGAATGAGGGAGATAGAAGACATAGATAACTTAGGGTGATACGCCTAAGAGTGTTACCCATAAGGAGATACAATATATAATAAAATTTGAATAGATAGACGTTTGACCATATTTAGCAAACCCTTGAAATTTTAGGATACGATGAACTAGATAAGAGTGTGAAGTTGGAAATGAAATTTATAAAGAGATACCTTAGATCATAGAAGTATCATTAGTATGTTTATGTGGATCAATGGAAAAATGTAGAATAGTTAGAATTACGCACAGTGGGAGTAGTTAGATGTTGATTATGTGTGGGTGTTTAGTTTAAGTAAATTGTTAAGAGGGTATGGGAAGTAGCTATTGTTGTAATACTTGTAGAGAATGTTACTGATCAAGGCAATGTGGTGACTGTGAAATCCGAAGGATCAGGTAGGAGTGTAAATAGTTTCAGCCAGAGTCATTAAGTTTAGAAGTGAATAGACTCAAACTTATGAGGTAAATGAGGACTCAAGTGCTATACGATCATGAGTATAGAGAGTGTGTGATGCAAGGTAGAAAAGTGGCTGATATTCTAGATGTTGGAGTTGACTTAAAAGAGAGGGTTAAGATAAGCTAGTGAGCTATTAAATATTTAGTGTTCCGTATGAAGCTAGGAAAGTTAGAAGATATTGAATACGAAAGCGAAGAAAGGTTCACATGGACTTAGAAGTAAGTTGAGTTTGGGAGAGTTGGGAAAGTTACGAAAGTTTAGATTTTAAGTTATGAAATGATATGGAATTATTTGAGTAAGAGAAATGAGAAATTGTACGAAAAGTGTGTGAATGATTTAGGGATACTATGAAGTTAGAAAGTTTAAAGGTTCGACTTGTATGTAACGAAGTCGAAACTGCTAATGTTGTAAATAGATTAGGCTAGAATTGATAAGCTTAAGAGTTTGCGAACTTAAGCGTGTGATGTGAATATGAACTCGAGTATTAGTAGAGGTTGGGAGATGTAAGCTAGAAGAACGATGAGATTAAATTCTAGATTCTGGATGGACATATGAGAGAGATTAGTTAACGAAGAGAGAGAGTTAGGATAAGAGAGTTAGCCCTCTTATGAAGTTGAAGAAATTAGAGGATATTGAGAATTAAATTGTAAAAGTTTGAAAGGGTAGGTGATGAGTGATTAAGTTAAAGTTAATAAAATGTGTAAGGGTACATAGTTATGAAAGTTAGGCTAAGTTATACGTTTGAACTATATTGGTGGGTGAAGAGTGAGGTAAGTGAGGAGATTAGTAAATTTTAATGGAGAATAGTGGATAGAAAGACTCGAAGTGCGTAAATATTATGGAAGTTTTGAGGTCAAAAGGAAGGGCGTAAATATCATTTCGGGTGTCAAGTGTAAAGTCGGGAAAGAGTTAGTTTAGACCTAAGAATTTGAGTGTTTGGTAATGACTGAGATTAGGAGTTAGACAAATTGAGCATAGTGAATGTAAGAGATGAGAGCTTTGAGAAATAGTTGATAGGTTTAAAAGATGAGAGCTTTGATAATGAGGGATTGTGTTGGAATAATTAATGAAATGTCATGCTTGTTCGAGGTATAAATTGTCTTGATTGGCTGAGATAAGTAAGTGTAAGAGATAGAAGTGATCAGTTAGGAGAGAGATGGTAGAGTAGAAAGAAAGTTAAAACTTATGGATTTAGGGTAAGATGTTTATGTACTGAGTTCTTAGTGTTACGCTATTGAGATGACTTTGGAGGTTTGAGGTTTTTTGATGGATACGTGTCTGAATTAGAAAAGGAAGTGTCTAGGTGAACTTAGTCAGGAAGATTTAAGGCTGTGGATTACGATAGATATTTCAGCCAAACGATGTAAACTAATAGGAGGAATAAGTTTGCACTGTCGTGAGAAATTTAATGTGAAGAGTTAGGAACGAGTTAGTCCTGATCTAAGAATTTATAGCGGTTAGTAAAAAATTGAGGTAAGAATTGTACTCATTAGTATCTTAGGAATTCTCGATTGAGGTAGCATAGAGAGTTGTAGTGGTTTGTACGTGTTTAGTAGACACAGAAGTAGAAAGTGAGGAATTAGATGAACTTAGCTAGAGAAAAGATCGAGTTGAGAATTCAGTTAGAAGGGTTTGAGGGTATGGATTAGATTACATTTAGTGGACGTGTGAGTATTCGGGATAAAGCGTACAGAGTTAGGTGAAGTCGGAATTTGAGGCATGTAGTACCCGATAGGTGAGTAAGGGTATTGGGTAGTTGAGATGAGTACATTGAGGAGTAACAAGGTCACAAATTTTGAGGATAAAATTTTTGTAAGGAGGGTGGATTGTAACACCCGGGATTTTTTTTTTAAGGAAAAAAAATTGGAGAGAAAATAAAAAAATAATAAAATAGGTTGTTTTAATTAATTTAAAAGAAAAAGTGAATAAATTTGGTGGAGCTAAATGGTTTCGTAATTTAGGTTCGGGTATTCCTAGTAAAATTAAGACGGGGGTTATAATTTAATAACGAAATTTAACGAAATTCGTAATGGTCGAAAACACGTGAGGGCAAAATGGAAAATGATAATTTATTAAAACAGTTTTAATTATTATTATTATTATTATTATTAAAATAATAATAATAATAAAACAACAGAATGGCCGAAGCCATTTTGTTGTGTTCGATCACCCGAGAACGAGAACAGGGGGAGACGAGGGAGACGCGAACGGGCGACAATCGACGGCCGTTCACCGTCGTGATTTCCGGCGTTCTCCAGCCCGGCCAGACGACGGCGACGAGCAGGGTTGGTTGTCTCCGTGCACGACCCGACAGGTAAGGGTCGATTTTTTTGCCCTGTTTTCGGCTGTGTTCGTGGTCGAGGGTGACGAGCCCGATTTGGCTCCGATCACCGGTCGATTTTGGACGTTCTCGGCATGGGTTTTCCAACCCTTGGACCAGCAATGGTCGCCGAGCTGTGAGGAACTCAATTTAAGCAAAAATCAGTGAAATCCAAATTAGGGAATTTCGGTTTTGTGTGTATAGTCTCGGGATTTTTGTTAGATTATGTTAATTAGGTAGGAGGGTGGTTGATTGATGAGGAATTTGGTGATAATTGATGAAAAAATAGAAAAGGTGAAATTCCCAGTTTAGGGCAGTTTGGGTTTTGCCAGTTTGACTTAGCTACAGTCGTTGTTTTAAAATTCCTTTGGCAGTTAAATAGATTATTAGAGGATATGTGGCCGCTGATCGTTCAAGTCCGATATCCGACGCGAAAGTTATGCACGTTTGAGTTTCGGGTCAGTTTTTACCGAACCCAAATTAGTGACCCGATTAATAGAGTTTTAGTTTGGCTAGCTAGAAATAGCAGGTTGAGAGTGATGGGTGAACATAAGCCTGATTTAATGAAGTTTGAAGTTGGACGTTAACTTTGTTAGAGAATGAGGTTTAGAGTTTCAATTGTGGATTTGTTAAATGTTTCTAGTTTGGTTAGATAATTCTTTAGAATGTCCTTAAAGGCTTGTCTCGAGTAGAAGGATTTCTACTTGAGAGGTACGCTGATGTGTCTCGAGTAGAAGGATTTCTACTTGAGAGGTACGCTGATGTGTCTCGAGTAGAAGGATTTCTACTTGAGAGGTACGCTGATGTGTCTCGAGTAGAAGGATTTCTACTTGAGAGGTACGCTGATGTGTCTCGAGTAGAAGGATTTCTACTTGAGAGGTACGCTGATGTGTCTCGAGTAGAAGGATTTCTACTTGAGAGGTACGCTGATGTGTCTCGAGTAGAAGGATTTCTACTTGAGAGGTACGCTGATGTGTCTCGAGTAGAAGGATTTCTACTTGAGAGGTACGCTGATGTGTCTCGAGTAGAAGGATTTCTACTTGAGAGGTACGCTGATGTGTCTCGAGTAGAAGGATTTCTACTTGAGAGGTACGCTGATGTGTCTCGAGTAGAAGGATTTCTACTTGAGAGGTACGCTGATGTGTCTCGAGTAGAACCCGAGAGGTACGCTATTGTGTCTCGAGTAGAAGGATTTCTACTTGAGAGGTACGCTGATGTGTCTCGAGTAGAAGGATTTCTACTTGAGAGGTACGCTGATGTGTCTCGAGTAGAAGGATTTCTACTTGAGAGGTACGCTGATGTGTCTCGAGTAGAAGGATTTCTACTTGAGAGGTACGCTGATGTGTCTCGAGTAGAAGGATTTCTACTTGAGAGGTACGCTGATGTGTCTCGAGTAGAAGGATTTCTACTTGAGAGGTACGCTGATGTGTCTCGAGTAGAAGGATTTCTACTTGAGAGGTACGCTGAAGTGTCTCGAGTAGAAGGATTTCTACTTGAGAGGTACGCTGATGTGTCTCGAGTAGAAGGATTTCTACTTGAGAGGTACGCTGAAGTGTCTCGAGTAGAAGGATTTCTACTTGAGAGGTACGCTGAAGTGTCTCGAGTAGAAGGATTTCTACTTGAGAGGTACGCTGATGTGTCTCGAGTAGAAGGATTTCTACTTGAGAGGTACGCTGATGTGTCTCGAGTAGAAGGATTTCTACTTGAGAGGTACGCTGATGTGTCTCGAGTAGAAGGATTTCTACTTGAGAGGTACGCTGAAGTGTCTCGAGTAGAAGGATTTCTACTTGAGAGGTACGCTGATGTGTCTCGAGTAGAAGGATTTCTACTTGAGAGGTACGCTGATGTGTCTCGAGTAGAAGGATTTCTACTTGAGAGGTACGCTGATGTGTCTCGAGTAGAAGGATTTCTACTTGAGAGGTACGCTGAAGTGTCTCGAGTAGAAGGATTTCTACTTGAGAGGTACGCTGATGTGTCTCGAGTAGAAGGATTTCTACTTGAGAGGTACGCTGATGTGTCTCGAGTAGAAGGATTTCTACTTGAGAGGTACGCTGATGTGTCTCGAGTAGAAGGATTTCTACTTGAGAGGTACGCTGATGTGTCTCGAGTAGAAGGATTTCTACTTGAGAGGTACGCTGATGTGTCTCGAGTAGAAGGATTTCTACTTGAGAGGTACGCTGATGTGTCTCGAGTAGAAGGATTTCTACTTGAGAGGTACGCTGATGTGTCTCGAGTAGAAGGATTTCTACTTGAGAGGTACGCTGATGTGTCTCGAGTAGAAGGATTTCTACTTGAGAGGTACGCTGATGTGTCTCGAGTAGAAGGATTTCTACTTGAGAGGTACGCTGAAGTGTCTCGAGTAGAACCCGAGAGGTACGCTATAGTGTCTCGAGTAGAAGGATTTCTACTTGAGAGGTACGCTGATGTGTCTCGAGTAGAACTCGAGAGGTACGCTATTGTGTCTCGAGTAGAAGGATTTCTACTTGAGAGGTACGCTGATGTGTCTGGAGTAGAACTCGAGAGGTACGTTGTTGTGTCTCGAGTAGAAGGATTTCTACTTGAGAGGTACGCTGAAGTGTCTCGAGTAGAACCCGAGAGGTACGCTATTGTGTCTCGAGTAGAAGGATTTCTACTTGAGAGGTACGCTGATGTGTCTGGAGTAGAACTCGAGAGGTACGTTGTTGTGTCTCGAGTAGAAGGATTTCTACTTGAGAGGTACGCTGAAGTGTCTCGAGTAGAACGATTTCTACGAGAGATGTATATTTACAACTAGTGATGTGAGAATGGAGTGAACACAACCGAGAGTTAGAAACTGCATGTGTTAGGGTGGTGTGTGAGGATGGGTGTGTTGTGTGCATTATGTTTTTGTATGCATTATTCCCTACTTGCTAAGCATTAGGCTTACGCTTTGTGTTCTATGGTGTAGGTGACGACGTCATTACAGGTGAGAGCTATGAGGAAAGCTAGGATTGGGACACAGTCGATGATGTACGCGGTATGCCGGTGCGGGCAATTGTCGGGGAGTCTCGACCATGGTCTTCGAAAAGACGTGGGTGGAACAGTATTTTTGGGGTCGTGTATAATATACATTTATTTTGGTGGTTTGTGGAGTTGTCTTTTTGGTTGATCTTGTTTTTAGAGTTATTGCATAGCTAACTGTATTTGTTGTATATAGTCATAGTTAAGGGTGATGTGTCGCCCTACATTGTGGATTTTCTTCATTCTGGTTGATTGTTGGAGATTAGGAATATTCTGGATTGGGTTTTATGCAGGTATTTTGCATTTTGGAAGCGCCATTTACAGGCGTTACTTTGCCAAAATTTTCGGGAAGGACACCGTGGTGCTTAATAGTTAGGAAAAGGGAATTAGTGTGTCTAGGCAGCTAGGTATGACGTAAGAGAGTTTCGAGAGACTTAGCTTTAGTAAAGTAGCGTACCGAGCCAGGGTGGGTTCGAGGGCGTTACAATAGTTTTCAGACTTTGAAATAGAGATTGACCAATGCTCCAATATTAACACTTCCTGTTGAGAATGGTAAATTTAGCATTTATTGTGATGCTTCCAAAGTTGGACTTGGTTGTGTGTTGATGTAGGATGTAAAAGTAATAGCTTATGCCTCTAGACAGTTGAAAACACATGAAAAGAATTACCCTGCACACGACTTAGAATTAGCTGCAGTGGTTTTTGCATTAAAAATTTGGAGACATTACTTGTATGGACAATTTGGTGAAATATTCTCGGACCATAAAAGTTTGAAATATATTTTCACACAGAAAGAATTAAATATGAGGCAACGTCGATAGTTGGAAATTGTCAAGGATTATGATTTTGAGATTAAATACCACCTCGGCAAGGCGAATGTAGTGGCTGATGCATTGAGTAGAGTGACGACTTCAGTCTCAGCATTGATTCTCGACATACCGTTAGCCTTAGAGACAGAATTCCAAAGATTTAACTTGAAAGCTGTGTCCAGCGTGTCAGCTATGCTTTCTGCTATATCCTTGAAGCCTACAATTTTGGATAGAATAAAGGAAGTTCAAGTGAATGATGTTGAGTGCAACAAGTATAAGTCAAGCATGGATTCTACCGATAAGTCAGATTTCAACTATTCTGTTGATGGAATTCTCAAGTTTCGAAATAGATGGTTTCTTCCGGCCAATAAAAAACTCCGAGAAGAGATCCTTTCAGAAGCTCATTCTTCTAAACTCTCTATTCATCCTGGCAGTACAAAAATGTACAGAGGCCTTAGGCAATATTATTGGTGGCCAAATATGAAAAGAAGTGTGGCAGAGTATGTAGGATCGTGTCTAGTTTGCCAACGGATTAAAGCTGAACATCAGAGACCTGCAGGAACATTGCAACCATTACCAGTTCCTGAATGGAAATGGGAACAAATAACGATGGACTTTGTTGTGGGATTTCCTAGAACAGTAAGAGGACATGATGCAATTTGGGTGATAGTAGATCGTCTAACCAAATCTGCCCATTTCTTACCAATAAAGATGACATACTCGATGGATCAACTCGCTGAGTTGTATGTGCATGAGATTGTTAGACTGCATGGAGTTCCAAGTACTATAGTTTTAGACCGAGATTCTAGATTTACATCTAAGTTTTGGAAGAGTCTGCACAAGACTATGGGTACGCAACTCAATTTTAGTACAGTTTTTCAACCTCAAACAGATGGACAATCTGAAAGGACAATTCAGACATTAGAGGATATGCTTCGTGTATGTGTATTAGATTTTCAGGGTTCTTGGAGTAAGTACTTATCATTGGTGGAATTTTCTTATAATAACAGTTTTCTGGCAACAATAGGGATGACACCATATGAAACATTGTATGGACGAAAATGCAGATCTCGTTTGTATTGGGATGAAGTTGGTGAGGCACGTTTGCTTGGTCCTGATATTGTGTAACAGACAGTGGAGAAGATTGCCCTCATCTAATAGAGAATCTTGACAGCTCAAAGCCGATAGAAAAGTTATGCCGATAGGAGACGCAAAGAATTGGAGTTTGAAGTAGGTGATGAAGTTTTTCTTAAAGTTTCGCCGTTCAAAGGAGTTGTAAGATTCGGGAAGAGAAGTAAGTTAAACCCCAGGTTTATAGGGCCTTTCTCAATTTTGAGTAAGATTGGGAAGATAGCTTATCAGTTACAATTGTCGGCCTCTATGGATGGAATTCACAATGTGTTCCATGTTTCTATGCTGAAGAAGTGTATGCGGAATCCAACTCAGGTTGTGGAATAGCAGAACATTGAAATTCATCCTACCCTTACCTATGAGGAAAAACCAGTGGAAATTTTGGACTATGCAACAAAAGTACTGCGCAACAAGGAGGTTCAGGTAGTGAAAGTCTTATGGCATAATCAGAATGTTGAGGAGGCAACTTGAGAAAGCCAGCAGGACATGATGAGCCGTTATCCTGAGCTGTTTAAGAACTGAATTTTGAGGACAAAATTCTTTTAAGGAGGGTAGATTGTAGCAACCGGTATTGTCTACCTTATTTAACTAATAACGTCATTTTGTAACTTTTATTTTTATAGAATTTAGTGAATTTGATTGGTTGGTTAAATAGGTTAAAGTTGGTTAGCCAAGGGCATTTGAGTAATTGTGAAGCAGTGTTATAAATGGAGGGTTTAATGAAGGTTTAGCCGCCACTGTTTCTCATTTTCCTTTCTCGGCATTCTGCTCAACTAAGCATAGTTTCTCTCGGCGATTTTCTCTCCCATTTTCTCCAAGCTAGGTTTGAGAAAACTCCAGAGGTAGATTTCAACCAAGTTTTTCAAGAGACCAGGTAAGTAGAGTATGTGTGTGCCTGCGGGTCTACATCACAAAATAGTAGGTTTATGTTTGTTTGAATGTTTTTTGTATGTCATGTATCATGTTTTTGAAAAGAACACGAAAATGATTTACATGTAATGACATGGTAAGGCATGAACAGATTGTAATAGACCAACGGTTAAGGGAACTAATCCGCCCCTTAATCGATGAAGAGGATGTATGACTTTGAGAAATTGATCTGCTTCCCAATGGAATATAGGATCAGATCAGCTGTTAAGGGAACTAATCCGCCCCTTAATCAATGAAGAGGATGTATGAATTTGGGAAATTGATTAGCTTCCCAATGGAATATAGGATCAGATCAGCTGTTAAGGGAACTAATCCACCCCTTAATCGATGAAGAGGATGTATGTGTAATATCCGGCTTGTACGGATTTCAGATATAATATATTATATTGTTATTTCATTTTATAATGGCATTTTTGGTAAATATGTCAAATCAGGTCCATTTTACGAAAAAAAGGCGTCATTACGATCCTAACGATTAATAGGAATTTTAAGGAAATTATGGGAATTTTCGGAGATTAAACGCTATATTCCGAGTAATTACCTTTATCGTAAAGTAAATGACGTTTTAATAAAAATAGTAAACGAGGTCCAAATTGCAAACGGACAGTTTTGTTAAATCCCAAATAACGAGTTGGGCTTATTGGCGAAATAAGGAGATTTGGGGAAACCGAATAGCTGGACGATTGACGAACCGAAAGAAGAAATCTATATAAAAACTAAAGAAGGGCAAAATCGTCAATTAGCATTTAATTAAGTGATTATTACTTAAAGGCAAAAAGCCTTAACGATTTTCATTTGAAAATCGATCCAGAGAGCAAAAACCCTCGCGAAACCCTCTCTGCCAGCCGCCGACGATTTCACGATCCGACTCCGTTTCTCCTCCCGTTCGTTCCGTTTCTTTCACGGTTTCTCCTCCTCTCGCAACTCTCGGTATGTACCTTTAATCTTGAGCTTTTATTTCGACGTTTGTAGCGTTTTCGACAAACTAGGGTTTCGGTAAATTTCGATAAAAATGTCGATTTAGGGCTCCTAATTAATAGGTTAGCCGTGATTAAGTATATGTTGCACGTATTTGACGTTATTGGACGAAGTTAGAACGATTTGTGAAAAATGTTAGAAATCGAGAAAATTTGAGAATTTAGGGTAAACTCGTATTTTGGATTTTCAAGTGCCGAGAGTAGATCTCTCGATAATGTAGTACAATGAATCGAATTATAGCTTTAGAAAGTTCTTTAGTTAAGGTTTTGACAATTTAGACATTTTATAACTTAAATTCGTTTTAACGTCAATATTGTGTTTTACTTCAGACAAACATCGCTCGTGGACGGAGCTTGAGCTGCTTTGGTCACGAGGTAAGTTCTCGTGATCTTCTTTGGCCGATTGGCCTACACCATACGTCGAACGTCGTCTCGAGGATTTTGGTGACGCACTAGTTTATATTGCTTTGGTTGGGTAGCTAGGATTATTTGTTTTATAGATTAGGTTTTACAGTCTTTGATGGTATATGTTATTGCTTGTTTACAGTATGATATTGAACTGTTCATGCATCACTAGTTTTAAAGAAAAGCATGAAAACGAACTTCCGCACAGAGTTTTAAAGATAACGTAAAGTATTGCATCGGCCGAAAGGCTTTATCGTTCATCTGTGCCGAAAGGCGTATTGATATAACTGTGCCGAAAGGCGTATTGTATTGGCCGAAAGGCGTATTGTATTGGCCGAAAGGCGTATTGTATTGGCCGAAAGGCGTATTGATATAACTGTGCCGAAAGGCGTATTGATATAACTGTGCCGAAAGGCGTATTGTATTGGCCGAAAGGCGTATTGTATTGGCCGAAAGGCGTATTGTATGGCCGAAAGGCGTATTGATATAACTGTGCCGAAAGGCGTATTGATATAACTGTGCCGAAAGGCGTATTGTATGGCCGAAAGGCGTATTGATATAACTGTGCCGAAAGGCGTATTGATATAACTGTGCCGAAAGGCGTATTGATATAACTGTGCCGAAAGGCGTATTGTATTGGCCGAAAGGCGTATTGATATAACTGTGCCGAAAGGCGTATTGTATTGGCCGAAAGGCGTATTGATATAACTGTGCCGAAAGGCGTATTGATATAACTGTGCCGAAAGGCGTATTGATATAACTGTGCCGAAAGGCGTATTGATATAACTGTGCCGAAAGGCGTATTGAACATAGTATTGGCCGAAAGGCGTATTGAGCATAGCATTGGCCGAAAGGCGTATTGTATGGCCGAAAGGCGTATTGTATTGGCCGAAAGGCGTATTGATATAACTGTGCCGAAAGGCGTATTGTATTGGCCGAAAGGCGTATTGATATAACTGTGCCGAAAGGCGTATTGTATTGGCCGAAAGGCGTATTGTATTGGCCGAAAGGCGTATTGTATTGGCCGAAAGGCGTATTGATATAACTGTGCCGAAAGGCGTATTGATATAACTGTGCCGAAAGGCGTATTGTATTGGCCGAAAGGCGTATTGTATTGGCCGAAAGGCGTATTGATATAACTGTGCCGAAAGGCGTATTGATATAACTGTGCCGAAAGGCGTATTGATATAACTGTGCCGAAAGGCGTATTGATATAACTGTGCCGAAAGGCGTATTGATATAACTGTGCCGAAAGGCGTATTGAGCATAGCATTGGCCGAAAGGCGTATTGATATAACTGTGCCGAAAGGCGTATTGTATTGGCCGAAAGGCGTATTGTATTGGCCGAAAGGCGTATTGTATGGCCGAAAGGCGTATTGAACATAGTATTGGCCGAAAGGCGTATTGTATGGCCGAAAGGCGTATTGATATAACTGTGCCGAAAGGCGTATTGATATAACTGTGCCGAAAGGCGTATTGATATAACTGTGCCGAAAGGCGTATGATATAACTGTGCCGAAAGGCGTATTGATATAACTGTGCCGAAAGGCGTATGATATAACTGTGCCGAAAGGCGTATTGAGCATAGCATTGGCCGAAAGGCGTATTGTATTGGCCGAAAGGCGTATTGAGCATAGCATTGGCCGAAAGGCGTATTGTATGGCCGAAAGGCGTATTGAGCATAGCATTGGCCGAAAGGCGTATTGTATGGCCGAAAGGCGTATTGAGCATGCATAGTAAGATAAATAAAGCATGGGTTGGGTTATTGAACTCATACGCACAGCATGCATCGCATTTACTAGAGCTTACTGAGATTTTTATCTCATAGTGTATTGTATGGTGTAGGTGATCTAGATATCGAGGATCCAGGTGAGGATGAGATTCCTCCTCCTGAGGCATGAGTCCGGTTGATCGAGGATGGCTGCGGTGGTGTGCTGGCGCAGTCGAGGCTTCACTGACCCGTGGGGATAGTATGTACAGAGTTTTGAGGGTCTTTTTGGGGTATTTGGGCTGATAGCTTTATAGACATTATAGGATGTTTAGGTAATGACATTTGTTTTGAAATTCTGGAACTGTTTGGTTGTATAGCGTTTTAAATGATTTTGTAAACTGTATTTGAATGTTTCAGGATTGGTGCGGATATGCTCGAGTTTTTGAGCTATCCACGCCAATTGTTTTTAGGAAGTTTTATCACGTATTGCCTGAGTGGTATGTTTAGCAATGATCGGGAATGAAATCGAAAGAATATTGAAATGTTTAGGGTGCTAGAATGTGAGGGAGAAAGAGGAATTTGCTCTCTGGAATCGGATTCCAGAGAGCTGAAAGTTGAAGTGTTTTGCTCTCTGCTGTGGTAAGAAAAGAGTAGGCAAAATACAGAGGGCAGAGGGAGTGAATCGCTGCACCACTCGCTGCACAATGCATCGACTGGGCGCTGCACAACGCAGCGCCCGATCGCTGCACAACGCAGCGCCCGATCGCTGCAATGTGCAGCGATGCAGCGCCTGATCGCTGCACAATGCAGCGATCGCGCGCTGCATTGTGCAGCGCGCACGGCGACCGTGCGCTGCAAATGGCAGCGCCCGGTCGCTGCTGCTTTTCGAGGGCAGAATTTCGATTCTGCCCTCCCTCTTTTCAATTTGATTTTTTTAAAGTTTTAATTAATGTTTTAAGTTTTAATTATTTATTAAACGTTTTGTTTTAAATGCTTTCAAGGTTCAATTTCAATTCCGATTTCGATTCTGGTTTCGATTTCGGTTTAGATTCTGCCTAGAGTTTAGTTAAAATTATTAGGATAAAAAAAAATAGTACGGAAAATACGGGTACAGTATTAGGGTCGTTACAGTATGACTCTGGGAAAATTGATCAAACTCCCAATGGAACTGAGGGATCAGATCAGAGAAAGAATGTGAATGCAACTGAGATGTGAAAGTAGAAACTGCATAACTAGGATTTATATTTCAGCTTATCATTTCATTATTGCTCTACTTATTTAGCATTAGGCTAATAGATGAGTTTTTTGATGTAGGTGCAGAGGTAACTACTGGAGAATTCTCTGAATTTACTGTAGACTAGGAGCAGTTGATGGAGCACACCTATGCCTCGACTTTGCAATCTGATGGGGCGGTTTAACTAATGTCAGTAGGTGTGAAAGTCTAGTTGACAGTGGTTCAATTTTAGTATGTTGAGAATGTTAATGACAGCATGAGTTTAATGTTTTTAATAATTTTTGAGCTTTTCTGATTATGAAAACATGATTTGGTTTTAGTTATAGATTGTTATTCTGGATTTATAAAGTTGTGGATTTATATTGTTTTGAATAGCTGCTGTTAAAATTTACAAGTTCTTTTAGTAGGCAGAGTTGTCAGTTTGTTTAGAGTGTTACTGTTCACCGGTGGATGTTGTCTATCGGTGGACGTAGTCTATCGGTGGATGTAGAGTGTTACTGTTCACCGATGTATGTCGTCTATCAGTGGATGTTGTCTATCGGTGGATGTAGTCTATCGGTTGATGTAGAGTGTTACTGTTCACCGGTGGATGTTGTCTATCGGTAGATGTGAGTAATAGATTTTATCGTTTTGTGATCGGTAGATGTGAGTAATAGATTTTGTTGTTTTGTGATTGGTGGATGTGAGTAATAGATTTTGTCGGTTTGTGATCGGTGGATGTGAGCGGTAGATGTGGGTAGTAAATTTTGTCGTTTTGTGATCGGTGGATGCGAGCGGTGGATGCCTTTTGTTTCTGTTTCTATCGCTGGAACTATTCAGCGGTAGAGGTGACTTGTTTTCTTTCAACCGATTGACTTTAATATTTTAATTAAATTAATAAATGTTGTTTTATACAAATGAATTTCCGCTGCAATTTTTAACGTTTTTAAGGGTTAAACTTTGACCGTTGAGTGAAATTTTTAAATTATCTCAGAATGTCATAGTATGATTCAGTATTATGAGTAGCGAACCGCGTTTATATAATTCAGGGCGTTACATGTAGATCTACATGAAGGGGTAAAACCTATAGAATGTAAATGGAACTATAAGAGAAAAAGAAGAGTGAATGGGAATGTGGAGACATTCAAAGTGAAGCTTGTAGCTAAGGGTTATACCCAAAGGGATGAGGTTGACTATAAAGAGACTTTCTCACTTGTAGCTATGCTTAAGTCCATTTGTATCTTGCTCTCTATTGCCACTCATTATGATTATAAGATTTGACAAATGGATGTAAAGACGGTATTTTTAAATTGGCATCTTGAAGAAACCATTTACATAGAGCAATTAACAGGTTTCATAGATAAGGATGAAAAATAAAAGGTTTGCAAATTAAATAGGTTTTTTTACAAACTTAACCAAGCATTTAGGTCATGAAATATGAGATTTGATAAAGCAATCAAATCTTATGAGTTCACGTAGTCTTGATGTGACGACCCCGACCCGATCGGGGTCCGAGAGCCATCACTCCGGGACATTTAACAGAAAACAGGATACACTTTTTTTTTGAACACAAGTGAACAGAACATTAGGAAACAAACAGAAAACAGACTGAACTTTTAAGAGTAAAACCTTAAAGCTTAACAGAGAAGGAAAACATTTCTAGAATTTGGAATCAAAACAGAGAAAAAGAAACAGTTAAAACTAGACTACAGAATGAATGGCAGAAGGAGAGCAGGAAGATTGGAAGCAAGGAGAAATGAAACAGTGCAATCGTTGGATATAATAAGACAAAAGACGAACAGTGTTCAGCAGAAGAGACTGAGTAAAACTGGGCAGAAGAGGTGGTGACGTCAGCCGGAAGATGGGTGACGTCAGGCGGAAGATACAGGCAGCAGACGAAATTCGGAGAATGTAAACTATGGGTGACGTCATCGGAAGAGGAGATGACGTCAGACGGAAGATGCAGGCAGCAGATGAGATCGGGTGAGGTGATGACGTCAGCCGAATGATGGATGACGTCAACCGGAAGATACAGGCATTTACGTAATCGACAGAAGAAAAACCTATGGTGACATCATCAGAAGAGGAGATGACGTCAGACGGAAGATGCAGGCAGCAGATGGAATCAGATAGGGTGATGATGTCAGCCGGAAGATGGATGATGTCAACCGGAAGATACAGACATTAATCAAAATCGGCAGAAGAAAGCCTAAGGCAGAAACACTGTTTGGTGGTGGATATGAATAAGACAAAATATGAACAGTATCAATCAGTAGATATAGTTTCAAAGGCAGAATTTACAACTTTTGACAGGAAAACAAACAAACAGAGAGCATAAAACAGAAGACCCAAAAGTCTCAGATTCTCAAACCACTTCAAAACATGGTTTCCGAGCACAACAGAAGGTATAACAGAAACTTAAGGATACAAAAAATATTCCAAACCATTTCAGAATACTTCAGAACTTAATCCAACTGTCAAATACAGCACAAACAGAAGGCATGAAAGTTGTAGACCTTCAATACCCGATTCTAAACAAGGTTGTAGGACATACTTTACAATTGACAGATTCAATGAAACAGACTGCATGGATAGTCCTAAAACCAAAAGTCATCCATGCACAAACTAACAAAAAATATCCCTAACAATTCCAGAACATTCAGAACATGAATTAAACTGTCAAATACAGTAGTTTTTGAAACTTAGACATCAAAATCTGTGCATTGTTTTAAAATCTTAGGATCAGTACAGAACCTAACATATATTTGCAGAATATTCAACAGAATTTCCTACAGAGTTTTTTTAAAACAAAAACATAGAATCCTAGTAGAGTTTTAAATCTAAACACCAGAGTCCCAGTAGTGTTTACAGACATAGACTTGACTTTAAATACTTAAACCTTGGGACAGAATTTGTCTGGCTGCAGCAACCACACCCCCATGAGCTCGATCCACCAGCCACCTATTGTAACGACCCCGGCCAGGAGCCGTCACGTGTTCATATTCTTTCATTAATCGTTTGCTTGACTTTTACTATTATTACATTAACTTACTATCTCTCAACAGACTTTCACATTTAACATATATTTTTTTTTAAAACTGGTAATAGAAACGCAGAACCATTAAGGAAGACGAACCCTCTCGTGCCCGACTTCCCACGCCTCGTCGGCTCAACCTTCACAGAGTCGAGCGACTAGACTCGGTCATTGGCTTCTTGACAATTTCGGGAAAAGAGGAGGTGCCCTCAATTCTCTTAACATAATACCACACGGGTTTTGCATGGGTTGCATGCATTGACAACCCTCAGTAATTTAGTCGTCCGGTCATCACGTACATTACGCGTGACTCGTTTAACATCGCCTAAAAGAAGTCATCTTTCGGTGGGCACGTGGGCCTCGCGTGCTAAATTAAAATATCATCCGGTCGCTAAACGACAAAACACACTTTACATCTTCCGGTCGCTAATCGACAAAACACATTTTACATCTTCCGGTCGCTAAGCGACAACACACATTTTACATCTTCCGGTCGCTAAGCGACAACACACATTTTACATCTTCCGGTCGCTAAGCGACAACACACATTTACATCTTCCGATGACGTCATCCGGAAGACTAAACCATCATACAACTATCCTTCGGCATCTGCCGATGACGTCAGCCGGAAGACTAAACCAACAAACAACTACCCTTCGGCATCTGCCGATGACGTCAGCCGGAAGACTAAACCATCAAACAATTAACTCTCGGCATCTGCCGATGACGTCAACCGGAAGACTACCTCTTCCAGCTTCCGTCTTACGGTAGAGAACTCTAAGTCATCAAATGACTCCTTCCAACAGAAAGAAAACACAACTCATTCAAAATGCATATAGCGGAAGACTTAAGCAACAGACCATTTATAAATCTATATAATCATTCCCTGACTCAGTGATCCACTAGACAGTTTCAAAGCTCAACGTTTTAAAATAATCTCATCCTACTTAAGCTACCAATGTCCTTTAACATACTGTAACATAAGAGTCTTAACCAGGGGTCATAAGTCGCCTCTCCAGTCCCACACTGTCACCTTGAGCATCCTCCAGCAACCAGCCTTAAGCATCCTCTTTGAACATAACATCCTCACCTGAACCTTCTTCACCTACACCATAAGGTTTAACTATAAGCCTAATGCTTAGTAAGGAATGCATGCTGACAGATATACATGAGTACACAATTTAAAGAGACATAAGTTCATAAACCATTCATCATTCGTGTTCATCTTTATCTTTTGCATAACATGTATTAAGGCAGGAGACGAGGGAGGAAGACGGGATACATAGTCATTTGCCTATCGCGGCAGACATACATAATCATTTGCCTATCGCGGCAATCATGATACATCACTCGGCCTCCCCAGTGGGAGAATTCGCGAGCCATACATATCATTAACTCGGCCTCCACCAGTGGGAGATTTCGCGAGTCGTACATATCATTAACTCGGCCTCCACCAGTGGGAGATTTCGCGAGTCATACATATCATTAACTCGGCCTCCACCAGTGGGAGAATTCGCGAGTCATACATAACATAGTCTTTCCCCGCTCTGCACTTAATCTTGGTTACATTTGCTTTTCATATTCTCAACTTAATCATAACAGGGACACAGTGCATAGACATAAAGTTCATAGAGAGAAGTCATATCATGAGGACAAGTAAAACATCCTGTAACTTTACATTTACTTACACAACTTCTTCATATCGTGGAAATAACAAATCATAGTCAATAAGCTAACATCTCAGTGATTTCCTAATACCCTTGCGGTGTAGGGCCCTAGTGGCCGGAAATCTTAACACATTCACTTACCTGGATTCCTTAGCAATCCGAGCTTCTTTCCTTTAAACTTCTTCACCTAAAACATGTACATTACAGTAGTTAAAACAAAGTCCTAGTAGTCCTAATCATAAACCATCCTAGGATCTAATAGCTAAAGTCATTCTGATTCCTCTGTTTGACACACTGCAGTCTGAAATCCGAAACTAGGTGGACAGGTTTTACCATTGATTAAATCCGAGTTGGTTATTAAAAATGTTCAGAATCGATTCGGGATGACATTTCTACTCTCATATTTTAAAAGGTCTTAAACTACTCGGCCACTGCTAAAAATCCGAACTCAGTGCCGAGCTGAAAACAGAGCTCTATTTACGAATGAATGACTACATTGTCCATTTCATACCTCGGGTGTGGATTTGCAGAGAAGAGCAAGCTCGAAACCAGCCGTCGGTAAAGGGAAGTTCTGGTAGCCGAGAGCAAGAACTTGGGAGAGAAGAAATCGCCGAGAGGGAATGTCGGCTACAGTGGTAATAAAATGAGATTTAAGGTTTCCATTTCCTATTTATACCTAATCCATCAATTCTAATTACTAAACTGCCACCCAACCTAGTTTTACTCAACTTGTAATAAATTTGTCTTAACATTAAATTTAAATCATAACGGTTAAATAAGAGGGTGACAATGAAAATGGTCAGAAAATCACCTGGCCGAAATGTCGGGTGTTACATCCACCCCTCCTTAAACAAAATTTTCGTCCTCGAAAATTGCTCAAGCAAATAACTTAGGATATTTGTCCAACATCTCCTGCTGCCTTTCCCATGTGGCTTCTTCAATGCCGTGATTTGTCCATAAAACTTTCACCAATGGGATCTCTTTGTTTCTCAGAGTCTTGACTGCATATTCCAGTATCTGTATCGGTTTCTCCTCATACTCTAGTGTCGGTTCTAAACCAATATCCGATGGCTGGATGACCTGCATCGGATCACGCATGCACTTCCTTAACATTGACACATGGAAGACATTATGAACTTTATCCAACGATGGGGGCAGTTGCAGTCTGTAAGCTATACTCCCGATTTTTGCCAAGACAGGGAAGGGTCCAATGAATCTAGGATTAAGTTTTCCCTTCTTGCCAAATCTTAAGACTCCTTTAAATGGTGACACCTTTAAGAATACTTCATCTCCTACTGAAAACTCGAGTTCCCTTCTCCTTTGATCTGCATAACACTTCTGCCGGCTTTGTGCAGTCATCATTCTTTTCCGAATAGTGGCAATCTTATCTGACATTTGTTGCAGAATATCAGGTCCAAGAAGTTTTTTTCACCAACCTCGTCCCAATAAAGGGGTGACCTACATTTCCTACCATACAGTGCTTCATAAGGTGCCATACCAATGGTGGACTGATAACTGTTATTGTAGGAAAACTCAACCAGAGGTAATTGTTTGCTCCAAGTTGTCTGAAAGTCAAGTACACATGCTCTCAACATATCTTCGAGTATTTGAATCGTCCTTTCTGACTGGCCATCGGTCTGTGGGTGAAAAGCTGTGCTGAAAGATAACTTTGTACCTAATGTGCCTTGCAAACTTTTCCAGAATCGAGAGGTGAACCTGGGGTCACGGTCAGAGACAATGGATACAGGGATCCCATGCAACCTAATAATTTCCTGAACATAAAGATCAGCAAATTGGTTCATCGTATAGGTGGTCCTTACAGGTAAGAAATGGGCTGATTTCGTCAGTCTATCCACCACAACCCAAATACAATTATGCCCTTTTGTCGTCTTAGGTAGTCCTACAACAAAATCCATAGCTATATGTTCCCACTTCCATTCGGGAATAGGCAACAGCTGAAGAGTACCTCCTGGACGTTGGTGCTCGGCTTTGACTTGTTGGCATACTAAACAGGACTCAACATACTTAGCAACATCCCTTTTTAGGTTAGGCCACCAGTACAGTAACTTCAGGTCTCGGTACATCTTGGTGCAGCCAGGATGTACAGAAAAGGAAGAGGAGTGCGCCTCAGCCAAGATCAACTTACGCAATTCCACATCATTAGGAATGCACCACCGATTTCTAAACCTCAGGATCCCATCCTTGGAGAGACTGAACTCGGAGGTGGTGTCCTTCAACTTATCCATCATGCTGATATTTTCCACTGAATCCTTCTGTTGTGCATCCTTGATCTTTTCCAAAATTGTTGGTTGAATAGTTAACTCAGTGAGCAAGACTGATAACTCCAGAACTATCTCCAAGTCAAATTTTTGAACTTCTGTCCTTAAGGGTATAGACATGGTTGAAACCACGGGCTGCATTGTTGTTGACATCCTACTCAACGCATCGGCTACAGAGTTAGCCTTCCCGGGGTGATACTTGATCTCAAAATCGTAGTCCTTGACAAATTCCAACCAACGTCTCTGTCTCATGTTCAATTCCTTCTGCGTGAAGAGGTACTTTAGACTTTTATGGTCAGAAAACACCTCACATTGCTGTCCATATAAATAGTGCCTCCAAATCTTCAAGGCAAAAACAACAGCAGCTAATTCTAGATCATGAGTGGGGTAATTTTGCTCGTAACTTTTTAGCTGCCTAGAAGCATACGCTATAACTTTACCCTCTTGCATCAAAATACTACCTAACCCAACTTTAGACGCATCACAGTAAACACTAAATTTTTCTTCTTTGGTTGGGAGGGTCAATACAGGAGCTGTTGTTAACTTCAGTTTTAACGTCTGGAAGCTGTCTTCACAGGCTTCAGTCCAAGAATATTTAATGTCCTTCTTTGTCAAGCCTGTCAGGGGTTTAGCTATCATGGAAAATCCCTTGATGAACTTCCTGTAATAGCCTGCCAATCCAAGGAAGCTGCGGACTTCGCTGGCATTCTTAGGTTGAGGCCAATCCTTTACTGCCTGAATTTTGGTTGGGTCCACAGATATGCCATTAACAGAAACTACATGGCCAAGGAAATTAACCTTATCTAACCAAAACTCACACTTAGACAGCTTGGCGTAAAGTTGATGCTCCTTCAATGTCGTCAAAACTACTTTCAAATGTTCTTCATGGTCAGCCACAGTTCGAGAGTATATCAAGATATCATCTATGAACACAATCACAAACTTATCCAAATACTCACGAAACACACGGTTCATTAGATCCATGAAAGCTGCAGGGGCGTTTGTCAATCCAAACGACATGACTAAGAATTCATAATGTCCATAGCGGGTTCTGAAGGCTGTCTTTGGTATATCTCCTTCTTTAACCTTCAGTTGGTAATAACCCGAACGTAAATCTATCTTTGAAAACACCTTAGCTCCTTGCAATTGGTCAAACAAATCATCAATCCTGGGTAAGGGGTACCTATTCTTGATTGTCAACTTATTTAGTTCTCTGTAGTCTATGCACATTCTAAGAGAACCATCCTTTTTCCTTACAAATAAGACTGGTGCACCCCAAGGAGAACTACTGGGGCGAATAAATCCCTTGTCAACCAATTCCTGCAGTTGGACCTTCAATTCTTTCAACTCAACAGGTGCCATACGGTACGGATTCTTAGATACAGGTGATGCCTCGGGGTATGTATCAATCACAAATTCTATCTCCCTATCAGGTCGTATACCCGGTAAGTCATCTAAGAATGCCTCGGGAAACTCTCGGACTATAGGAATATCCTGTAGCTCAATTTTATTCTTCACCCGAACATCTATTACACTAGCCAGGTAGCTCTCACAACCACATCTCAGCATTCGGTATATTTCTAGTGAGGATATAATTGGTATCTTACTTATTTTAGGAATAGCTTGGAAGGAATAATGATTATCATTTGGGGGTCTAAAATCAACTATTCCAGATCTACAACTTATCGTGGCATGATGTCTAAATAACCAATCCATCCCTAATATCACCTCATACCCTTTTATGTCAATGACAATTAACTCCGCATAGAGATCCTTATTCCCTAAGGACACGACGTCACCCTTAACAATCTGTTCTGAATGTAGGGACTTCCCTGATGGCAACACAACACTATATGATCTTTCAGCTGGTAAGGGTCCTATGTTATGTTTGCATACAAACAAGGCTGATATAAACGAGTGTGTGGCCCCTGTATCTATGAGTGTATAAGCAGCAAAACCACAGATCATGATGGTACCTGATATGACTGTATGTTGATCAGCTCCCTTATCTTCCATCAACGCATACACTCTGGGTACAACCCTTGCACGGTTCGGGTCTGGCGGCATGGGACAATCTCTGACCATGTGTCCGGTCTTATCACACCTGAAACACCGGCCAGAAAGCAGCTTGCACTCACCAGGGTGGTTCCTCTGACATGTAGGGCATAGAGGCGCCAGAGGTCTCTTTCCTTTTCCTTGGTCATCATTCTGGTTGAGGGGCCTCTTCATTCCATGCTGTTGTTGCTGTGGTCCCCTGTTCTGTCGTGGCTGCCAACCTTTGTTCTGACGTGGTGGCGGCTGAGTGTCCTTCATGAGTTTCTTTGGCTGTTCGCGCTGTGCATATGCTGTCATTTCTGCCTCTTCCAGCTCCAAGGCGTTAGCCGTCACTTCACCATAAGGTACATTATGTATCCCGGCAGTCTTCACTTTCATGTACAGACTTGGCTTCAGTCCTTGAACAAACTGGTAAATCTTATCTTCCTCATCCTCAATCATACGGGGAGCAAACCGTGATAAAGCATCAAATTCACATATATAATCCGTCACAGAGCCAGTTTGTCGTAGATTCATAAACTCCTTCTTGTTGGCCCGAACAGTCCTATTGAAGTACTTGTCAAAGAAGGCAGTCTTGAACATCCCCCAGTTCATAGCTTCGGCATTAGCGGTGCTCTGGATCGAGTCCCACCAATGCCTTGCACTTAACTCCAAATGAAAGACAGCATAGGTGACCTTATCCCCATCGTCAACCTTTGCATACTTAAACATGTCTTCTATCTTTCGAATCCACTCCTCAGCATGAATAGGATCTGAGACATACCCATTAAACACCGGGGGTCGAAGCCGATGAAAACGTTCACCCCCATGGTCATGAGTTGCATTAGTACTGGAGTTGCCTTGTTCTTCTCTAGCTGTCATCAGTCGTTCTATCTGGTGAGATTGGCGCATGACTAACTCAGTCAACTGAGCAATAGCATTGCTATCCTCATTGGTCTCTCTCTGTTGACCTCAAACTATCTTGGGATTCCTAGACAAATCATTACAGGCATAACTTAACTTAATGACATACATGAAATCATAAACACTTACAGTTGCTGAGGTGTGCTCAAGTGACAGTCAGTGCTGGAAGGCAGTCTGCAGAATCGGTTTTAGAACCTGGTTTTGCTTTGATACCACAATTGTAACGACCCCGGCCAGGAGCCGTCACGTGTTCATATTCTTTCATTAATCGTTTGCTTGACTTTTACTATTATTACATTAACTTACTATCTCTCAACAGACTTTCACATTTAACATATATTTTTTTTTAAAACTGGTAATAGAAACGCAGAACCATTAAGGAAGACGAACCCTCTCGTGCCCGACTTCCCACGCCTCGTCGGCTCAACCTTCACAGAGTCGAGCGACTAGACTCGGTCATTGGCTTCTTGACAATTTCGGGAAAAGAGGAGGTGCCCTCAATTCTCTTAACATAATACCACACGGGTTTCGCATGGGTTGCATGCATTGACAACCCTCAGTAATTTAGTCGTCCGGTCATCACGTGCATTACGCGTGACTCGTTTAACATCGCCTAAAAGAAGACATCTTCCGGTGGGCACGTGGGCCTCACGTGCTAAATTAAAATATCATCCGGTCGCTAAACGACAAAACACACTTTACATCTTCCGGTCGCTAATCGACAAAACACATTTTACATCTTCCGGTCGCTAAGCGACAACACACATTTTACATCTTCCGGTCGCTAAGCGACAACACACATTTTACATCTTCCGGTGACGTCATCCGGAAGACTAAACCATCATACAACTATCCTTCGGCATCTGCCGATGACGTCAGCCGGAAGACTAAACCAACAAACAACTACCCTTCGGCATCTGCCGATGACGTCAGCCGGAAGACTAAACCATCAAACAATTAACTCTCGGCATCTGCCGATGACGTCAACCGGAAGACTACCTCTTCCAGCTTCCGTCTTACGGTAGAGAACTCTAAGTCATCAAATGACTCCTTCCAACAGAAAGAAAACACAACTCATTCAAAATGCATATAGCGGAAGACTTAAGCAACAGACCATTTATAAATCTATATAATCATTCCCTGACTCAGTGATCCACTAGACAGTTTCAAAGCTCAACGTTTTAAAATAATCTCATCCTACTTAAGCTACCAATGTCCTTTAACATACTGTAACATAAGAGTCTTAACCAGGGGTCATAAGTCGCCTCTCCAGTCCCACACTGTCACCTTGAGCATCCTCCAGCAACCAGCCTTAAGCATCCTCTTTGAACATAACATCCTCACCTGAACCTTCTTCACCTACACCATAAGATTTAACTATAAGCCTAATGCTTAGTAAGGAATGCATGCTGACAGATATACATGAGTACACAATTTAAAGAGACATAAGTTCATAAACCATTCATCATTCGTGTTCATCTTTATCTTTTGCATAACATGTATTAAGGCAGGAGACGAGGGAGGAAGACGGGATACATAGTCATTTGCCTATCGCGGCAGACATACATAATCATTGCCTATCGCGGCAATCATGATACATCACTCGGCCTCCCCAGTGGGAGAATTCGCGAGCCATACATATCATTAACTCGGCCTCCACCAGTGGGAGATTTCGCGAGTCGTACATATCATTAACTCGGCCTCCACCAGTGGAAGATTTCGCGAGTCATACATATCATTAACTCGGCCTCCACCAGTGGGAGAATTCGCGAGTCATACATAACATAGTCTTTCCCCGCTCTGCACTTAATCTTGGTTACATTTGCTTTTCATATTCTCAACTTAATCATAACAGGGACACAGTGCATAGACATAAAGTTCATAGAGAGAAGTAATATCATGAGGACAAGTAAAACATCCTGTAACTTTACATTTACTTACACAACTTCTTCATATCGTGGAAATAACAAATCATAGTCAATAAGCTAACATCTCAGTGATTTCCTAATACCCTTGCGGTGTAGGGCCCTAGTGGCCGAAAATCTTAACACATTCACTTACCTGGATTCCTTAGCAATCCGAGCTTCTTTCCTTTAAACTTCTTCACCTAAAACATGTACATTATGTAGGATCGGATTTGTCTAAGAGGGGGGTGAATTAGACTTTTTAATACTTAATTTTATAATCTATAATAATTTCTCTCGTGTTTTGATTTAATGCTAGCAGCAGGCAAATAAATAAAGTATAGAGTGAGAGAGAAATTAACACAAGAGTTTTAACGTGGTTCGGCTCAACCCAGCCTACGTCCACGCTTCAAGGTTCACCCCTTGAAGATCCTTAACCTTCTCTTCGAGAAAAACCAGATCAGAATTTCGGGCTCCGATCAACTGCCTTTACAACTCAGGATTAAACTTCACGGGCGTCAATCCACTGCCTTAACAAGAATGTTGAGTTTGTAAAATATTAAGCTCACACTACAATCTCACAAGATGAATCTCAAGTTAGGATTTGAGAGATGTAGAGAAAAATACAGAGAGAGTTTTTCTTTCGCAGCTAGGGCTCAGAATTCCAATTGGCAAAAGTTCTTTCTTCGTGCTCTGAGCTCGGCTTAAATACTCTGTATATTTTTCTTCACAGAATTGAATGCTTCTTCTTTCAAATGGATAAAAGTTACCGTTGGGAAGCATCCGTACTTTAGCAGATATCCGTTGCATTTAGAGTCGCTGTTCGTCGTCGCCATTAAAAGTCTGGAGTTAATGCTGAAAACGACGTCACTGTAGCTTCGCGTCTAACTTTGAATTCTGGCGGAAGATTACCGGAAGATGTAGCTTCAAAACACTTGACACGTCATCGGAATGAGTAAGCTTCAGACGTCACCGGCATATGTGTCTTGAAACTTCATCGGCAGGTGCAACGTGAAAATTCATCGGCAGATGCATGCTTTAGTCAGCATCTCCTTTTGTCGTTTAGTCAATCGGCAGGAGCTGCTACAAATATCATCGGCAGATGTATCTTCAGACTCGATCGGCAGTTGCAGCATATAAGTGCTTTGACACGTCATCGGCATCTGTCTTCAGAAACAGCTATCGGCAGAAGCTTCTATTTTATTATATATATAGTCATCGGTAGAAGCATATTGACACGTCATCGGAACAAGTAGCTTCAAACGCCATCGGTACAAGGAACTTCTTTTCTCTGTCGTGTAGCGATCGGCATAAGAACAGCTTGACACGTCATCGGCAGATGAAACATATAGGCGCTGAGTACATCATCGGCAGATGTGGCTTGAAAACTCAATCGGCAGAAACCTTCTGTTCTTTGTCGTGTAGTTATCGGTATATCCAAGCCTGTTTTACTATTTAGCTCTGTATACTCAAACCGATTTATTAGTCAACTAAAATACCCTTTTCAAGGGTATTTCCAAATAAACTCATATTTATAATTCTCATTAAGTACACATAATCAAATTGAATATTTAATACACACAGACATCATCAAAAACAAATTATGACTTAAACACTCTCTAAGTCAACAATCTCCCCCTTTTTGATGATGACAATCTGAATTTGATTAATTTAAAATACTCCCCCATAATTCTAGCTGCTCCCCCATAGTATATGCATTTTATTCATTTAACCATACAGAGCAAACATGTACCCAAAAAATATCCAGAATGCTAACTAAGTCAGATTCAATCATCAAATACACTATTCTCCCCCATTGACATTATCAAAAACACTCAGTGAGACAGCAAAAGAAGCAAGTAGACAATAATAACATAGAAGGAAGAACCAAAAATTACTATCCATTTAAGAGAAAGTGTTCACACAAAAAAAAGGTACAAAAGACTAGCGAATTCATTTAAGAGTCCTAAACCACTTCCACAACTCACAGATAAGTGAGGTCGGGACATCAGTAGCCTGTGTGGAAGTAGAAGCTGAAGGAACTGGAGGAGCCGGGAGAGCCAACCGGGAAGGAGGAGGAATATAATGGAGCTGAATGAGCCGGAGAAGTTCCTCCATGGACAAACAAGGAGGTGGCTCGATGGGGCTGGGTAGCATGACCAACTCCATACACGTAGAATGAGGCACAGGGTCATCAACAACCATTGGACTGATTGGTGCATCAAGAGACAGAGGAGCAGGAGCAGTAGAAACTGTAGGAAGTGTGAACTGGAGCTCAGCTTCATGAATATCCAGGGACATGAAGCGCACATCTTCAACCACGGCAGGTCGGAAGAAAGGTAGAAACAAATCCTCAAAACAAGCCTCTGAGGCACTGACAGAGCATGAAGATTCGGGTTCAGGTTCAGGGGTTAATGCATCAATGGAGGATTGGAGTTTCTCAATTTCCCTGACAACCATGCGCCTATTAGCATCCACTTTCTGAGACACCAAACCAAGACCAGTATCTAAGTCAGTGGACAAGTCTTTGTGATGCTTGACAAGTTTGGCATCCAGAGACTGTTCAACCCGACTTTCAATGGTACTGATAGCAGACTCAATGCGGTCAATAGAGGCCTTCAGCTCAGTGTATTGGGCCTCAGTTAAGGAGGATCTCCTATGATATGTTAGGGGAGGTGAAGGAGTAACTGTTGGAACTAGGATAGTTGAGACTGGTAGAACTGTAAGATCATGATGGATTGGAGAGAGGAGAGCTGGTGGTTGTTGAACTGGAGATGGTGGAGCTGGTGAAGGCAATCGGATTGGTGATGGAGGTGGAGGAGTAGAGGGAGGTGTACTAGTGGGAGTGGCAGGGACTGGAGATGAAGGGGCTGGCGAAGGCAGGTTGACTGGTGATGAAAGAGGTGAAGGAGGTTGGACTGGTGAGTGAGGAGCTAGAAACTCATGGATTGGAGATGAAGGTGTTGGTGAGGGCAGGTGGATTGGAGAGGGAGGTGCTGATGGAGACAGGTGAATTGGTGATTGGACTGAGAATGAAGCTGGAGGACCATATCTGATATGGAAGAAATGGCCCGAAGGACAGGTGAAAAAGATGGAAGAGCAGGTTGAGAAGGCAGGATGAGAGAGGGTGGAGGTGATGAAGGATTCTCTGGAATTTGAGAAGGCACAGGTGAGGGAACAGAGGTTGCCTCTGAGAGAGAAGCTGTAGAAGAAGAATCAGGCTTGCGCTTACGTTTCAGAGGAGGAGGTTCTAAGCTAGACTCCCTAGAATGAGAAGGGGAAATGGCAGAGTCAGGAAGACCTGAAACACCTCCTTCTTCAGCAGGTTCCTCTGGCAGGATAAGTTTCCTCTTACCGCGCCTAGACCCTGCTGGCAGGTTAAGTTTCTTCTGACCATGCCTGACAGGAGCTGCCATCTTAGTCTTTTGCTTCGGTTTGTTCAGTTTGGGCTCTTCCTTTCGGACTAAATTAATTCCCATCTTGCTTAGAGTTATTTGGGAATAGAAATTTCCGTCCTTAAGTACCACAGGTTCAATCTCCTCAGGAAAAACAATTTCAAGCTTGACAAATAACCGCATGAGAAGTAAATTATACGGTAAGGAAGAAACCCGGGTGGAAACAGCAAGAATCATCCTTCTAACCACAATGTATCCTACATTGAGGGGAGTCTTGAAATAGAGTGCAAACAGAACAAATAGTTCCATTGCACTCACCTCATCATAATGTCCACCCTTGGGAACAATATTGAAATCAATCATATGACGAAGTAGTTTGGCTCTAGGGGTCAGATGTCTGCCTTTTAATTGATCATAGGTTTGGTTGGGGTCCAAGGCAATTTCTCTAAGAAACTGATGACTATCTTCTGATCCAAAGAAAGGTAGCTCAGGCCCTGTCACATACTTGTAAGGGTAGTTGTCCAAATGAGGAGCACCCAGAAGGGCATGGATGGATTTAGGAGTGATTTCTATGCGTTTGTTGTAAACATAGCTCGAAATGGAAGAAAAATCAGAGGCAAAACTAAGGTTTGCATAAAACATCTTAATAGCTTCTGGGTAGTAGAAAGATTCGGTTTCAAAGAGACCTATTAATCCCAGATCTGTCAATGGTTCAATAATGTCCAATCCAGCTAGCTTTTCAAAGAAAATACCTTTACTAAGAATCAGTGACCTGTACTGATAATCATTGAGGTACTTTGCCTCAGCCGCTTGAGAGACAAAGTAGAAAGATGGCCACTCTGTTCCACGAGGAATCTCTCGAGCATAAACATTGACCTTCTTCTTTGCTGGTTTGGAAACGGCGCGAGATGATTGACCTTGAGATTCCATTGCAGGAAGAAGATTCGACAGAGAGGATTTGGTAGGGCAGGGGTTTACAGAAAGAGCGCGAAAAGTGAAGTGTATCAGCGAAGAAGATGTATTTAAAAGAATTAAACCGACGCCAGACGAAGAAGTCACACGTGTCGTCAGATTAAGGAATTCATCTTCCGATGGGTTACACGTGTCGGCAGAAAGAAGAAAAACATCTTCCGATGGATTCCTATAGATATGCATCTTCCGATGCCTATTGAAAAACATAGCATCTGCCGATGCCAACACAGAAGAGAAAAACACTCCAATATTTAGAAATTTTTCAGCAAAGAAATAATCTTAGTTTTTCTCAACCCGAATGAGACCTAGCCTTATCCTAATATTATTGAAAGTCTTTTCATCTAAAGGCTTGGTGAAGATGTCTGCAAGTTGATCTATGGAATTAACAAACTCTAAAATGATATCACCTTTTTGAACATGATCTCTAATGAAATGATATCTGACATCTATGTGCTTGGTTCTAGAGTGCTGAATAGGATTTTTAGAAATGTTAATGGCACTGGTGTTATCACACCGAATAGGAATCCTTTCATAAAACAGATTGAAATCTTCCAAAGTCTGTTTCATCCAAAGCATTTGTGCACAACAACTGCCAGCAGCAATATATTCACTCTCAGCAGTTGACAATGCAACAGAATTCTGTTTCTTAGAATACCAAGAAACAAGAGACTCTCCTAAGAACTGACATGTGCCACTAGTGCTTTTTCTATCAATAAGACTACCCGCATAGTCAGAATCAGAATATCCTATTAGATCAAATGAGGTACCTTTCGGATACCAGAGTCCTAAGTCAACTGTCCCACTTAGATATTTAAAAATCCGTTTAACAGCAGATAAGTGAGACTCCTTAGGGGCAGCTTGAAACCTAGCACAGAGACATACGCTAAACAGAATGTCTGGTCTACTAGCAGTCAGGTAAAGCAAAGATCCAATCATACCACGGTATTTCTTAATATCCACATTTACTCCATTTTCATCTTTATCCAATTTGGTTGTGGTACTCATGGGAGTCCTAGACGATTTGACAGTTTCTAAACCAAATTTCTTAAGGAGTTCCTTAATATATTTTTCTTGACAGAAGAAGATTCCATCAGAAGATTGACTAATCTGGAATCCTAAGAAAACTTTAACTCCCCCATCATACTCATTTCAAATTCACTTTGCATGAGGGAGGAAAACTCACTGCACATATTGACATTAGTCGATCCAAAAATGATGTCGTCAACATAAATTTGAACCAACAGAATATCATTGTCCTTTTGCCTGGTAAACAGAGTTGAATTGGAGTTACCCTTTTTGAACTTTCTTTCCTCAAGAAAATTCTTCAATCTGTCATACCATGCTCTAGGAGCCTGCTTTAGACCATAAAGAGCTTTCCTTAACTTATAGACATGCTCGGGTTTATCGAAAGCTTCAAAACCTAAGGGTTGCTCAACAAAAACTTCCTCAGTGATGTAACCATTTAAGAAAGCACTCTTTACATCCATTTGAAAGAGTGTGAAGTTCTTGAAACAAGCAAAAGCTAGAAGCATTCTTATTGACTCTAATCTAGCAACAGGGGCAAAAGATTCCTCAAAATCAATACCCTCTTCTTGAGAGTATCCCTTAGCTACAAGCCTAGCCTTATTTCTAATGACAACCCCATTCTCATCTAGTTTATTCTTGTAAACCCATTTAGTTCCAATAATGGGATGATCCTTAGGCCGTGGAACAAGTTCCCAAACTTTGCTCCTTTCGAATTGATTTAATTCTTCTTGCATGGCCATTATCCAATTTTCATCACTTTCCTTTCGGCCTCCTCAAATTTCTTAGGCTCTATCTGAGAAATGAATGCTACATTGGCACAGAGATTCCTAAGAGAGGATCTAGTCTTAACTCCTAAAGAAGGATCACCTAAGACTTCTTCTAAAGGATGGTTTCTAACATACTTCCAGTCTCTAGGAAGATCTGCAGATTCATTTTTAACAGATATGATTTCCAGAGAAGTAGAAGATGGTTCTAGAGGATTTTCTAATTGAGTGGGAACCGTAGACTTTTCTAAAGAGAGAGAATCCAGTTGTTTGTCCAAAGAATCATCCTCATCCACATTAATTATTGGTTGAGGAGTCTCATCAAAGTTTACATGAACTAATTCCTCTACAACTAGAGTTCTCTTATTGAAAACTCTATATGCTTTACTGGACAAGGAATAACCAAGAAAGATTCCAAGATCGGATTTGGAATCAAATTTCCCTAGGTTATCCTTAGTGTTAAGGATGAAGCATTTACTGCCAAAGGCTCTAAAATACTTAACAGAAGGAGTTTTTCCACTCCAGAGTTCATATGGAGTTTTCTCTAGAATCGGCCTTATGGAGACTCTATTAAGAACATAGCAAGCTGTAGCAACAGCTTCAGCCCAGAAGTATTTGGGAAGGGAATTCTCGTTTAGCATGGTTCGGGCAAGTTCTTGGAGAGATCTATTTTTCCTCTCAACAACACCATTTTGCTGAGGGGTTCTAGGAGATGAAAAGTTGTGCTCAATTCCATGTTTGAGACACAGGAGTTCAAATCTTTCATTTTCAAATTCTCCACCATGATCACTACGAATAGCAATAATGGTGAGCTCCTTCTCATTTTGAACCCTTTTCCTAAAACTAGAGAAGGTGTCAAAAGTCTCATCCTTAGACTTTAAAAAGAACACCCAAGAAAACCTAGAGAAGTCATCTACAATGACAAAAGCATAGAATTTTCCTCCTAAGCTTGCTATATTAGAAGGACCGAAGAGGTCCATGTGAAGGAGTTGGAGAGGCTTAGAGGTAGATATTTCACTCTTAGATTTAAAAGAAGATTTGATCTGCTTGCCCATTTGACAAGCTTCACAGACTTTATCCTTTTCAAAGGATATCTTAGGAATCCCTCTAACTAAATTATCCTTAGTAATCTTAGCTAAGGTATCCATTCCTACGTGTCCTAATCTTCTATGCCAAATCCAAGCATCATGAGAAGAATTAACAGCAAAGCATTTCTCATTAACATGCTCAACAACATCCATATCAATAACATAGATATTTTCTTTTCTATAACCAGTGAACAGAGTTTTATCAATAGATGCATCTTTAATTATGCAGGAGTTAGATTTAAAAATCACTTCATATCCTTTATCGCATAATTGACTAATACTAAGCAGATTATACTTTAATCCTTCAACTAACAGCACATTTTCAATAATAGGATTAACACTGTTACCTATATTGCCGATGCCAACAATTTTGCCCTTTTGGTTTCCACCAAAAGTAACATTTCCTTTCTTTTTGTTGAAAACAGCAAACATGGTTGAGTCTCCTGTCATATGCCTCGAACATCCACTGTCGAGGTACCACTGATTTCTTTCAGGAGAGCTGTCAACCTGCAAAACAGAAGATCAAATTGTCTTCTTTGGTACCCAAACTTTTTGGGTCCTAGAGTTAGGTCTGGTTCCCTTAGAGAAGGTTACCACTTGACTTCATATTGTAATTCTTTACAGGACATGCAACAGTTTTATGTCCTACTTCACTCCTTGCAAGACAGGTAGTAGATTTAACAAAGAAGTTCCTATAAGTTTTCCTTTTATTATTCTTGTCATAACCTATACCTGATCTATCAAATGGTTTCCTTACACCACTGATCAACATGTTTAATCCCATACTACCTTTAGTGAAGTTTATAACAAGTTTATCCAAAGTCTCATTTTTCGATTTAAGTTCTGAGACTTCTTTTGCATGCTGGTTGATTTCATTTTCATGTTTTTCTATTAGATCTGCATTTTCACTTTTCAATGTGTTATACTTACTCTTTAGCATGCCAAACTGCTTTACTAAGTCATTGAAAGCATCAATCAGTTCTCCGTCTTCATTATCACTATCGCAATCACTTAAATTACTGGAAGAAGAAGAGCATACCTTGTCCTCGTGTGCCATGAAGCACAGATTAGCCACTTCTTCATCTTCTGAAGAGGTGTCTTCTTCACTTTCATCCCACGTGGCTTTCATAGCCTTCTTCTTGAACTTTTTGGGAAACTTCTTGGCCTGTGGACAATCGGCCTTCATATGTCCTGGCTTTCCACATCCAAAGCATGTGATTTCCTTCTCCTTTTGTGACCTTTCACCTTTCGGAAATCTTCTTCCTTGCATCCTCTTCCTTTGCAGGAATTTACTGAATCTCCTTGTGATGAGTGCTATGTCCTCATCATCATCTTCTTCTTCTTCTTCAGATTCTTCATGTTTACTGGAGGAGGCAGAGGAGATCTTCAGGGCAATGTCCTTTCTCTTAGAGACCTCTTTCTCTTTGAGGTCCTCCTTTTCGTTTGCCCTCATTGTGATCTCATGCGTCATGAGAGATCCAATGAGCTCCTCAAGCTTCAAAGTTTTGAGATCCTTAGCTTCCTGAATGGCAGTCACCTTTGGTTGCCATGCTCTCGGTAGGCATCTCAGAAGTTTCCTTACCTGTTCTTCACCTGAGTAAATCTTACCAAGAGCTTTAAGACCATTAGTAATGTTAGTAAATCGAGTAAACATGGAACTAATGGTTTCTCCTTTTTCTATGGAAAACAGTTCATATTCATGAACTAACATGCTCAATTTACTCTCTTTGACCTGGTTTGTGCCTTCGTGTGTGACTTCTAATAGATGCCAGATCTCTTGGGCACTCTCACATCCTTGTACTCTATTGAATTCATCTCTATTTAAAGCACAGTACAAGGTGTTTATTGCCTTGGCATTCAGGCTCAGGTTCTTCTTATCTGTATCATTTAGTTCATGTGAAGCTTTGGGGGTTCTAATACCATTCTCTGTTTTAAAAACTATATATGGACCATTTTCTATGTTATTCCATATATCATAGTCTATAGCCTGAATATAAGTTCTCATTCTAGTCTTCCAGTACACATAATCAATACCATCAAAGAATGGAGGTCTAGTGGTAGACTGACCTTCCATTTGTGCAGAGTGTGTGTTGAATGCCATTACAGATATCACAGTATATCTTAGATAGACAACTTAGACAATATATAAACCTTGCTCTGATACCAATTGTAGGATCGGATTTGTCTAAGAGGGGGGTGAATTAGACTTTTTAATACTTAATTTTATAATCTATAATAATTTCTCTCGTGTTTTGATTTAATGCTAGCAGCAGGCAAATAAATAAAGTATAGAGTGAGAGAGAAATTAACACAAGAGTTTTAACATGGTTCGGCTCAACCCAGCCTACGTCCACGCTTCAAGGTTCACCCCTTGAAGATCCTTAACCTTCTCTTCGAGAAAAACCAGATCGGAATTTCAGGCTCCGATCAACTGCCTTTACAACTCAGGATTAAACTTCACGGGCGTCAATCCACTGCCTTAACAAGAATGTTGAGTTTGTAAAATATTAAGCTCACACTACAATCTCACAAGATGAATCTCAAGTTAGGATTTGAGAGATGTAGAGAAAAATACAGAGAGAGTTTTTCTTTCGCAGCTAGGGCTCAGAATTCCAATTGGCAAAAGTTCTTTCTTCGTGCTCTGAGCTCGGCTTAAATACTCTGTATATTTTTCTTCACAGAATTGAATGCTTCTTCTTTCAAATGGATAAAAGTTACCGTTGGGAAGCATCCGTACTTTAGCAGATATCCGTTGCATTTAGAGTCGCTGTTCGTCGTCGCCATTAAAAGTCTGGAGTTAATGCTGAAAACGACGTCACTGTAGCTTCGCGGCTAACTTTGAATTCTGGCGGAAGATTACCGGAAGATGTAGCTTCAAAACACTTGACACGTCATCGGAATGAGTAAGCTTCAGACGTCACCGGCATATGTGTCTTGAAACTTCATCGGCAGGTGCAACGTGAAAATTCATCGGCAGATGCATGCTTTAGTCAGCATCTCCTTTTGTCGTTTAGTCAATCGGCAGGAGCTGCTACAAATATCATCGGCAGATGTATCTTCAGACTCGATCGGCAGTTGCAGCATATAAGTGCTTTGACACGTCATCGGCATCTGTCTTCAGAAACAGCTATCGGCAGAAGCTTCTATTTTATTATATATATAGTCATCGGTAGAAGCATATTGACACGTCATCGGAACAAGTAGCTTCAAACGCCATCGGTACAAGGAACTTCTTTTCTCTGTCGTGTAGCGATCGGCATAAGAACAGCTTGACACGTCATCGGCAGATGAAACATATAGGCGCTGAGTACATCATCGGCAGATGTGGCTTGAAAACTCAATCGGCAGAAACCTTCTGTTCTTTGTCGTGTAGTTATCGGTATATCCAAGCCTGTTTTACTATTTAGCTCTGTATACTCAAACCGATTTATTAGTCAACTAAAATACCCTTTTCAAGGGTATTTCCAAATAAACTCATATTTATAATTCTCATTAAGTACACATAATCAAATTGAATATTTAATACACACAGACATCATCAAAAACAAATTATGACTTAAACACTCTCTAAGTCAACACATTACAGTAGTTAAAACAAAGTCCTAGTAGTCCTAATCATAAACCATCCTAGGATCTAATAGCTAAAGTCATTCCGATTCCTCTATTTGACACACTGCAGTCTGAAATCCGAAACTAGGTGGACAGGTTTTACCATTGATTAAATCCGAGTTGGTTACTTAAAATGTTCAGAATCGATTCGGGATGACATTTCTACTCTCAGATTTTAAAAGGTCTTAAACTACTCGGCCACTGCTAAAAATCCGAACTCAGTGCCGAGCTGAAAACAGAGCTCTATTTACGAATGAATGACTACATTGTCCATTTCATACCTCGGGTGTGGATTTGCAGAGAAGAGCAAGCTCGAAACCAGCCGTCGGTAAAGGGAAGTTCTGGTAGCCGAGAGCAAGAACTTGGGAGAGAAGAAATCGCCGAGAGGGAATGTCGGCTACAGTGGTAATAAAATGAGATTTAAGGTTTCCATTTCCTATTTATACCTAATCCATCAATTCTAATTACTAAACTGCCACCCAACCTAGTTTTACTCAACTTGTAATAAATTTGTCTTAACATTAAATTTAAATCATAACGGTTAAATAAGAGGGTGACAATGAAAATGGTCAGAAAATCACCTGGCCGAAATGTCGGGTGTTACACCTATTCATCAGACTGAGGCACGAAGTCCTCATTTTCGGGTTCAGTACCTACATCAGGGAATTCACCTATGAGTTTAAAACTCAGTAAGAACATATTATAAATGCAGTGATGCAGAATGTTATGCATGTGGTTTTTCAGAATACAGTGACAGAACATTTCATTACGTTTCAGTGGCAGAGGGGTATAAGTGGGGCTTGTAGGGGAACTGGCAAGTGCACGATAGGCACAAACAGAGATACAGAACTGAACATAAACAGATCTGGGGGCCAGTCCCCGTCCCGCACTTAGCCGGTACATTTCAGTCAGATTTTATCTTGCTTAACTTCAAAACCGTGTACAGAAAACATTGTTTTGCATGAACTTTTGGGAAAAATGTGTATGCATGAACTTTCACAGTGCTTAACTTGAAACAGCAGTTAACAGAATAATACAACAGAATCTAGAGAGAAAACAGATAACTCAGAACTTAACTCTAACTTTCTCTACCCGAAACCTCCCGACATAAGAGAAACCTAGAGTCTCCGTGATGTAGGGCCTTAAGGGCCAACCTACGGATATGAACTTACCTGTTTGCTGCGGGGTTGATGTTCTTGATCATCTCGGTTTCAGTAGTTTGTGAACCTAAAACGTGATTATACGGTCATTAACCCTAAACCTCTCAAAAATCAGTAAATAGTGTAGTTAAACTTGTTAACTACCGACGGATATTACCTTCACTGAATAATGTAGGAGAAACAAAGTGTGGAACTTGTTTCAGTCGCCAGGAAAAGAAGAATAGAGAGAAGAAAGAGAGGAAGCGGAGAAGTGAAATGAAGATTTCACGTAGGAGGAAGAACTTAGCTTCCTCAACAAGTTGCCAAGTGTCAGTTATCCACTTGCTATCTCTCACCAACCTTAATTTCTCTCCAATTTGCCCTTCCATTGGTTTTTAACTAATACATTATTTAGTCAGTCGATTCGGTCTCATGAATCCCCTTCGTTCTATTAATCACATTGACAATTTTATTAAAACAGTCATTGCATTAATATCGGAGTAATCCCGTTTAATTATTCGGGGAAATAATTACACGGAAAAATGCCGGGTGTTACATTCCACCCACCTTAACAAAAATTTTGTCCCCAAAATTGGCATAAGCGAATAACTCACCATATTGGGCTCTAACATCCTCTTGTCTTTCCCACGTGGCTTCCTCTACATTATGATTGCGCAACAAAACTTTCACCAATGGGACTACCCTGTTGCGCAACACCTTGAGTGACATATCTAATATCTGTATAGGCCTTTCTTCATATGTCTGCGTCGGAATAATATCAAAGTCCACATGCTCCACGATCTGAGTTGGATCTCGTACACACTTCCTCAGCATCGAAACATGGAAAACATTGTGAACACCATCCATAGACGCTGGTAGCTGTAGCCTGTACGCCATGCTTCCCACACGCTTCAAGATGGGAAAAGGTCTAATGAATCGTGGGCTGAGCTTTCCTTTCTTACCGAATCTCATTACGCCCTTGAAAGGCGACACTTTCAGGAATACCTCATCGCCCACAGCGAACTCTAAGTCTCTCCTCCTATGGTCCGCATAACTTTTCTGTCGACTCTGAGCAATCTTTATTCGTTGTTTGATGACAGCTATCACCTCGGTCATCTACTGTAATATCTCAGAGCCGATTAGCCTAGATTCTCCGACCTCATCCCAACACAATGGGGATCTACACTTTCTGCCGTAAAGAGCCTCATAAGGAGCCATGCCAATTGTTGCCTGATAGCTATTGTTGTAGGCAAACTCCACGAGTGGCAAATATCTACTCCAAGGAGCATGAAATTCCAGCACGCACGACCTTAGCATATCCTCGAGTATTTGGATTGTTCTTTTAGACTGTCCGTCAGTTTGTGGATGAAAGGCTGTGCTGAAGTGTAACTTTGTACCCAAGGAGTTTTGTAAACTTTTCCAAAACCTGGAAGTGAATCTGGGATCACGATCTGAGACGATCGACACAGGAATGCCATGCAGCTTAACTATCTCACTGATGTACAGCTCTACGTACTGATCCATGGAGTATGTCGTCTTCACAAGTAGAAAATGGGCCGACTTCGTCAACCTGTCCACTATGACCCAAATGCTATTATGGTCTTTAGCTGTTCTTGGAAGGCCAACAACAAAGTCCATTGTGATATTCTCCCATTTCCACTCGAGGATCGGGAGAGGCTGAAGTGTTCCACCTGGTCGTTGATGTTCAGCCTTGACTTGTTGACATATCATGCAAGACTCCACATATTTGGCCACTTCATTCTTCATATTTGGCCACCAGAAGTGAAGTTTCGAGTCTTGATACATCTTCGTGCTTCCAGGATGCACAGAGAAAGGAGATGAGTGGGCTTCCGACAAGATGTTCTTTCGTAACTCTTCATCTTTCGGAACATATCATCTATCTCTGAACTTAAGAATACCATCTCCCGAATAACTGAAATCGGAAGAAGCCATTGGTACCTTGCTCACCATATCAGCCATCTCCTTTGAATTGGTCTTCTGGGCTTCCTTAATTCGGTCTAGGACGGTGGGCCGTAGCGTCAAGTTTGCTAGTATGGCGGACAGCCCAGAAATTATCTCCATATCGAACTTCTGTATCTCAGTCCTCAAAGGCATCGACACGGCCGATATAGCTGGTTGCATAGTATTTGACATCCTGCTCAATGCATCGGCTAATACGTTAGCTTTACCTGGGTGGTATTTAATCTCAACATCATAATCTTTTACAAATTCTAACCACCGTCTTTGTTTCATGTTTATCTCTTTCTGGGTGAATATGTATTTTAAACTCTTGTGATCAAAAAACACCTCGCATGATTGTCCGTATAAGTAGTGTCTCCATACTTTCAGCGCAAACACAACTGCCGCTAACTCAAGATCATGAGTAGGGTAGTTTTTCTTGTGGTTCTTCAGTTGTCTGGATGCGTATGCTACAACTTTCCCTTCTTGCATTAATACACATCCCAAGCCTATCTTGGATGCATCACAGTATACACTGAACTTGCCATCTTCAACTGGCAATACTAACAGAGGAGCAGTGGTTAATTTCTGTTTAAGTGTCTGAAAACTCACCTCACATGCTTCGGACCACTTGAACTTGATTTCCTTCCTCGTTAAGCTGGTCATAGGCTTCGCTGTCACAGAAAATCCCTTGATGAATTTCCTGTAATAACCAGCTAGTCCGACAAAGCTCCGTACCTCGTTTGCATTCTTCGGCCTTGGCCAGTCTCTTATAGCCTCAATTTTGGCCGGGTCCACAGACACTCCTTCAGCAGACACCACGTGGCCTAGGAAATTAACACTACTTAGCCAGAATTCACATTTTGATAGTTTGGCAAATGATTGATGCTGCCTCAAAGTTGATAGCACAATTGCCAAGTGCTCCTCGTGCTCGGTCTTACTCCTAGAGTAAACCAGAATGTCGTCGATGAAAAAGATTACAAATTTATCCAAGAAATCTTGGAATATCTTGTTCATCAGGTCCATTAATGCTGCCAGAGCATTAGTTAACCCGAACGACATCACCAAGAACTAGTAATGCCCGTACCGGGTTCTGAAGGTGGTCTTTGGAATATCATCAGCTCTGACCTTCAACTGGTAATAGCCGGAGCGTAAGTCAATCTTAGAAAATACCCGAGCCCCTTGTAGCTGATCAAATAAATCATCGATTCTAGGCAACGGGTACTTATTCTTGATAGTCAACTTGTTCAACTCACGGTAATCGATGCACATACGTAGGGACCCATCTTTCTTTTTGACGAACAAGATGGGAGCACCCCACGGAGAGAAACTAGGGCGCACAAAACCCTTGTCCACCAAATCTTTCAGCTGAGCCTTCAACTCCCTCAACTCAATCGGCACCATACGGTACAGATTCTTTGATACCGGTTCAGTACCAGGATATACATCGATTTCGAACTCGATCTCACGATCGGGTGGCAATCCCGGTAAGTCATCTAAGAAAACCTCTGAGAAGTCTCGAACTACCGGAATATTTTGAAGTTCCACCTCATTTTGCCTTTGGACATCCACTACGTGGGCCAGGAATCCGATGCATCCTGACTTCATCAGCTGTTGAGCTTTCAAGGAAGATATAGCGGGCATACGGTGTTCCTTTGGTACTGCCTGATAGGAGAGTTCTACCTCGTTTGGGCGTTTAAATGACACAACCCCGGACCTACAGTTGATGGTGGAATAATGTCTAAACAGCCAGTCCATCCCCAGAATAACATCGTAACCTTTCATCCCGATGACGATGAGATTGGCATATAACTTCTGGTCCCTAACTGACACTACATCACCCCGTACAACCTGCTCGGAGTGCATAAACTCTCCGGACGGTAGAATAATGCTGTAGGGTTGATCTGACGGCGTACTACAAAACTTCTGTCTAACTATGAAGTCCATGGCCACAAACGAATGTTTGGCCCCCGTGTCCCACAAGGTATAAGCAGGTACATTACATATCAAGATTGTACCTGTAATTGCTGTGTGCTGATCAGCATCATCAACATCCTCCATCATTGCAAACACCCTAGGTAAGGCAAGGTTTGGTCTAGTATCCGGTGTCGGGCAATCCCGAACATGATGGCCTCCTTTGCCACATCGGAAACATTGGCCAGTAGCAAGTCTGCATTCCCCTCTGTGAGGCTTCTGGCACCGCGGGCATACAGAAAGTTGAGGAGCCCCCATTGGTCTCTTTCCTTTGTCCTGATAAAGGATGGTTTCATTGGGCCTCTTGATGCCCCTGTTCTGTTGCTGTTGAGGTTGTAAATTCTGACCTCTTTGTTGTTGTTGTTGTTGAGGGGCATTCCGAATAATCCCCCTTGATGAATCCCTTTGTCTCAGAGATTTCATTTCCAAGGCTTCTAACTGGTAAGCCTTGGCCACCACCTTAATATACGGGGCCTCATCAAATCCTCCGTATGAAATTCCTCATAAGAGGTCCAGCTTCAAACCTTGAATGAATTGGTGCACCTTATTCTCATCAGTGGCCACCAGGTGTGTTGCATATCGGGATAATGAGTCGAACTTCTGAACATATTCTGCCACTGACCCATATTGTCGCAGCCGAGAGAACTCAAGCAACTTTTCCTTCCTCACTCCTCGGTCAAAGTACTTCTCGTAGAAGATTTTCGTGAATCCTTCCCAGCTTAATGCCACTGTAGTCGACTGCACAGTGTCCCACTAAAATCAAGCACTTTCGATGAGATAGAACGTGGCGCAATTAACTTTCTTGTTGTCTTCCACTTCTGCATAACTGAACATCTTCTCCATTGTTCGAATCCAGGTTTCAGCACGGGTCGGGTCTGTAGACAGTCCATCAAATGAAGGCGGCAGGAGTCGCCGGAATCTATCTCCACTGTTGTCACGTGAAGCACTTCCATGGTTATTATTGTTATTGTTCCCGCTGTCTTCTCTGGCCATCATACGTTCCACCATGTGGGACTGTACTCCCACCAGTTCGGTTAGTCGGTCAATGGCACGAGAGCTTTCACTTGACTCTTCCTGATGCCCTCTTACCATTTCTAAGGAAACCTATTAACAGAATAACCTAATTTAATAAACATAACCTTTTACAGAAATTTTAAACACTTACAGTTGGTGGAGTGATCTCACGTGGCGGTTGTGCAGGAAGACATTTCACAGAATCGGTTTCAAAACCTTGTCGCTCTGATACCATGACTGTGACGACATCCGACCCGATCGGGGTCCGAGAGCCATCACTCCGAGACATTTAACAGAAAACAGGATACACTTTTTTTTTGAACATAAATGAACAGAACATTAGGAAACAAACAGAAAACAGACTGAACTTTTAAGAGTAAAACCTTAAAGCTTAACAGAGAAGGAAAACATTTCCAGAATTTGGAATCAAAACAGAGAAAAAGAAAAAGTTAAAACTAGACTACAGAATGGATGGCAGAAGGAGAGCAGGAAGATTGGAAGCAAGGAGAAATGAAACAGTGCAATCGTTGGATATAATAAGACAAAAGACGAACAGTGTTCAGCAGAAGAGACTGAGTAAAACTGGGCGGAAGAGGTGGTGACGTCAGCCAGAAGATGGGTGACGTCAGGCGGAAGATAAAGGCAGCAGACGGAATTCGGAGAATGTAAACTATGGGTAACGTCATCAGACGAGGAGATGACGTCAGACAGAAGATGCAGGCAGCAGATGAGATCGGGTGTAGCTACCCTAGTACTGTACCCAATTTCCCGTACATAAATTTTTTTTTTTATCCTTACATTTATAAACTTTAATGACGTTCGTGCGGAATTAAAACTGTTTGAACCGAAATCAAAATCAAAATTAAAATCATCGAAGTCTATATTCTTAAAACCGTTTAAAACTATACATATTTCAAATTAATAAAACATTTAATAACTAAAACAATTAAATAAAACTTTAATTAAATCAATAAGCGGCCGAGGGACAAAAGAGACTTTTGTCTCTCAAATTGAAGAGGCGATCGATCTCAAAATTCAGGAGATCGATCGCCGAAGTATTAAATAGGAGGGGCGATTAGTCGCCCCTCACACTTGGCGCCCAGTCGCCCCTGTAGCGATCCCACTTCGGCGATCGGTAGCCACTCCATCCTTCATTTCTCTTCTTCTCTTTTCTTTCTTTCACAAGTGCTCTCTTGAATCCGATTCCAGAGAGCAAACTTCATGCATTGCCTCCATTCTTTTCACATTCCCTCTTCATTTCTTATCATACATATACACTCTAAACTCTTCGACAAACTTAACTCTTTTCTTATTTTATCAACCATCGATTAAACGACACAAAACATATTTTAAAACGTATTTAAAACATAATAAACTTTCGTAAAAACAAACTTCGTGGATCTATTTAAAAACCAAGCATTTCCACCTATTTTAACTCACCAAACAGTTTATGAAATAGGTTTCAAAACATAAAAACATAATCCTATCAACTAACTAGACCCAAGCATCCTAATATGTTCAGCTATACAATTCTTATCGTGTCCCCAAAACATATACCTACATCCCCACGGGTCAAAATGCATACCGACTGCCCAGCACGCTCCCACGGGCCATCTTTCTTCAACCGATCATGCCTCGGGTGGAGGGATCTCATCCTCACCTGTGTAGAGGTCACCTACACCATAAATATAAGTCGTGAGCTTAAGGCTCAGTAAGTCTACGTGAATGCAAGTGAATGCTATGCATGCGGTTCGTAAAACATGCGTCCTACCTTTTCGCTATTCATTTCATTTCATTACATTACAGATACGTCATCGTGGCCTCACTCTCGCTAGATAGGAGCGGCACATCCTACGGTTGGATAGCCCCTCGTATCTAACCGGGGGGAAAACATGCTCCCCAAGCAGCCATGTATGAACCACCGCCACCTCCTTGACCAGATTACATGCATTCAGATCTTTTCATTATCCTTTTCCTTTTCATGAAAACATGCATAGAAATTCCTTTTCATGACGTTTTTAAAACTATGATGCATGAACAGTTATAAACATAAAATAATCAACCATCATACGTACCATCAAGACACTCAAAACATAATTTACAAAAGAACTAATCCTAACTACCCAACCAAAGCATTTAAACAATCTATATTCTCCAATTTCCTCGAACAACAGAAGATCGTATGGTGTAGGCCAATCGGCCAAACAAGTCGCGGAGACTTGCCTGACGTCTGTTGAAATGTTAGCTTCGTCACGAGCGTGGTTCACGTAAGGCAAATTCACAACAATTATCATTAAAATGTGTTTGAACCGTTAATGTCCAAATTAATGAAATCCTTAATTACGAAAATTCTTCTAAAGCTATAACTTAATTAATCGAGGCATTTTAACAACTAATTCGTGCTCGATTCTACAAAACATCAAATAACGAGCTTCTTTCAAAAACCCAAAATTCATTAAATTTAACATTTCTCGCAAATTAGTTTAACTTCGTCCAATAACGTTCAATACGTCCTTTATATCCATAAACTCGATAAACCTATCAATTTCGAATATTAAATCACAATTTCAACAAAACCCTAATCATAAAACCTAAACGTATAACTTCGTTAAAACTGAAAACTAATGTCCAAAAGCTGTAGAATCTTACCTAGAACGTCGATTGGGGAAGGAAACGTAAAGAATGGAGATCGGTCGGAGGAGAAACGGGCGTCGGCAGAGCTCGTGCGTGAGAGAGCTTCGTCACCTGGAAGCTCTCTGGTTCGCGGGCAGAGAAAGAAATGAGGAAGGAGAGAAATAAATGTTATTAATATAATTGATTTGAAAATGACCGTTTCGCCCTTCTTTGATTTTTCTATTTGTTTCGTCCTTCGTTTCATCAATTTGCTAGCGATTCGGGTTCTCCAAATCTCCTTATTTCACCAGTAACTCCAACTCATTATTAGGGTTCTAATAAAACTGTCCGTTCGCAAATCGGACTACGTTTACTATTTTTACTAAAACGTCTTTTATATTACGAGATACGTAATTCCCGTAATTTAGCGTCACGACTCCTAAAATTCCCATAATTTTCCTAAAATCCATATTAATAACTAGGATCCCAATAAAACTTTCTGTTCGTAGAACGAGCTTTATTTGACATATTTACGAAAATGCCATTATATATTCAACTAAGAATATCCCGAAAAGCCGGGTATTACATTCCATCCACCTTATTTAAAATTTTGTCCTCAAAATTTGCCCTAACATATAGTCTTTGAAATTAACGTTTCTTGTCATGCGGCCTTATCCTTCGATTATCATCTGTACTTACGATCATTCATCGTGATTCTTAACCAAAACTCTCCACCGTACCCTCCAATATCTGTCTTAAACTTGTATTCTCTACCTTCGATCTGATCGTACACTTCCTTACTAAAGTACTGAGCTTAGTTAACTTCTTAAATCTCCAATCGATTTGCCCAAACTCCTCCATAACTTCGTTGGCTTCGTCTGTAGTCAAAACTCATGTCGACCCAAATTTCTATATTCGCTCGGGTAACGATTCCTTATAACTGTATCATCCATAGGATTTCCTGGTCACCTATCTTCTTGGGTAACCCATTGACCTTTGGAGACTATTTCGGTGCGGGTTTCCTAATTAAATTCTCATTGTTATACTTTGCGACTATACGACTATAACACTACTTGGTCTATGTGAGTCAAACTATGAGGTACAGTCGGTACTTACTTAGGATCCTAACTCCTTTATAAATAACATTCTATGAACGTCATACGTCATTTTAGCTATGTTAACGAACTTCCTCGTTATTTCTTTAACTGAATTCTTCATACTATCTAAATTACGTTAGTTTGTCTAACTTAAATCTCTATTTGCTCTGAGCATGGTCGAGTCTCTAAATTTCCTCGTTGATGCGCTCTAAACTAGTCATTCTAACCTAAGCCATTTATGCACTACTTTGTCTCGACTTGCCAAACACGAGTCGATCTCTAAGAAATTTGCTAACTTCGCCTCACTTCTAAGCTTACTTAGATAGTTTTTATGAAAATTCTTACCCTCTTTATTCTATTACAATTTGCAGATCTTTACACGCCAACCTATACTTCTAATCTTAACATCTCACTTAATCCCAACAATCTCTTTTACTTCTTTCCTAAATTCACACAAGGATTACATCGAATCTACTAACTAATCTTACCATCTTTCGCTCCTCCTAGTCAGGTTCTAACTATTCTACTCGACAATTATCCTAAGTTTAGCTCTTGTATTCTATCTTCGTCTAGACACTCTCAACTTCATCCGAATTCCAATATATGAGTTCTACGGTACTTCATCTATTTAAACACACTCCAAGTATTACAACAATTTAGGACATCCCTCTATAGGTTTATATCTAAACTTTCATCTTTCTTGATTAGTCGTATTCTAATACTCCCGTCAATTAGACATAATCCCCACCTACTTAAAAACCATACTTCATAGGGTGTATTCCTCTAATTGTCGCTAAACCTAAAGTGCGCAAACTCCATTGATTAAATCAAACTATTCCTACTAATGTATAACTATATTTCTATTTGGTCTTTATTGTCCTATATGTAGTCTTCTATCTTCTCGTCGAGGTTTGCCTAGTAACCATTCTTACCCACCTATTATTCTCTTTCTTACTAATTTCAGGTCTATATATTTATCTATCATATGCATATTATCATACAGGAAATTAAAACAATACCTGCAATTGTAGAAGGCTGGGCCCCATCGTCGGCGTCGCCAGGCTTGATGAAGGCAAAGACTCTCGGCACAATTTTTCTTTGATCTCTGCCCTGTTGATCTTTGCCTGGTTGATTTCGGTTCAACAACGGACAATTCATAATATAGTGGCCAGCTTCCCCACATCGATAACACCTATTGGTACGCGCCAGACAATCATCGTAGTGCTGCTTCTGGCACTGCGGACATAAAGGCTTTTGAGTAGCCTCTTGGACTTGCTTTCCTTTTCCCCGGTCACCCTTACCATCGTAGGGCCTCTTATCACTCCTTTGTTGTTGTGGCTGTTGATGCTCACTTGGTTGCCAGTCTCGGTCCCATGACTGAGGTTGGATCTCACGAAAGAAACCCTTAGCTGGCTCCTTCGGCCTAACACAAGTCGCCCTGGCAGCCTCAATGTCCAGAGCTCTAGCTACGATGTCGGAATATGGCACATCAATAATACCTGATACAATAACGTGCATCCGAATCTCTGGATTAAGTCCTTCCATAAACTGATGCACCTTTTCTTCATTGTCACTTACTAGGCGTGGTGCAAATCTCGATAGTGCTTCAAATTTCCAAATTTACTCCGCAACTGAACCTGTTTGCTTCAGCTGCGTAAACTCGTTCCTCTTAGCCACCCTCACTGTGCGGCTGAAATACTTATCAAAAAATATGGCCTTAAACTGATCCCCCGTCATAATCGTCACATCCGTAGTAGCTTTAATCGAATCCCACCAAAAACGGGCATCCAATGCCAAGTGAAAGGCGACAAAAGCAACCTTCTTCCCATTCTCCACTTCCGCATACTCTAGCATATCCTCCATAGTGCGGATCCACTCTTCTGCAACCGTCGGGTCCGATGAGCGGCCGTCAAATACCGGAGGTCGGACACTTTGGAGCTTTTGCATACCTTGATTATTAGGCACTGTCAAATCTTGGGCCCTCTGGTTCTCCCGGTTAACTAAGTCCTCGATTTGTTGTTATTGCCGGTCCATGTGTTGAGAATGACGGTCCAATAAATCTGTAAGCCTATCTAGGGCGTCGTCCCTCGCATCACGTCCTCGAACCATTTTCTAACTCCTATGAAAATCAAAACAAATAATCCTAAGAAACAAAATCAAACAAAGCAGTAAACATACTTACAGTTGAGGAAGGATGTCCGTGTAGTGGCTGTGCAGTCGAGCAGTCTACAGAATCGATTTTAAAACCCGGGGGCTCTGATACCATAATTGTAGCGACCCTAATACTGTACCCAATTTCTCGTACATATATATATATATATATATATATATTTTTATCCTTACATTTATAAACTTTAATGACGTTCGTGCAGAATTAAAACTGTTTGAACCGAAATCAGAAACAGAATTAAAATCATCGAAGTCTATATTCTTAAAACCGTTTAAAACTATACATATTTCAAATTAATAAAACATTTAATAACTAAAACAATTAAATAAAACTTTAATTAAATCAATAAGCGGCCGAGGGACAAAAGAGACTTTTGTCCCTCAAATTGAAGAGGCGATCGATCTCCAAATTCAGGAGATCGATCGCCGAAGTATTAAATAGGAGGGGCGATCAGTCGCCCTCACACTTGGCGCCCAAGTCGCCCTTGCAGCGATCCCACTTCGGCGATCGGTAGCCACTCCCTCCTTCATTTCTCTTCTTCTCTTTTCTTTCTTTCACAAGTGCTCTCTTGAATCCGATTCCAGAGAGCAAACTTCATGCATTGCCTCCATTCTTTTCACATTCCCTCTTCATTTCTTATCATACATATACACTCTAAACTCTTCGACAAACTTAACTCTTTTCTTATTTTATCAACCACCGATTAAACGACCCAAAACATATTTTAAAACGTATTTAAAACATAATAAACTTTCGTAAAAACAAACTTCGTGGATCTATTTAAAAACCAAGCATTTCCACCTATTTTAACTCACCAAACAGTTTATGAAATAGGTTTCAAAACATCAAAACATAATCATATCAACTAACCAGACCCAAGCATCCTAATATGTTCAGCTATACAATTCTTATCGTGTCCCCAAAACATATACCTACATCCTCACGGGTTAAAATGCGCACCGACTGCCCAGCACGCTCCCACGGGCCATCTTTCTTCAACCGATCATGCCTCGGGTGGAGGGATGTCATCCTCACCTGTGTAGAGGTCACCTACACCATAAATATAAGTCGTGAGCTTAAGGCTCAGTAAGTCTACGTGAATGCAAGTGAATGCTATGCATGCGGTTCATAAAACATGCGTCCTACCTTTTCGCTATTCATTTCATTTCATTACATTATAGATATGTCACCGTGGCTTCACTCTCGCTAGATAGGAGCGGCACATCCTACGAGTTGGATAGCCCCTCGTATCTAACCGGGGGAAAACATGCTCCCCAAGTAGCCATGTCTGAACCACCGCCACCTCCTTGACCAGATTACATGCATTCAGATCTTTTCATTATCCTTTTCCTTTTCATGAAAACATGTATAGAAATTTCTTTTCATGACGTTTTTAAAACTATGATGCATGAAAAGTTATAAACATAAATAATCAACCATCATACGTACCATCAAGACACTCAAAACATAACCTACGAAAGAACTAATCCTAACTACCCAACCAAAGCATTTAAACAATCTATATTCTCCAATTTCCTTGGACAACAGAAGATCATATGGTGTAGGTCAATCGGCCAAACAAGTCGCGGAGACTTACCTGACGTCTGTTGAAATGTTAGCTCCGTCACGAGCGTGGTTCACCTAAGGCAAATTCACAACAATTATCATTAAAATGCGTTTGAACCGTTAATGTCCAAATTAATGAAATCCTTAATTACGAAATTCTTCTAACGCTATAACTTAATTAATCGAGGCATTTTAACAACCAATTCGCGCTCAGATTCTACGAAACATCAAATAACGAGCTTTTTCCAAAAACCCAAATTCATTAAATTTAACATTTCTGCAAATTAGTTTAACTTCGTCCAATAACGTTCAATACGTCCTTTATATCCATAAACTCGATAAACCTATCGAATTTCGAATCTTAAATCACAATTTCAACAAAACCCTAATCATAAAACCTAAACGTATAACTCGTTAACTGAAAACTAATGTCCAAAAGCTGTAGAATCTTACCTAGAACGTCGATTGGGGAAGGAAACGTAAAGAATGGAGATCGGTCGGAGGAGAAACGGGCGTCGGCAGAGCTCGTGCGTGAGAGAGCTTCGTCACCTGGAAGCTCTCTGGTTCGCGGGCAGAGAAAGAAATGAGGAAGGAGAGAAAATAAATGTTATTAATATAATTGATTTGAAAATGACCGTTTCGCCCTTCTTTTATTTTTCTATTGTTCGTCCTTCGTTTCGTCAATTTGCTAGCGATTCGGGTTCTCCAAATCTCTTATTCACCAGTAACTCCAACTCATATTAGGTTCTAAGAAAACTGTCGTTCGCAGAATCGGATAAGGTTACATTTTTACTAAACGTCTTTTATATTACGAGATACGTAATTCCCGTAATTTAGCGTCACTACTCCTAAAATTCCCATAATTTTCCTAAAATCCATATTAATAACTAGGATCCCAATAAAACTTTCTGTTTGTAAAACGAGCTTGATTTGACATATTTACGAAAATGTCATTATATATTCAACTAATAATATACCGAAAAGCCGGGTATTACATTCCATCCACCTTATTTAAAATTTTGTCTTCAAAATTTGCCATAACATATAGTCTTTGATATTAACGTTTCATGTCATGCGGCCTTATCCTTCGATTATCATCTGTACTTACGGTCATTCATCGTGGTTCTTAACCAAAACTCTCCACCGTACCCTCCAATATCTGTCTTAAACTTGTATTCTCTACCTTCGATCTGATCGTACACTTCCTTACTAAAGTACTGAGCTTAGTTAAGTTCTTAAATCTCCAATCGATTTGCCCAAACTCCTCCATAACTTCGTTGGCTTCGTTTGTAGTCAAAACTCATGTCGACCCAAATTTCTATATTCGCTCGAGTAACGATTCCTTATAACTGTATCATCCATAGGATTTCCTGGTCACCTATCTTCTTGGGTAACCCACTGACCTTTGGAGACTATTTCGGTGCGGGTTTCCTAATTAAATTCTCATTGTTATACTCTGCGACTATACGACTATAACACTACTTGGTCTATGTGAGTCAAACTATGAGGTACAGTCGGTACTTACTTAGAATCCTAACTCTTTTATAAATAACATTCTATGAACGTCATACGTTATTTTAGCTATGTTAACGAACTTCCTCGTTATTTCTTTAACTGAATTCTTCATACTGTCTAAATTACGTTAGTTTGTCTAACTTAAATCTCTATTTACTCTGAGCATGGTCGAGTCTCTAAATTTTCTCGTTGATGCGCTCTAAACTAGTCATTCTAATCTAAGCCATTTATGCGCTACTTTGTCTTGACTTGCCAAACACGAGTCGATCTCTAAGAAATTCGCTAACTTCGCCTCACTTCTAAGCTTACTTAGATAGTTTTTATGAAAATTCTTACCCTCTTTATTCTATCACAATTTGCAGATCTTTACACGCCAACCTATACTTCCAATCTTAACATCTCATTTAATCCCAACAATCTCTTTTACTTCTTTCCTAAATTCACACAAGGATTACATCGAATCTACTAACTACTCTTACCACCTTTTGCTCCTCCTCGTCAGGTTCTATCTGTTCTACTCGACAATTATCCTAAGTTTAGCTCTTGTATTCTATCTTCGTCTAGACACTCTCAACTTCACACGAATCCCAATATACGAATTTTTCGGTACCCCTTCATCTATTTAAACACACTTTCAGCATTTCAACAGTCTAGGGCATCCCTCTATAGGTTTACATCTAAACTTTCATCTTCTCGATTAGTCGGTTCTGATACTCTAAGGGGTTGCCAATAGACATAATTCCTACCTACTTAAAATCATATCTCATAGGGTGTATTCCTCTAATTGTTACTAAACCTTCAGTGCGCAAACTCCGTTGATTAAGTCAAACTAATCCTACTCATGTATAACTATATTTCTATTTGGTCTTTATTGTCCTATATGTAGTCTTCTATCTTCTCGTCGAGGTTTGCCTAGTAACCATTCTTACCCACCTATTATTCTCTTCCTTACTAATTTCAGGTCTATATTTATCTATCATATGCATATTATCATACAGGAAATTAAAACAATACCTGCAATTGTAGAAGGCTGGGCCCCATCGTCGGCGTCGCCAGGCTTGATGAAGGCAAGACTCTCGGCACAATTTTTCTTTGATCTCTGCCCTGTTGATCTTGCCTGGTTGATTTCGGTTCAACAACGGACAATTCATAATATAGTGGCCAGCTTCCCCACATCCGATAACACCTATTGGTACGCGCCAGACAATCATCGTAGTGCTGCTTCTGGCACTGCGGACATAAAGGCTTTTGAGTAGCCTCTTGGACTTGCTTTCCTTTTCCCCGGTTCACCCTTACCATCGTAGGGCCTCTTATCACTCCTTTGTTGTTGTGGCTGTTGATGCTCACCTGGTTGCCAGTCTCGGTCCCATGACTGAGGTTGGATCTCACGAAAGAAGCCCTTAGCTGGCTTCTTCGGCCTAACACAAGTCGCCCTAGCAGCCTCAATGTCCAGAGCTCTAGCTACGATGTCGGAATATGGCACATCAATAATACCTGATACAATAACGTGCATCCGAATCTCTGGATTAAGTCCCTTCCATAAACTGATGCACCTTTTCTTCATTGTCACTTACTAGGCGTGGTGCAAATCTCGATAGTGCTTCAAATTTCCAAATTTACTCCGCAACTGAACCTGTTTGCTTCAGCTGCGTAAACTCGTTCCTCTTAGCCACCCTCACTGTGCGGCTGAAATACTTATCAAAAAATATGGCCTTAAACTGATCCCCCGTCATAATCGTCACATCCGTAGTAGCTTTAATCGAATCCCACCAAAAACTGGGCATCCAATGCCAAGTGAAAGGCGACAAAAGCAACCTTCTTCCCATTCTCCACTTCCGCATACTCTAGCATATCCTCCATAGTGCGGATCCACTCTTCTGCAACCGTCGGGTCCGATGAGCGGCCGTCAAATACCGGAGGTCGGACACTTTGGAGCTTTTGCATACCTTGATTATTAGGCACTGTCAAATCTTGGGCCCTCTGGTTCTCCCGGTTAACTAAGTCCTCGATTTGTTGTTATTGCCGGTCCATGTGTTGAGAATGACGGTCCAATAAATCTGTAAGCCTATCTAGGGCGTCGTCCCTCGCATCACGTCCTCGAACCATTTTCTAACTCCTATGAAAATCAAAACAAATAATCCTAAGAAACAAAATCAAACAAAGCAGTAAACATACTTACAGTTGAGGAAGGATGTCCGTGTAGTGGCTGTGCAGTCGAGCAGTCTACAGAATCGATTTTAAAACCCGGGGGCTCTGATACCATAATTGTAGCGACCCTAATACTGTACCCAATTTCTCGTACATATATATATATATATATATATATTTTTATCCTTACATTTATAAACTTTAATGACGTTCGTGCAGAATTAAAACTGTTTGAACCGAAATCAGAAACAGAATTAAATCATCGAAGTCTATATTCTTAAAACCGTTTAAAACTATACATATTTCAAATTAATAAAACATTTAATAACTAAAACAATTAAATAAAACTTTAATTAAATCAATAAGCGGCCGAGGGACAAAAGAGACTTTTGTCCCTCAAATTGAAGAGGCGATCGATCTCCAAATTCAGGAGATCGATCGCCGAAGTATTAAATAGGAGGGGCGATCAGTCGTCCCTCACACTTGGCGCCCAATCGCCCTTTGCAGCAATCCCACTTCGGCGATCGGTAGCCACTCCCTCCTTCATTTCTCTTCTTCTCTTTTCTTTCTTTCACAAGTGCTCTCTTGAATCCGATTCCAGAGAGCAAACTTCATGCATTGCCTCCATTCTTTTCACATTCCCTCTTCATTTCTTATCATACATATACACTCTAAACTCTTCGACAAACTTAACTCTTTTCTTATTTTATCAACCACCGATTAAACGACCCAAAACATATTTTAAAACGTATTTAAAACATAATAAACTTTCGTAAAAACAAACTTCGTGGATCTATTTAAAAACCAAGCATTTCCACCTATTTTAACTCACCAAACAGTTTATGAAATAGGTTTCAAAACATCAAAACATAATCATATCAACTAACCAGACCCAAGCATCCTAATATGTTCAGCTATACAATTCTTATCGTGTCCCCAAAACATATACCTACATCCCCACGGGTCAAAATGCGCACCAACTGCCCAGCACGCTCCCACGGGCCATCTTTCTTCAACCGATCATGCCTCGGGTGGAGGGATCTCATCCTCACCTGTGTAGAGGTCACCTACACCATAAATATAAGTCGTGAGCTTAAGGCTCAGTAAGTCTACGTGAATGCAAGTGAATGCTATGCATGCGGTTTGTAAAACATGCGTCCTACCTTTTCGCTATTCATTTCATTTCATTACATTACAGATACGTCACCGTGGCCTCACTCTCGCTAGATAGGAGCGGCACATCCTACAGTTGGATAGCCCCTCGTATCTAACCGGGGGGAAAATATGCTCCCCAAGCAGCCATGTCTGAACCACCGCCACCTCCTTGACCAGATTACATGCATTCAGATCTTTTCATTATCCTTTTCCTTTTCATGAAAACATGCATAGAAATTCCTTTTCATGACGTTTTTAAAACTATGATGCATGAAAAGTTATAAACATAAAATAATCAACCATCATACGTACCATCAAGACACTCAAAACATAACCTACGAAAGAACTAATCCTAACTACCCAACCAAAGCATTTAAACAATCTATATTCTCCAATTTCCTTGGACAACAGAAGATCATATGGTGTAGGTCAATCGGCCAAACAAGTCGCGGAGACTTACCTGACGTCTGTTGAAATGTTAGCTCCGTCACGAGCGTGGTTCACCTAAGGCAAATTCACAACAATTATCATTAAAATGCGTTTGAACCGTTAATGTCCAAATTAATGAAATCCTTAATTACGGAAATTCTTCTAACGCTATAACTTAATTAATCGAGGCATTTTAACAACCAATTCGCGCTCAATTCTACGAAACATCAAATAACGAGCTTTTTCCAAAAACCCGAAATTCATTAAATTTAACATTTCTTGCAAATTAGTTTAACTTCGTCCAATAACGTTCAATACGTCCTTTATATCCATAAACTCGATAAACCTATGAATTTCGAATCTTAAATCACAATTTCAACAAAACCCTAATCGTAAAACCTAAACGTATAACTTCGTTAAAACTGAAAACTAATGTCCGAAAGCTGTAGAATCTTACCTAGAACGTCGATTGGGGAAGGAAACGTAAAGAATGGAGATCGGTCGGAGGAGAAACGGGCGTCGGCAAAACTCGTGCGTGAGAGAGCTTCGTCGCCTGGAAGCTCTCTGGTTCGCGTGCAGAGAAAGAAATGAGGAAGGAGAGAAATAAATGTTATTAATATAATTGATTTGAAAATGACCGTTTCGCCCTTCTTTTATTTTTCTATTTGTTTCGTCCTTCGTTTCGTCAATTTGCTAGCGATTCGGGTTCTCCAAATCTCCTTATTTCACCAGTAACTCCAACTCATTATTAGAGTTCTAATAAAACTGTCCGTTTGCAAATCGGACCACGTTTACTATTTTTACTAAAACGTCTTTTATATTACGAGATACGTAATTCCCGTAATTTAGCGTCACGACTCCTAAAATTCCTATAATTTTCCTAAAATCCCCATAATTTTCCTAAAATCCATATTAATAACTAGGATCCCAATAAAACTTTTTGTTCGTAAAACGGGCTTGATTTGATATATTTACAAAAATACCATTATATATTCAACTAAGAATATCCCGAAAAGCCGGGTATTACATCGGGTGAGGTGATGACGTCAGCCGGATGATAGATGACGTCAACCAGAAGATACAGGAATTTACGTAATCGGAGAAGAAAAACCTATCGTGACGTCATCAGAAGAGGAGATGACGTCAGACGGAAGATGCAGGCAGCAGATGGAATTGGATAGGGTGATGACATCAGCCGGAAGATGGATGACGTCAACCGGAAGATGCAGACATTAATCGTAATCGGCAAAAGAAAGCCTAAGGCAGAAACACTGTTTGGCGGTGGATATGAATAAGACAAAATATGAACAGTATCAATCTGTAGATATAGTTTCAAAGGCAGAATTTACAACTTTTGACAAGAAAACAAACAGACAGAGAGCATAAAACAGAAGACCCAAAAGTCTCAGATTCTCAAACCACTTCAAAACATGGTTCCCGAGCACAACAGAAGGTATAACAGAAGCTTAAGGATACAGAAAATATTCCAAACCATTTCAGAATACTTCAGAACTTAATCCAACTGTCAAATACAGCACAAACAGAAGGCATGAAAGTTGTAGACCTTCAATATCCAATTCTAAACAAGGTTGTAGGACATACTTTACAATTGACGGATTCAATGAAACAGACTGCATGGATAGTCCTAAAACTAGAAGTCATCCATGCACAAACTAACAGAAAATATCCCCAACAATTTCCAGAACATTCAGAACATGAATTAAATTGTCAAATACAGTAGTTTTTGAAACTTAGACATCAAAATCTGTGCATTGTTTTAAAATCTGAGGATAAGTACAGAACCTAACATATATTTGCAGAATATTCAACAGAATTTCCTACAGATTTTTTTTAAAACAAAAACACAGAATCCTAGCAGAGTTTTAAATCTAAACACCAGAGTCCCAGTAGGGTTTACAGATATAGACTTGACTTTCAATACTTAAACCTTGGGACAGAATTTGTCTGGCTGCAGTAACCACACCCTCATGAGCTCGATCCACCAGCCACCTATTCATCAGACTGAGGCACGAAGTCCTCATTTTCGGGTTCAGTACCTACATCAGGGAGTTCACCTATGAGTCTAAAACTCAGTAAGAACATATTATAAATGCAGTGATGCAGAATGTTATGCATGTGGTTTTTCAGAATATAGTGACAGAACATTTCATTACGTTTCAGTGGCAGAGGGGTATAAGTGGGGCTTGTAGGGGAACTTGCAAGTGCACGACAGGCACAAACAGAGATACAGAACAGAACAGAAACAGATCTTGGGGCCAGTCCCCGTCCCGCACTTAACCGGTACATTTCAGTCAGATTTTATCTTGCTTAACTTCAAAACCGTGTACAGAAAATATTTTTTTGCATGAACTTTCGGGAAAAACGTGTATGCATGAACTTTCACAGTGCTTAACTTGAAACAGCAGTTAACAGAATAATACAACAGAATGTAGAGAGAAAACAGATAACTCAGAACTTAACTCTAACTTTCTCTACCCGAAACCTCCCGACATAAGAGAAACCTAGAGTCTCCGTGATGTAGGGCCTTAAGGGCCAACCTACGGATATGAACTTACCTGTTTGCTGTGGGGTTGATGTTCTTGATCGTCTCGGTTTCAGTAGTTTGTGAACCTAAAACGTGATTATACGATCATTAACCCTAAACCTCTAAAAAATCAGTAAATAGTGTAGTTAAACTTGTTAACTACCGACGGATATTACCTTCACTGAAGAATGCAGGAGAAACAAAGTGTGGAACTTGTTTCAGTCGCCAGGAAAAGAAGAATAGAGAGAAGAAAGAGAGGAAGCCGAGAAGTGAAATGAAGATTTCACGTAGGAGGAAGAACTTAGCTTCCTCAACAAGTTGCCAAGTGTCAGTTATCCACTGGCTATCTCCCACCAACCTTAATTTCTCTCCAATTTGCCATTCCATTGGTTTTTAACTAATACATTATTTAGTCAGTCGATTCGGTCTCACGAATCCCCTTCGTTCTATTAATCACATCGACAATTTTATTAAAACAGTCATTGCATTAATATCGGAGTAATCTCGTTTAATTATTCGGGGAAATAATTACACGGAAAAATGCCGGGTGTTACACTTGATGAGTCTTGTGTATACAATCTCATCAATGACAAACATGTGGTCTTTTTAGTTTTGTACGTTGATGATATTCTACTTATTGAGAATAATGTAGAATTATTATAAGACATTAAAGTATGACTGTCTAAGCAATTCCAAATGAAAGATTTAGAAAATGCGAGCTACATTCTTGGGATTTGTCTTATAAGATATCGCAAAAATAAAATTTTAGTTTTCTCTCAGGCATTGCATATTGACGAGATTCTTTTCAAATAGTCAATGCAAAACTCCAAGAAAGGTTATTTACCTTCTAGACATGGAGTTATTCTTTCTAAGAAGTTTTGACCTGACACACCTCAAAAGGAAGAAGATATGAGATGCTACCTCTATACATAAACCATTGACTCTGTATTGTGACAGTAGTGGTGCAGTGGTGAATTCTAAAGAACCTAAAAGTCACAAGTGAACAAAGCATATAGAGAGAAAATATCATATGATAAAATATATATTGCAACATGGAGACGTGACTATTTTGAAGATTTCATCGGCTCAGAATCTTGCTGATCCTTTACCAATACGTTACTTGCAAAGCATTTTGATAAAGCTTTGGAGGACTTAAGGATTAGAGACATGTCTCATTTACTTTAGAAAAAGTGGGAGTTTGTTGCGAATTATGTGTCCAACAAGCAAATGTAATAGAACAATTTTATATTATATGAATAAATTTATCTTGATCAATATTGTGTTTGCATTTTAGATTATACTTTATAAAATTCATTGAAAATTCCTTAGTTGTTAATGCAAATTTAATATTAACATGTATATTATATATGTGAGATAAAATATAAAAAGTAATAACTAAAATAAGTATGTAACTTTTATTTGAAGTATGAAATCTTCAAATAATCTATAGTCATAAACATAGTTTATCTCATTAAGAATGTATAGTCATATCCAGACTATATATTTAGTCACATAAGATAAATATTTTATATATAATATGATTATATAGGACTGAGCCATATAAAATTATATTTTTTAATAATTTTCGTTAAATATAGAACAATTAATTTTATCATAATGATGGTCATATATGTATGATCTTAATTTGTCATATTCATTAGACTTCTATTTTGTTTTAATTTATTCTTTCATCTACTCAGTAAAGTTTTGTATAAATTATTATTCATAAACCTTATATGTTAGGAATGAAATAAAATGAAAAACTGAGAATGTCAACATCGATCCAATGAAATCCCTTTATATAGATTTCCATGTTTGTTAGTTTAGAGATCTAATAATTAGCGCACAATTCTCAATTGTTATGAATTAATTATTCAATAAAAAACTAATGGTAGTAAAAAATAAAGATGTAATTTGAGAGGTTAACGAATTATAAACCTAGCTCTATTACGAATCCAAATGGATAGTTAATATATATGTAATGACTATATCAATTGATATTACTTTGAGCAAATATTTTTTTTTTAAATTTTTAATAGTGCAACTCTAAGGATTTAATAGAATTACTTTAGAGTTAATAATTATTTTAATTGATATAAATTTTTTATTTTATTTAATAAAAATTATTGGAGCTTAAAGCTATAGGTCTATCAGTTCCTTCGTCACTTTCTATCATTATTATAATAATAGAAAAAATAAACAAAGAAGATTAAATAATTCATTGTGAATCAGCTATTTAACACACTCAATAATAAGTTTGTTATTAATTAGATGAAATAATTGAATTATCAATTATTCCATTAATTAACAAACTTATAAAGTTATTTTTGAAAACTATTTTTCAAAATGGATTATACTAAATTTAAGTTGAAGACATGGTGCCAAAGGTTGAGCCATGGGCAACTTTGTTTTGATTTTCGTAACTGTTTTTTAAACGTTATAATGACTGTTACAAAATTAAATTCAACTTAAATGAAAGATATATTCATAACTGGTTTGAGGTTATAGAATCAATTTTTGAGAGAAAATATGAGAGTCTCCCATGTTGGTTTTAGTGTGTTGTTCTCTAAATCCAAATAGATCGTCTCATGCATTGAGAATACGATCTATCCTATAATGAGTATGATCTTGTTTAATTTATCAGGGCCACGCGTGTTTATTGGAGATATGGAGGATTGACGGAGAAGATCGAAGGTTTTAAAGATTAAGAAAATCGTGATTGAATCTCCTGATTCTCTAACTTGTGTGAAGTTAGCTACAAAAATATTTTTTCTTAATCCTTTATATTAGATCTAAAATAAAAATAAGATTTCTAATCACGTGTGATTATTAATATATTATAACAACAAATCATTTATGTTCATGATAAATTATTTTTCATAACACAGGTTTTGCCCGTTATCGATTTTGGGAACACTGATAATTTTACCGTGTGAGGAAAATTTAAAAATCAACAATTGGTATTAGAGCTTCTTTTACAGCTTTTGAAAAGGAAAATTGTAACACCCGACATTTTTCCTATGTAATTATTCCCCGAAAAATTAAGCTGAATTACTCTGATATTAATCCAATGACTATTTTTAATGAAATTGTCGACGTGTTCAATTGAATGAGAGTGATTCGTAAAACCAATTCGACGAACTAAATAGTAATTTAGTTAAAAACAATTGGAAGGACAAAATAGGAAGCCAATTAAGGTTGGTGGGAGGAGGCCAATGGTTGAGTGACACCTGGCAACTTGTCGAAGAAGCGATGTTCTTTTTCTCTTCCCTCCTATGTGAAACCCTCATTTTTCTCCTCTGCTTCTTTCCACTTCTGTAACACCCCGAGTCTTGCAAACCCGATTTGTTACCCATGACATAGGACTGGACTAACAAATTTTATGAAAAATTTCGACATTACTCTCAATAATAAAAATTTTATCTTCAAATCCTCGACCATTCAACGGAAAATTCATTAAGTAAGTAACATTAACAAAAGACAGAATGTTAAAACATTTGGCTGAGGGAATCAAAAATCAAAGAACATCTACTGATCGCAAACGACAAAATTTTCTTCTCGCATCTGCCGATCGCAAAATGACAAAACATAATTCCCACTTCTACCGATAGTAATAAACAACAACATCTATCGATTTTCATGTGCATCCCACGTGACTCATTAAATATTACCAGACAGAAGACTTCTATCGATAATAATAAACAGTATCTACCGATTGTCACGTGCATCCCATATGACTCATTAAAAATACTTCTACCGATAATAATAAACAACATCTACCGATTGTCACGTGCATCCCATATGACTCATTAAACATTACCCGACAGAAGACTTCTACCGATAATAATAAAAAACATCTACCGATCACAAAATGACAAGACATAATACCCACTTCTACCGATAGTGAAAATCTACATCTACCGATTGACATGTGCATCCTTCGTGACTCATTGAACATCGCCCGATAGAAGACTTCTACCGGTAGAAGACATCCTGACTTTTACAGACTTTAACATGACTGGTGTAAACTTGCACACTATAATCCATAGACTCATCCAAAATACGTGTAGCGGAAGACTTAAATAAAACAGATCATTCTATATCCTCATAATTATCCTCAAACTTAGGAATTGAATCAGACAATTTCCAAAATCCGACGTTATAAGAAAAATCTCATCCTACATAGTCATACGTATTCATAATCTTTACTAACATCTTAAGAGCAGTAACCAGGGGTTGAAATCGCCTTCCAGCCACAAACTGTCACCCTGAGTACCATCCAGCAACCATCCTAGACATCTTCATTGGGTTTGAAATCCTCACCTGATAATTCGTCACCTACATCATAAGGTTTAAACTATAAGCCTAATGCTTAGTAAGGAGTGCAATACTAACATGTATGCATGAATGTACAGTTGAAAGGAACACATTTTCATAATCATTTCTCGTCATATTCTTGTTCATCGTTTACATCTTGTGGATTAAGGGAGGATTTGTGCCGAAAAGAGGGTTGACAGTGAAAGTGTACATAGTCCCTTGCGGGTCGTATTCATGGTCCTCCTTTTGGACAGTGGCATACGTCAAACCGCCCCCAACCCTCTCTTAATCCTTGTTACATAAGTTTCATGTTCATATCTTCATCGTGAAGGAAAACATGCACTTAAAACATTTTCATATGCTTGAAAAGAAAGCAATCGTGAAACATGAGTATGAGTACTCTTATTTCATCGGACTACAAGGGCAGATCAATTATTCAACAATAAATCATGTTGCTAACTCACATATCATAACCATACAGACAATAACACAAATAGCTTTCGGACATCATAATCAACTTTAACTTAGTACCATTGTGATGTAGGGCCCTAATGGCCGGGAATCCTACTCACTCACTTACCTGGTTTCCTTAGCAAACTTGAGCACTTCTCTTCAGACTTCTTCACCTAGAACATTCTACATTACAGAGTTAAATCAAAATCCTAAAAGTTCTAACCAAAAGTCATCCTAGAATCTAACATATATATATACTTCTAAATCTTCTTAGTCGAGCACCTAGTGTGCGCAGATTAACTTCCAGAATCTAAAAATAACCAGATTCATCCTAGTAACTAACCACAGATTGCAAATGTCACTACTATTATTCAGCCATTGATGAATCCAAAACTACAAGTCTTAGCTGAAAACAGAGCTCTAAGTAACTAACCAGCAACTACATTGTCTAAGTCTTACCTAGAGCGTGGATTGTCGGGGTGGAGACTGAAGAATCGATCGTCGATGGAGGAGTAGCTGGCCGAGAGAGAGAGGGAGAGGAAGAGCTCTGGAGAAAAAGGGAAATCGCCAAGAGAGGAATGTCGGCTACAGTGAGGTTTTAATGAGGTTTAAGGATTTCCATTTCCTATTTATACTAATTAAAATCTATCTTAATTACAATTTTGCCACCCAACCTAGTTTCACACCACTTGGAATTCGATAAATCAAGCATTAATTTAAAATAAAAAGGTCGATAAGAGGTAACAGTTAAATCAATTTCTTTAAGGAAAGAAATTACCTAACTGAAAATGTCGGGTGTTACATCCACCTCTCCTTAAATAAAATTTTCGTTCCCAAAAATTGATCAAACAAAGAGCTCTGGATATTTGATCAACATGTCCTGCTATCGCTCCCATGTGGCTTCTTCAATGCCATGAATCATCCACAAAACCTTCACTAGTAGGATCTCTTTATTCTGCAGAGTCTTAACTGCAGATTCTAAAATTCGAACAGGTTTCTCTTCATACATTAATGTTGGCTCAATTTCGATTTCTGTTGGCTTAACAACCTGCGTCGGATCACGTATGCATTTTCTTAGCATTGACACATGAAAAACATTATGAACCTTTTCCAGTGATGGAGGTAATTGCAACTTATAAGCTGTACTGCCAATCCTTGCCAAGACAGGGAATGGTCCAATGAATCGTAGATTGAGCTTTCCCTTCTTGCCGAATCTTAAAACTCCCTTAAACGATGAAACCTTTAAGAAAACTTCATCTCCGATGACAAACTCAAGATCTCTCCTTCTTTGCTCTGCATAACTCTTCTATCGCCTTTGTGCTGTCATCATTCTTTTCCTAATAATAGCGATCTTGTCTGACATCTGCTGCAAAATTCCAGGGCCTAGAAAATTTACTTCGCCAACTTCGTCCCAATATAAGGGTGATCTGCATTTCCTGCCATACAGTGTTTCGTATAGTGCCATACCAATGGTGGACTGGAAACTATTGTTATAGGAGAATTCAACCAATGGCAGGCATCGACTCCAAGATGCCTGAAAATCCAGCACACACGCCCTTAACATATCCTCGAGTGTCTGAATTGTCCGTTCGGATTGTCCATCAGTCTGAGGGTGAAAAGCAGTGCTGAGGGATAATTTTGTTCATAACGTGCCTTGAAGACTTTGCCAAAACCTCGAGGTGAACCTGCGATCACGATCGGAGACAATGGATATCGGAATCCCATGCAATCTGATAATTTCCTGAACGTACAAATTAGCAAGCTGATTCATCGTGTAAGTCGTCTTTACAGGTAGGAAGTGAGCTGATTTCGTCAAGCTGTCAATTACAACCCAAATGCTGTCATGACCTTTAGTTGTCTTAGGTAATCCTACAACAAAATCCATGGCAATGTTTTTCCACTTCCATTTGGGGATCGGTAAGGGTTGAAGGGTACCTCCTGGACGTTGATGCTCTGCCTTAACTTGTTGGCATATCAAACACGACTCCACATACTTGGCAACAACCCTCTTCAAATTTTGCCACCAGTAAAGTAACTTTAAGTCCCGATACATCTTGGTATTGCCAGGGTGTACAGAAAAAGGAGACGAGTGCGCCTCGGCCAAGATCAACCTACGTAATTCTACATCACTTGGAACATACCATCGATTCCTAAATTTCAAAATACCATCCTTGGAGAGACTGAACTTAGAAGAGGCATCCTTCAACTTACTCACTATGATACTCTTCTCTTTTGAATCCTTCTGCTGTGCCTCTTTAATCTTATCCAAAATAGTTGGCCAAATAAATAATGTCGAAAGCAATGCTGATAACTCCGGAACTATCTCCAACTCAAATTTCTGAATCTCAACCTTCAAGGGTAATGACATGGTTGACACCGCAGGCTGCATTGTCTTTGAATTCTGCTTAATGCATCGGCTACAGTATTAGCCTTACCCGGGTGATACTTAATTTCAAAGTCATAATCCTTAACAAACTCTAACCAACGTCTTTGTCTCATGTTTAATTTCTTTTGAGTAAAAAGGTATTTCAGGCTCTTATGGTCAGAAAAAATCTCACACTGCTGTCCATACAAATAATGCCTCTAAATCTTTAATGCAAAGACAACCGCGACTAATTCCAAATCGTGAGTGAGATATTTCTGCTCATAACTCTTCAACTGCCGGGAGGCATATGCCACAACCTTGCCTTCTTGCATTAGAACACATCCCAGACTAACTTTGGATGCATCACAATAAACACTAAATCTCTCATCCTCAGTTGGGAGTGCCAAAAGAGGGGCTGTCGTCAACTTCAGTTTTAGTGTCTAGAAGCTATCTTCACAAGCTCCATTCCAAGAGTATTTGGTGTCCTTCTTTGTTAAACTAGTTAAAGGCTTGGCAATTATGGAAAATCCCTTGATGAACTTTTTGTAATAGCCTGTCAATCCAAGGAAACTACGGACTTCACTGGCGTTCCTCGGCTGTGGCCAGTCTTTTACTGCCTGAATTTTGGTTGGATCTACAGATATGCCCTCAGCAGAAATGACATGGCCTAGAAAGTTGACCTTATCCAACCAGAACTCACATTTGGACTACTTGGCATAGAGTTGCTGCTGTTTTAATGTCATCAAAACTACTCTTAAGTGTTTTTCATGGTCAGCTTTAGTGCGTGAGTAAATTAGGATGTCATCTATAAACACAATCACAAACTTGTCCAAATACTCACGAAACACACGGTTCATCAAGTCCATAAAATCTGCAAGTGAATTTGTCAATCCAAACGACATCACAAGAAATTCATAGTGTCCATATCGGGTTCTGAATGCTCTCTTTGGTATATCACTCTCCTTAACCTTCAGATGGTAATAACCCGAACGTAAGTCAATTTTTGAAAATACCTTAGCTCCTTGTAGTTGGTCAAACAAGTCGTCAATTCGGGGTAAGAGATATTTATTTTTGATTGTTAACTTGTTCAGTTCTCTGTAATCTATGCACATTCTAAGAGAACCGTCTTTCTTCTTAACAAATAAGACAGGTGCGCCCCAGAGAGAACAACTCGGGCGTATAAATCCCTTGTCAACTAGTTCCTGTAGTTGGACTTTTAATTCCTTCAGCTCAACAGGTGCCATGCGGTGCCTCGGGATATGTATCGATTACAAACTCAATTTCTCTATCAGGTGGTAACCCGGGCAAGTCATCCAAAAATGCTTCTGGAAACTCTCGGACTATAGGAATATCTTGAAGTTCTACCTTATTCTTCACCTGGACATCAATTATGCTAGCTAGAAAACTCTCACAACCACCCTTCAGTAACCGTTGAGTCTCTAGTGAGGATATAATTGACATTTTACTTATTTTTGGGATAGCTTGGGAGGAATACTGATCTCCGTTCGGGGGTCGGAACTCAACCAATCCAGACCTATAACTTATCGTGGCATAATGTCTGAATAACCAATCCATCCCTAGTATGACTTCATATCCCTTCATATCAATTACGATTAGTTCTACGTACAACTTCTTATTTCCTAAGGACATAATATCACCTTTTACTATCTGCTCTGAATGTAAGGACTTCCCTAACGGTAACATAACACTATATGACCTCTCGGCTGGCAAGAGTTCTAACCTATGCTTACATACAAACAGGGTTGATACAAACGAGTGTGTGGCTCCCGTATCTATAAGTGTATAAGCAGAAATACCACAGATCATAATTGTACCTGTTATGACCGTATGTTGCACTGCATCCTCATCTTCCATTAAAGCATAGACTCTAGGTGCTACTCTCGCTCGATTTAGGTCTAGCGGCATGGGGCAATCTCTGACCATGTGACCAACCTTGTCACATCTATAGCAACGGCCATAATGTAATTTGCATTCGCCTTGGTGGTTCTTCTGGCAGGTGGAACATAGAGGAGCTAGAGGTCGCTTTCCTTTTCCTTGGTCATCATTTGGATTGAAGGGTCGCTTTATACCTTTCTGTTGTTGTTGGGGTCCCTTGTTCTTCTGTGGTTGCCAACCCTTGTTCTGTCGTAGTGGTGGCTGAGTCTCCTTGATAAACTTCCTTGGCGGTTCACGTTGCCCTTGTACTGTTAACTCAACTTCTTTCAATTCCAAAGCCTTAGCAGCTACTGCAGAATAAGGTATGTTATGGATTGCTGCAATCTTCACTCCCTGGAAGAGGCTCGGCTTCAGTCTATGGACAAACTGGTGAATCTTGTCTTCCTCATCATCCACCAGACGGGGTGCAAACCTGGACAAGGCCTCAAACTTACAGATGTAATCAGCCAAAGAACCGGTTTAGCGCAGCTGCATAAACTCCATCTTTTTGCTGGCCCGAACTGCTCGGCTAAAATACTTGTCAAAGAAAGCCATCTTGAACCACGCCCAAGTCATAGTTTCTGCATTTGTAGTGCTTTGAATTGAGTCGCAACAATGCCTTGCACCCAATGCAAGATGAAAAACAACACATGTGACGTTGTCCCCTTCTTCGACCTTGGCATACTTGAACATGTCCTCAATTGTTCGAATCCATTCTTCAGCATAAATAGGATCCGAAACTTGACCATTGAATACTGGAGGTCAAAGGAAGTGAAAACGCTTGCTTCCATGGTCATGAGTCGTATTCAAGCTAGAATTCCCTTGCTCTTCTCTAGTAGCCACCCACTACTCAATTTGGCGGGACTGGCGAATAACTAACTCGGTTAGCTGAGCGATGGTGTTACTATCCTCATTGTTCTCTCTTTGTTGACCTCTTACTATTTTGAGATTCCTAAACAGATAATCATAAACACATCTTAACGTAATGACATTACTAAAATCATAGACACTTACAGTTGTTGGAGTGTGCTCATGTGACAATCTGTGTTGGAAGACAGTCTGCAGAATCGATTTTAGAACCCGGTTTTGCTTTAATACCATAATTGTAACACCCCGAGTCTTCCAAACCCGATTTGTTACCCATGACATAGGACTGGACTAAGAAATTTTACGAAAAATTTCGACATTACTCTCAATAATAAAAATTTTATCTTTAAATCCTCGACCATTCAACGGAAAATTCATTAAATAAGTAACATTAACAAAAGACAAAATGTTAAAACATTTGGCTGAGGGAATTAAAAATCAAAGAACATCTACCGATCGCAAATGATAAAATTTTCTTCTCGCATCTGCCTATCGCAAAATGACAAAACATAATTCCCACTTCTACCGATAGTAATAAACAACAACATCTACCGATTTTCATGTGCATCCCACGTGACTCATTAAATATTACCCGACAGAAGACTTCTACCGATAATAATAAACAACATCTACCGATTGTCACGTGCATCCCATATGACTCATTAAACATTACCCGACAGAAAACTTCTAGCGATAATAATAAACAATATCTACCTATAGAAATAAACAACATCTACCGATCACAAAACGACAAGACATAATACCAACTTCTACCGATAGTGAAAATCTACATCTACCGATTGACATGTGCATCCCTCGTGACTCATTGAACATCGCTCAATAGAAGACTTCTACCGGTAGAAGACATCCTGACTTTTACAGACTTTAACATGACTGACGTAAACTTGCACAATATAATCCATAGACTCATCCAAAATACGTGTAGCGGAAGACCTAAATAAAACAGATCATTCTATATCCTCATAATTATCCTCAAACTTAGGAATTGAATCAGACAATTTCCAAAATCCGACGTTATAAGAAAAATCTCATCCTACATAGTCATACGTATTCATAATCTTTACTAACATCTTAGGAGCAGTAACCAGGGGTTGAAATCGCCTTCCAGCCACAAACTGTCACCATGAGCACCATCAGGTAACCAGTCCTAGACATCTTCATTGGGTTTGAAATCCTCACCTGATAATTCGTCACCTACATCATAAGGTTTAAACTATATGCCTAATGCTTAGTAAGGAGTGCAATACTAACATGTATGCATGAATGCACAGTTGAAAGGAATACATTTTCATAATCATTTCTCATCATATTCTTGTTCATATTCCTGTTCATGTTCTTGTTCATCGTTTACATCTTGTAGATTAAGGGAGGATTTGTGCCAAAAAGGGGGTTGACAGTGAAAGTGTACATAGTCCCTTGCGGGTCGTATTCATGGTCCTCCTTTTGGACAGTGACATACGTCAAACTGCACCCAACCCTCTCTTAATCCTTGTTACATAAGTTTCATGTTCATATCTCTGATCGTGAATGAAAACATGCACTTAAAATATTTTCACATGCTTGAAAAGGAAACAATCGTAAAGCATGAGTATGAGTACTCTTATTTCATCAGACTAAAAGGGCAGATCAAACATTCAACAATAAATCATGTTGCTAACTCACATATCATAACCATACAGACAATAACACAAACAGCTTTCGGACATCATAATCAACTTTAACTTAGTACCCTTGTGATGTAGGGCCCTAATGGCCGGGAATTCTACTCACTCACTTACCTGGTTTCCTTAGCAAACTTAAGCACTTCTCTTCAGACTTCTTCACCTAGAACATTCCACATTACATAGTTAAATCAAAATCCTAAAAGTTCTAACCAAAAGTCATCCTAGAATCTAACATATACGTATATATACTTCTAAATCTTCTTAGTCGAGCACCTAGTGTGCGCAGATTAACTTCCAGAACCTAAAAATAACCAGATTCAACCTAGTAACTAACCACAGATTGCAAATGTCACTACTATTACTCAGCCATTGATGAATTCGAAACTACAACTCTTAGCTGAAAACAGAGCTCTAAGTAACTAACCAGCAACTACATTGTCTAAGTCTTACCTAGAGCGTGGATTGTCGGGGTGGAGAGTGAAGAATCGATCATCGATGGAAGAGTAGCTGGCCAAGAGAGAGAGGGAGAGGAAGAGCTCTGGAGAAAAAGAGAAATCGCCAAGAGAGGAATGTCGGCTACAGTGAGGTTTTAATAAGGTTTAAGGATTTCCATTTCCTATTTATACTAATTAAAATATATCTTAATTACAATTTTGCCACCCAACCTAGTTTCACACCACTTGGAATTCGATAAATCAGGCATTAATTTAAAATAAAAAGGTCGATAAGAGGTGACAGTTAAATCAGTTTCTTTAAGGAAAGAAATTACCTGACTGAAAATGTCGGGTGTTACAACTTCCCTCTGTTTTCTCTCTTCCAGATGATAAACGCCTTTTGAAGTTCCTTCGATCTCCTAAGTTTTCTTCTGTTTCACTACCTAAGGGAAACATCTGCTAAGGTTAACGAGTTTGGATAAGTTAAAATGTGAGTTTTGTGGAAGTTTAAGGTTAAGATATTTTGAAAAAAACTCACTGTTTTTGGATGAAAACACGTTAGTTTGTTTTCTAAAGGTTTGAATGGAGTTTGCTGCATATTCTACTAAATTATTAGTTAGCATTTGTAGCTCTGTTTAATTTCTTTACGTGTATGTTTAAGGTTCGTGCATAATTGAAACGTTCAAGATTTGCAACTCTACAGCAACAGGTAAGTTCATACGTATAGGTTTGGCCCTTAAGGCCCTACAATACGGAGGTACTAGGTTTTATGTTGTCGGGATTTCTATTGAGTAGTTAAATCGTAGGTTATGTTTTAGGTTAAGTGTGTTTTGTTTTATATCCTGCTTATTATTCTGTCGCCTGTCTATGAATGTTCATGCATACACATTTTCTCTGAAAGTCATGAAAATGTTTTCTACACACGGTTTGAAATTAATTAAGATAAAACTTGTAATGAAATGTATGGTTAAGTGTGGACGAGGACTGACATCCTGTCATGTACTCCTGTTATGTCCTGTTGTGGCATGAACTCCTATTGCGCCAGCTCTTCTTCCCACTTATACCTTCCTGTCCAGTGAAATGTAATGTTCATATATTTGAAAATGTTCATGTATAGCACATGCATCACTTTGCATTGTATGTTCTTACTGAGCTCTAGGCTCATAGTTGAACTCCTTGTTGTAGGTATGGATCCTCCAGAAGAGGACATTGTGCCTCAAGATGATGCGTTAATGTAGTTTGCGGGATGAGCTCACGGGGTGGTTGCTGCAGTCAGACAAATGTATTTCCTGTGAGAATGTATTTTCTGAAGTTATGTCAAGTTCTGTATCATCTTTTGAAATTTTAAAACATTTGAAGTTTAGGTTCAGTTCTGTAGGTTCAGTCCTGTATTGAGGTCTAAAACCTCTGTATTTGACAGTTGTATATATGTTTTGAAATGTGTTGAAAACATTCTAGAACTATTTGAGTTCTTTCTTTCTAGGTTGTGCATGGATGGTTTCAAATTTTGAGCTATCCATGCAGCTTGCGTTTCTTGAATCTCTGTCAAACATGTTTTGCAACTTGTTTTGAATCGGGTTTCGAACACCTGACCCTTTTGATGCCTTCTGTTTCATGTCCCCTTTTTATACGTCTTCCTGTCAAAAGTTGTCAAAATTCTGTCTTTAAAACTACATCTTCCGATCACGTCCACCGCTGCTTTAAAAGCAAATCCACCGCTGCCTTTAAGTTCACTTCCACCGGTGAACAATGCATTTCTGCCTGTAGTTCAATTCCACCGGTGAACAGTTCATTTCTACCTTTAAGTTCACTTCCACTAGTGAACAGTGCATTTCTGCCAGTAGTTCACTTCCACCGGTGAACAGTGCATTTCTGCCTGTAGTTCACTTCCACCGGTGAACAGTGCATTTCTGCCTGTAGTTTACTTCTATCGGTGAACAGTTCATTTCCGCCTAGTTCATTTACATCTTCCGCCTGACGTCACCCACATCTTCTGCCTAACTTCATCTGCCTACTTCTTCTGCCCCGTTTTATTTATTGTTCACTTTTGTTTTATTCACATCCACCGCTAGTCTAAATCGCCTGCCCAGTTTACTTACATTTTCTGCTTCGTCTACTGCCTATGTCTTCCGTCCCGGTTTATTTATGTTATCAGCCCCTGTCACCCAGTCTACCTCTTCCGCCCCGGTTTATCTGCATTTTTCGCCTTGCTTCATATGCCCGATTTAGTAACATATTCCGCCTTACTTCCTCCGCCCTGCATCACTCGATCCTGTTATTCACTGTAGCCCTCCTCCCAGTATGCCTTTCAGTCTATATTCCTCATTTATCTTTCACTGCATGTATTTTATCACGTTTCCTCTGCATGTCAGTTGTCCACCTAGTCTTTTATGTAAATGTTCCAAGTATTCTGATCTCATTCTGCAATTCATTCTGTAGTCCGGTTTAACTGTTTTCCGATTTTGCTTTTAATTCCAGAGAAGGTTTTCTCTCTCTATAATGCTTTTAAGGGTTTGTTTTTAAAAAGTTCAGTCTGTTTGGTTCAAAAAAAATATACGTCCCGTTCTCTGTTAAATGTCCCGTAGTGATGGCTCCTCGGCCCCGATCGGGTCGGGGGTCGTCACAAAAATACTATGTGGCATGTGAATGCAAGACAATGATATTACAATTTATATCAAGCATAAATGTAAATGAAATAATGATCGGGTCGATTTGGGTATTTCTAAAAGTTACATGTAAACCTAAAAAGTAAAAAATATTATGTTCTCGGTGGGGCATCCTCATCCGATGTGCACTTCGGCATCCAAGTTCATGTGTCCTACATTGTAGTGTCAACAATTGCACACCATTGTCCTCCAAAATTTGTCTCGTCTCTTTTCGTCATTTGATCTCCATCACTATTACACAAAGAGTATTTACCCATGAAAAATTGGGTTTACATCAAGACTAAAAATATGAAATTTAAAAAAAAATATTCCTAACCCAAATCGACGACATGAAATTACGATCATTATTCTAATCATCCATATCCATACATTCAACATTATACCATGATTTTTGTAAAATCATATTATTAAATATATCATAACTACAACGAAGCTTTGATACCAATTGTTGGAATTTAGGGTTCCCTCGCATGACAGAATTACTGATGTTCATAACACCGGCAACGTGAGAAACCTATATATCTTGAAAAATAATTTATCATGAACATAAATAGATCGTTGTTATAATATATTAATAATCATACGTAATAAAAATATTATTTTTATTTTAGATCTAATATAAAGGATTAAGAAAAGTACCTTTGTAACTTCACATAAGTACGAGAATAAGAAGATTTTATATGATCTTTTCAATCTTTGAAACCTTCAATCTTCATAGTCAATCCTCCTCACCTTAAATAAGCACGTGTGGGGGTGATGAATGGAACGAGATCACACTAAATATATGATAGACCATATTTTCAACATATGAGACGATCTATTTAGTTTTAGAGAACGACTCTCTAAAACCAACGCGAGAGACTCACAAATTTGCTCTCAAAATTTGATTCTTTTTCAACCTTATTTTAATAATGAGGTTGTAACTATTAATTAAAAATAGAAATTAATTCGTAATGGTATCATAGCCTTTTAAAATAATGGTCACAAAATTCTATCTTCCATTTAAAATTAAAATTTTATTTTGTAAAGGTTATCATAACATTTAAAAATTAGTTATGAAATCTCTCTCATTTAAGTTGAAATTTTGATTTCATAACAATTATTGACATAATCAAAATAAACGGTTACAAAAAAAAAATTGTCATCATGTCTCAACACTTGACACCATAAACTAAATCATTAGAATGTAGTTAAAAGGGCTACAAGATATTTACAGAGTGAAAAAGCTTAGATGCTAACATATGGAAAATTTAATCACATGGAGATCACTAGGTATTGTGATTTTAATCTTGTTAGATATCAAGTCAGCCAAAAATCGACATTAGGATTTATCTACTCAATAATTGGAGAATCTATGTTTCAAGAAAAATGTTGAGTTAGCACTTATAGCTTCTTCAGCTATGGAAGGATAATTTATATTTTGAGACGTCTAATCATGAAATTTAGCTACAAAATTTTAGACATTGGAATGTGGAAAGAACTGAAAGACCACTAGGATTATTTCGTGAAGATAAGTAAACAAACTATATTATGATAACAACTGGAAATCGAATAAGTTGAAGCATATAGACATTAAGTTCATGGTTGTACATAAAGTGTTTCATGAGGTTATTTGTGTATTGAACATATCAGTACAAACTCTATAATTGCGAATATGCTTACTAATATTTTACCGCACAAGGTTTTTCATGATCACATTACTCATATGAGTGTTATAGTCATTGAGGATATAATGATTTAGTGAGAGTTTGCTGCTAGCATTTTACTTTGCATATGTAAATGTTCGGTTTGTAGGCAGTACTGTCTAATTTTGTTACGCAGATTAAACTTTTCAAGTTCTTTGGTTTTTTACTTAGTTTCTTTATTATTGTTAATTGAATTTGGTTAGATCAATAGGAAATAGGCCAACAATTATCACATCACATATAATTCCCTTGCTACACACTTGTACTGATCTATGTCATTTGGTTATACTGGAATAAGTGTATATTGATAAGTTTAGTCACCAATAAGTGTAACGGAAACTGTTTTGATCATATATTAATATAATTGATAGACGAGACTATTTAAAAATACTTTGATAATTATAGCAATTAATGTGTACATAAAGATTTTGATGTTATATGATTATAATCAAAATATATACCTCAAGTGAGAGATTAATGAATTTATTTGTGTTGTGAGCTTATATTTTTAATTATATTTATATGTCATTAGTTATCACAAAGTCAAAATCAATTAAGTGATCAAATAAAGAAGAGATTTAACATTTAATTAACGAGTGAGGCCTAATTGTGTGGATATCAGTAGTTAGATTGAAGTTTGATGATGAGTCAAATCTAATCCAACAATTGTTAACTTAGAGCTGTGGTCCTTAGGTCAAACGGTTAGTTGTCTTCCATTCTCTCAACATCTTGTTCAAGGTGATAATACAGATATTAAGGTTAACAATTTATCTAGAGAAGAGTTTGCTTAGAAGTGCACATCGGTCCCCATCTTGACAATAGTTTATGGAAAATAATAATAAAAGTGATTTTACGGATTTAGGTTCATTCCACAACTAGTTTGTCTTGTTGATGCGATGCATAAAGTTTTGAGTTACGTGGAATTCGGTACACAAAATTAAGTTTAACATCGAGGGCTTCTTCAAAAGGCAACAACATGACCATACCAGATGTTAGAATTCAATGATTCCAATTGCACTTGAAATCCTTATGTCCCGACTTAGTTCTAAGGTGCTTAGGATCGGCTGTGCCAGAACCACATATCCACAAATCTGTAAAGAAAAGAATTAACCGATTTATTCTAGGTTTTCTAGAGGGAAAGTGCACCTTATTTGAAAATACATCAAAAATTTCAAAATTAATAGAAACTTCCTTAGACTTCCTGTCGATTTCCTAAGGTCAAAGATTGTAACATCAAGCTCTTCTCATTTCGTATCTTTACACAATATTTTGTTTTTGGTCTGTATTTTCTAGTTTTATTGTAGCTTAATGACTTTTCTACTTTGTTTAGTTTATTTTGGTTAAATATATACACTTAATGATGAAATTCATTCAATTACAAAATTTTAAAAATATTTCTTTTTATATTAGGAACCCAAACATGATTTTGGGTTTGGTTCCTCTTTAGTTCTGGCACCCAAAAAATATTTTCATTTCCAAAATTATTGGACTCGTTCTAAGCTGATTCAACTTAGCTTATTACATAACTAAACCAAACTAGACCCTTAGCACCTCTAACACTGCGAGGACTACATCCTAGCCACCCGCTCAACTCATTATGTATGAGAAGATCAAATCGATAGCTTTGCTTCTAACCACAAGTTTGGTTAGGGTCAATCTCCTTTGTTTCTATTAACAAAGTTGGATTGGGGTCAAGTCCTCATACTTGATTCAAATGCATTTCTGAGTCTTAAATACGCGTCGTTGAAGGGTCTCGAGTTCTCAATACGAGTTATTCTTATCATTTCAAGATAAAACCTAAAAGATCAAATCAATAACTTTATTTCTAACCACATGTTTGGTTATGGTCAAATTCCTTTGCTTGATAACTTTGGTCACATATGCAATGTTTGATTGAGATCAAGTCCCTCATACTTGATTCAAAGACTTTCCTCGGTCTTAAATACACGTCGCCGAAGGGTCTTGAGTTCTCAATCCCCGTAGTTCTAATCTCTTTAGGATAAAACCTAGAAGATCATATCGATAGCTTTGCTGCTAACCACAACTTCAGTTAGGGTCAAACTCCTTTGCTTGATAACTTTGTTTCCTTAGCCAAAGTTTGATAAAGGTCAAGTCCCTCATACTTTATTCAAAGGCATTCTTAAATCTTAATTACACATTGTTGAAGGGTCACAAGTTCTCAATACCCGTGGTTCTCATCACTTCAAGATAAAACATAGAAGATCGAATTTATAGCTTTGCTTTTAGTAACAAGTTCAGTTATAGTCAAGCTCTTTTGTTTGATAACTTTGTTTCCATCAACAAAGTTTGATTGGGGTCAAGTTTCTCATACTTGATTCAAACATATTCTCAAGTCTTAAATACACGTCGTTGACAAGTTCTCAATACTAGTGGTTCTCATCACTTCAAGATAAAACCTAGAAGATCAAATTGATAGCTTTGTTTCTAGCAACAAGTTTGGTTAGAGTCATGCTCTTTTGCTTGATAACATTTTTTTTGTTACCATAGTTTGATTAGGGTCAAATCTATCATACTTGATTCAAACGCGTTCCTAAGTCTTAAATATGGGTCGTTGAAGGGTTTCGGTTTCTCAATCCTCATGGTTCTCATTACTTCAAGATAAAACATAGAAGATCAAATCGATAGCTTTGCTTCTAACCACAAGTTTGGTTAGGGTCAATCTCCTTGTTCTATTAACAAAGTTGGATTGGGGTCAAGTCCTCATACTGATTCAAATGCATTGCTGAGTTAAATAAGAGTCGTTGAAGGGTCTCGAGTTCTCAATACGAGTTATTCTTATCATTTCAAGATAAAACCTAAAGATCAAATCAATAACTTTATTTCTAACCACATGTTGGTATGGTCAAAAATTCTTGGCTTGCTAACTTTGGCGCCGGGCTCACATATGCACTGTTGACGAGATCAAGTCCCTCATACTTGATTCAAAGACTTTCCTCGGTCTTAAAATACACGTCGCCGAAGGGTCTTGAGTTCTCAATCCCCGTAGTTCTAATCTCTTCAAGATAAAACCTAGAAGATCAAATCGATAGCTTTGCTTCTAACCACAAATTCAGTTAGGGTCAAACTCCTTTGCTTGATAACTTTGTTTCCATCAACAAGTTGATTGGGGTCAAGTCCCTCATACTTGATTCAAAGGCATTTAAAATCTTAATTACACATTGTTGAAGGGTCACAAGTCTCAATACCCGTGGTTCTCATCACTTCAAGATAAAACATAGAAGATCAAATTGATAGCTTTGCTTCTAACCACAAATTCAGTTAGGGTCAGGCTTGTTTGCTTGATAACTTTGTTTCCATCAACAAGTTGATTGGGGTCAAGTCCTCATACTTGATTCAAACGCGTTCCTAAGTCTTAAATACACGTCGTTGAAGGGTTTCGGTTTCTCCAATCTCATGGTTCTCATCACTTCAAGATAAAACCTAGAAGATCAAATTGATAGCTTTGTTTCTAGCAACAAGTTTGGTTAGAGTCATGCTCTTTTGCTTGATAACATTTTTTTTGTTACCATAGTTTGATTAGGGTCAAATCTATCATACTTGATTCAAACGCGTTCCTAAGTCTTAAATATGGGTCGTTGAAGGGTTTCGGTTTCTCAATCCTCATGGTTCTCATTACTTCAAGATAAAACATAGAAGATCAAATCGATAGCTTTGCTTCTAGCAACAAGTTCGGATAGGGTCAAGCTACTTTGCTTGATAACTTTTTTTATGTTAGCAAAGTTTGATTAGGTCAAATCCCACATACTTGATTCAAATGCATTCCTAATTCTTTTATACACGTCGTTGAAGGTTAACATAGAAGATCAAATTGATAGCTTTGCTTCTAACCACAAGTTAGGTTAGAATCAAACGCCTTTGCTTGATAACTTTGTTTCCGTCGACAAAGTTTGATTGGTGTTAAAATTCTTATACTTGATTCAAAGGCATTCCTAAGTCCAAAGACACATCATTGAAGGGTCTCGGGTCCTTAATACTCATGGTTCTCATCACTTCAAGGTAAAAATTGAAAGATCAAATCGATAGCTTTGCTTCTAGCAACAAGTTCAGTAATGGTTAAGACGGAAAAGTTCAATTGGGGTCAAGTCCCTCATACTTAATTCAAAGGAATTCCTAAGTGTTAAATACGCGTCATTTAATGGTCTTGAGTTTTTAATTCCTGTGTTTCTAATCTCTTCAAGATAAAACCTAGATGATCAAATCGATAACTTTGCTTCTAACCATAAGTTTGGTTATTTGCTTGATAACTTTGTTTCCATTGGTAATGTTTGATTGTGGTCAAGTCCATCATACTTCATTCAAAGGCATTCCTAAGTCTTAAATAAGCATTTTTGAAGGGTCTGGGTTTCTCAATCTCTGTGGTTCTAATCTCTTCAAGATAAAACCTAGAAGATCAAATCGATAGATTTGCTTCTAACCACAAATTCAGTTAGGGTCAGGCTTGTTTGCTTGATAATTTTGTTTCCATTGTTAGGAATACCTTTGAATTAAGTATAAGGGACTTGACATCAATCGAACATTGCAGAAGGAACAAAAGTTATGAAGCAAAAGAGCTTGACCCTAACGAAACTTGTGGTTAGGAACAAAGCTATCGATTTGATCTTCTAGCTTTTATCTTGAAGAGATTAGAACCACGAGGATTAAGAACCCAAGACCCTTCAGTGATGCTTATTTAAGACTTATGAATGCCTTTGAATCAAGTATGAGGAATTTGACCCCAATCAAACTTTCCTGACGGAAACAAAGTTATCAAGCAAAAGATCTTAACCCTAACCAAACTTGTGGTTAGGACCAATGGTATCACTTTTCTCTTGTAAATTTTATCTTGAACTAATTAGAACCACAGGGATTGAGTACCTTTAATGATGCGTATTTAAGACTTAGGAAGACCTTTGAATCAAGTATGAGGGACTTGACCTCAATCGAACATTGCTGATGGAACGAAAATTATCAAGCAAATGAGCTTGACCCTAACTAAACTCGTAGTTAGAAGCAAAGCTATCAATTTTATCTTCTAGGTTTTATCTTAAAGTGATGAGAAATACTGGTATTGAAAACTTGAGAACCTTCAACGATGTGTGTTTATGACTACGAAATGCGTTTGGATCAAGTATGAGGACTTGACCCCAAACTTTGCTGACAAAAATAAAATTATCAAGCAAAGGAGCTTGACCCTGTTGTTAGAAACAAAGCTATCGATTTGATCTTCTACATTTTATCTTGAAGTGATGATAAAGACAAGGATTGACAACCCGAGATCCATCAACGAGCCATATTTAAGACTTAAGAACGCCTTTGAATCAAGTGTGACAAACTTGACCTCAATTGAGCATTGTCGGTGGAACCAAAGTGATGACATCCAAGGTGCCCTCAAGCTCAATCCCAAAGACCATGATCCAATACAAGGCATGAGAGGACCCATGACAAGTTCAAGGAGCAAGGAAAGACAAAAAAAGGCCTAAAAGAAACCAAAGGGCTGCATGACAGCACAAAATGCGCACACCCAGATGCAGTGGTGCACGCACCCAGATCTGGAAGTCACGCCCCATGCCATCACCACATAACTGCGTGCGTGCCTAGCGGCCTATGTGCACATCATTTGCACTCACCCCATCATCACGTATCCTTGCATATTCAATGCCCCGTCAGCGCGTGCCCACTCGACCGTGCACCCCACTCGTGCGCCCACCTCATTAGTGCTCAGCCTAGTGCGCGGTTGGCCTAGCTCCTGCGTGTGCCTAGGCCTACACCTGCGCGCCCCAGCCCACCCAGCGGCCCACAATCGTGCCCCAGTGTGACACAGTTCTCCTCCTACCTTTCCAAACCCTAATTTTCAACCATTTTGGTATTAGTTAAGTTTCCTAAAACCCCTTAAGTTAGATTGCCTTATTCTTAGAGTATTTTTGCATATTTTTTGGTGATATTTTTATTATCTTTAATATTTGTTTTAGCCTATTTATACACCAAAGTTGTAACCCTAAAGGATTATTATTTTTTAATAAAACTTCTTTTGAGTGATTTCTTCTTTGTTAGGATTTTTTTTTTGGTTCTTTGTGAAGAACTAGGTCTTCTTCAAGTGAAAGCTTGAAACACCAGCGTGATAACTTTGGATCTAAGTAACAAGTTTGGTTAGGGTCAAGTTACTCATGCTTGATAATTTGGTTTCATCGGCAAGGTTCCATTGGGGGTCAAGTTCTTTATACTTGATTTCAAAGGCATTATTGAGTTTTTATTCCGCGTGTTGAGGTCTTGGGTTTTGACATACCCCTCGTTCTCATCATTATTTGAAGTTTTCATTCTTGAACTCTTCAACTATCTTCTTTCTTGATGTTTTCATTCTTGAACTCTTCAATTATCTTTTTTCTTGACATTTTCATTCTTGAATTCTTCAATTTTTTTTTCTTTCTTGAAGTTTTCATTCTCGAACTCTTCAATTATCTTCTTTCTTGAAGTTTTCATTCTCGAACTCTTCAATTATCTTCTCCCTTGAAGTTTTTCTTTGTGAAACTCTTCAAAGTAAAAAAAAAAAAAGATTCTATTCTTCTTCATCCATAAGAATTCAAAGTTTGCTCATAAAATTTGATTCTTGAATTTTGTGAGTATCAACAATTGCTCTTAAAATATTGATACTCGATAAACTTTGATTGGCATTCTTGAAACTTCAAATTTTGTTCTTGAAAATTTGAATACTAGTCTTAAAGCGTCGAATTTCATTCTTGAAATTTTGGCTCTTAAAGTTTCGAACTTTATTCATAAAATTTCAATTCTCAATCTTTGAAGTTTGAATTTTGTCTTTAAATTTGAGTATTAATTCTTGCAATTATTCTTATTCTTAAGTATTTGATTCTTGGATTACTTTGATTCTTGGTGCTCGATTATTGTCGAAATTATTCTTATTCTTGATATCATTGTCCTTTTTCTTATTCATTCTTATACCATTGTGGTATCTCTCTTATCCATTAATTGTCCTTATTCCTTTCAAATTACTTGATTCTACTATACTTGAAGATTGAAATTTGATCTTTGAAGTTTGGGCTTGCTACTTTACTGATTGAACATTTTCTCACGATTGAGTTTTACAGAAATAGCTAAAAAGGAAAACGGAGAGGTAAAAGGCAAGAGGGCAAGCTAATTTTATAAAAGCCAAATTTTGAGTGAAATACGAGTGGATTGATATTTGTTTTTAGTGTAAACAAGTGAAAGAGTGAAAGAGGTCAATTAAACTAACTTTGCATTTAACAAGTTTTCTTATTGTTTCTTCATTACACCATGCTTAAATTTTACAAAATCTCTCAAATGCAATACATAAGCCAAGAAGAGGCTGAAAAATGATATTATCGACAAAAGAAAATTCGGGAGTGCGGAGCTTCGTTGAGAAAAATTGAAGAATTTTGTGGCATAAGGATTGAGAATTATGAGGAGGCACAAGGAACAAAGAAACAAAAGGTCAAAGAACCACCAACCAAAGAACAACCAAACAGAGAGCCACCAACGGAAGAGCCACCAACAGAAAGAACCACCAACCAAAGAGCACATAAAAGAGGATGTTAGTTTTCTTCAAAAGGAACCAACTTTTAAGGTGGAATTTTAACAAGAGGAAGATAAGTATCCGATAGAGAAAATTGTCCAAGAAAGCCATGATGTTTAGAAGGAAAAAGTGATGTTGAACCATGACCTAAAATAATACGAAGTTGAGGCATAAAAAGTGAAAGAAATCAATGAAGAAAGTAAGAAAAATAGTATCATGATGGCAAGGGAGCAATCACTTGTTACTTCTTCCAAAGATTTTATTTTTTCTAACAATCTTAATCCTTTTTCTAGTGTGAATTTCTTGGTGTATGATCCAGGAGATTCAAGGACAAATTTTCTTGAAGTGGAAGTAAATGATGTGATCTAAGGTTTCCCCAAGCTCAAGCCCAAAGACCATGATCCAATACAAGGCATGGGAGGACCCACGACATGTTTAGAAGCAAGGAAAGACACAAAAAGGCCAAAAAAAACCAAAAGGCCTCAATACAGCACGAAATGCACGTGCCAAGACCAAGCATGTGCCCACAGATGCAACAGCAGGCACCCAAATCCTGACAGCGTGCCCTATTCTCGCTTGCAAGCACCCCATGCCTCACACCTGCACCACAGCGCGCGCAGCATTGCACACACATCTTCCACGCACGCGCCATCAGTGTGTATCCCCACTCCTCATCAACACGCGCCTTGTTAAAGCACCCTATCAGCCGACACACGCTCACCATGCCGCGCGCCCACTTCGTAAGTTCCAAGCCCAGAGCGGGCCTGGCCCAGCCCCTGAGCCCCCCAGCCCACGCAGTAGCCCACCAGCGTGCCTTAACACGCCCCACTCCGCCTCCCACCTTTCCAAACCTATTTTTCACCAATTTTGGCATTAGTTAAGTTTCGTAAAACCCCTTAAGTTAGATTTCCTTATTCCTAAAGTATTTTGCTTTTGGGATATTTTTATTATCTTTAATATTTGTTTTAACTTATTTATACACCAAAGTTGTAACCTTAAAGGGAGATTGAATTTTGATGAATAAAATTTTTTTTGAGTTATTTTTTCTTTGTGAGGATTTTTTTTTTTGATTTTTTGTGAAGAATAAAGTTTTATTCAAGTTAAAGGTTGAAAGACCAGCTTGATAGCATTGGATCTAATCAACAAGTTTGGTTAAGATCAAGTTCCTGTTGCTTGAGAATTTGGTTCCATTGGCTGTCACGACCCGAAACCCAATGCGCCGCGACTCACATGATCGTGATCGTATTCCAAATCTTGACACATATATATTTTTTAAAACTACTTGAAAGAAACTTTACTAAACAATTAAAAGTTGCGCTCGAAACTCATTTAAAACTTTCATAAAATGGATTTAAAACCTTACAAGAAATTCGGTAGGAAATAGAAAAGGGATAGTCTCAATTTTAAGGGCAAAAACAAAAAAAAATCGGGGGTGATCAATCGACTAATATAGCCGATTGTTCGGCACCCTCTCAGGTGCCATACCTGAATTCGCTCAACCGATCGATCAACCATTTCAGCCGATCTTTCGGCCATTGTTCTGATTCTTTCGTCGCCATTAACATTGTCGATTGATCAGCCATTCTGCCGATCAATCGGCGACCCCTATGTTTTCCTTTATTTGCCAGACCGTGCACTGCTGATTGTTCGCCACATTGGCTGATCGATCGGCATGCTCTCTGTTGGCCAACTTACTTCTTTATCCTCTCTTCATTCTTTTCGTCTTCATCACCTAATAACCTCATAGTATTTCAACCCAACTTCCTTCAAAAATTTACAACTCAAATTTCATTTAATCCATTCAAATTGAAAGCTTTAAATCACTACACCTTCCATCGTTAAAATCGTAAAAAGGACAATAATAGAAAACCACAGCGGAAATGTAAACGGAAGGAAAACCCTTAGTCCCCTTTGTAAAACATAGTAAGTACCAAACAAGTCCAGTATTTATCATCCAGAATAAATCTTTTCCTACCAACGATTCCAATATCATAAACGTATACCAAAACAAGCTAGGAGCATCACCCTCGGGTCAAAATCACCGCCCAGCCACAAAATTCCGCCATGAGCATTATCCAGCAACCCGACTTAGACTTCATCATTCAGTTTGAGGTCCTCACCTTCCAACTTGTCACCTACACTATAAGATTTAAACTATAAGCCTAATGCTTAGTAAGAAGTGCAATATATACATAAATGCTCATGAATGCATGCTTCGTAAAAATCATGTTCGAGTTCTTATTTCATCGTTCACTTGACATGGGTTTAAGGGGCACGAAGGGAAATGGCAAAGAATCATAATCGTGGTCTTTTCAGACAATATCAGTAACGACTAGTCTGACCCACACAGTAGCAGGACCCGCAGACTAATCACGTAGTATCAACCCGACCCTCACCAGCGGGAGGATCTGGGAGCCTTCCTGCCAAATGTAATATCCGGCCTGTACGGAATTTTATATTATAATATATATTGGCATTTTTATAAATATGTCAAATCAAACCCGTTTTACAAAAAGAAAGCGTCATTAGAATCCTAACGATTAATAGGAATTTTAAGGAAATTTAGGGAATTTTTGGAATAATAACGCTATATTCTGAGTAATTACCTCTATCGTAATGTAAAGGACGTTTTAGTAAAAATAGTAAATGAAATCCAAATTGCGAACGGACAGTTTTAATAAACCCTGGTAATGAATAAGAGATATCTACAAAGTATGGAGTTTTCGAGAATCCGAATCTTTGGCCGATTAATGATACGTAAGGAGCGTAAAATTGTTCGAATAATTAGCTCAATGAACTGGATTAGAACTTTAGGAAGTTCTGTACTTAAGGTTTTGTAAATTTGGGCGATCAATAGTTTAAACTCGTTTTAACATCGATATTATGTTTTGCCTCAGACAAACAACGCTTGTGGACGGAGCTTGAGCTGGTTTGGACACGAGGTAAGTTCTCGTGATCTTCTTTGGCCGATTGGCCTACACCGTACTTCAAAGTCGTCTCGAGGATTTTTTGTGACGCGTTTATTTACTCGCTTTGGTTGGGTAGTTAGGGTTCGATTGTCTTCTAGGTTGAATTCTGTGTTTTAATGGTATGCTCTGCACGTATGTTTACTTTCTGTCATATTGAACTGTTCACGCATCACGTGTTTTAAAAAAGAACATAGAAAATGAATTTCTGCATGATGTTTTAAAGAGAATGGCGATGTGGCCTGGAGAGGGGCACGACCTATTGTGGAGACCGATTACGGGTTTGTCACAATACCACATCTATTGCATACTCATACAGTTATACAGTTACAGGTCATGCGAGATGGGGCTCAGGCATGACTGTACGTGTTGTAAGCGTGTACCCCCCCCCCCCCCCGTCTAGCTGGAAAGAGTAGTCCGACCGCATGATGGGCTCTCTCCGGTTAGGAGGCTGAGATCTCGGTGACACCACAGAGTAAAGATAAAGAAAATGCTGCATGATTTCTGAACTCATACGCATAGTATGCATGTACATTTACTAGAACTTGCTGAGATTTTTATCTCATAGGTGTCTGTATGGTGTAGGTGATTACGAGGAAACAGGTGAGGATGAGATTCCTCCTCCTGAGGAGTGATCTAGTTAACGGAGGATGGTTACAGTGGTGTGCGGCCCCAGTCGACGCTTACCTGACCCGTGGGGATGTATGTATAGGTTTTGGGGTTTATAGAATGTTTTGGACTGATGGTTGTATAGACATTTTAGGATGCTTGGTTCTGGTTAGGTGATAGACTGATGTTTTCTATGTTTTATAACCGTATTTGTAAAATGTTTTATTAAAGCTTTTAATTGCATGCTATGGGAATCGTTTGAAATGTTTTTAGGTTCGATATGGATATGCTCGATTTTTAGAGCTATCCACGCAGTTGAATTTCGCAAAGTCCGCTGCAAATTGGTTGAGTTTAAGTTACAAGTCTATGTGTTTATTGATGAAGAATGTATAGAAGTGGTATGAAAGGGGATGAGGAAATGGTGTAAAAATATAGGAAGTTTTGCTCTCTGGAATCGGATTCCAGAGAGCGTATTGAAGTGTTTGCTCTCTGGAATTCCAGAGAGCAAATTGTGTTGTAAAATGAAAGGCGATGGGGCGCCAGTGTGAGGGGCGACTATCGCCCCTCCCTTCTTCTTGGTTGGCGATCAATCGCTGAGACCGATCGCTGATGCAGCGATCGGTCGCTGCTTCCTTTTTCGGCAGAATGTCAATTCTGCCCTCCCTTTTGTTTTACTTGTAAATTGTTTTAAAATTATAGTTTTATTTAATAGTTTTATCTTAATTGTTTTAAGTTGGTTTTAAACGGTTTACAAACAACGCTAACGATTTCAATTCCGCTTAGAGTTTAATTAAGTATAAGGATAAAAAAAATATATGTACGGGAAAATGGGTATAGTATTAGGGTCGTGACAGTGGCCCACACCAGCTGTAACACCCCCGAACCCACCCTGGCTCGGTGCGCTACTTTGCTAACCAATCCCACGTTAAAACATAATTTAAAATAAAATTGACACAGCCGAATTTAAAGCTAAGTCTCTCAAAACTCTCTTACGTCATACCTAGCTGCCTAGACTTATTAATTTCCCTTAATTCTAACCGTTAAATACCACGGCGTCTTCCCCAAAAATTTTGACAAAGTAACGCCTGAAAATGGCGCCTCCAAAATGCTAAATACCTGCATAAAATCCAATCCCAACCAATCCAGAATCCTCTTACTTAAATAACCAGCATACGAAATCTCCAAATAACAGTAAGGAGGGAAACTAAAATACAAACATCCCTAAGTGAAGAAAGTTCACAGTATAGGGCGACACATCACCTCTAACTATGACTATATACAACAAATACAATTAGTTACGCATTCCCATCATTTCTACAAACACACATCTAAAATAAACTATCAAAATATAAAGCCCTATATCCCCCGAAGACCATGGTCGAGGCGCCCCGACAACTGCCTGCACCGGCGTGCCCCGTGTGCCACCGACTGCCGCCTAATCCTGGCTCCTCGTCTAACTCATCTGTAACACGTCACCACCTACACCATAGAAAATCAAAAGTAAGCCTAATGCTTAGTAAGTAGGGAAATAATGCACAGCACATCAACACATGCTCGACTCAACCCTAACATGTAGTTTCTACACACTCTGTTGTTTTCTTTTAATTTTGGTTACATTTATCTTCCACTTTCATGTGAATCAAGTAGGCACACGCCCCAACACAATCCTGGACGGCCACGCCTTGACCCACGGAGCAAGACTGGAGGCACACGCCCTAACACAATCCATGACGGCCAACCAAATCTTCTCCAATCGATCGTAGAATTCTCATTGTGCCTTCAAGCACGAACATATCGAGGTATTCATACTCACGACATATTACGTACATTAGCATAGCATTTCAAGTAAAATCCCTCGCGGAGTGCTCAGTGAGCCACGAGCCCGATGAGCCTATTCTACTCGATACCAAGAGCATAGCATCTCAAGTAAAATCCCCCGCGGGGTGCTCAGCGAGCCACGAGCCCGACGAGGCTATTCAATTCCCTGCAGGGTGCTCAGCGAGCCACGAGCCCGACGAGGCGATTCTACTCGAGACCAAGTTGCATATCAATTTTCTTATCTTTCAATTCATTCTCACCACTCAAGCATGCAAAATACGTGGTTTCGTAGTTAGAAAACGATGATGCATGACACACGATGCATGACACAAATTAAAACACAGCAAACAAACAAACAAACCCTACCGTTCTATGGTGTAGGCCCGAAGGCAACAAACAAGCACTCCACTACTTACTTGGCGTCCTAACTCGCTGAGGATACTTGGTTCCCTGTCCACCTACGGCTCGACCTATGACAAACATTCAATCTTCATTAAAATCAAGCCTACATTCACCAATTTACTCTCAAACTACTATTTCTAGTCTAATGCAACTAAAACCTAACTAAACGGGCCACTAATTTGGGTTCGTAAAACTGACCCGAAACTTCAAACGCGCATAACTTTCGCGTCGGTTATCGGAATCGAATGATTCCAGTGGCCACGTACTCATCTAATAACATATTTTAACCTGCCAAAAGGAAATTTAAAACAAACGACCGTAGCTAGGTCAAAATGGCAAAAACCCGAATCTGCCCTAAACTGGAAATTTGCCCCTTTTCGATTTTCCATCAATTCTCTCTCATTTCTTCACCAATCAACCACCCACACCCTTAATTAGCATAAACTAACGAGATTCTAAGACTTTACATAGGAAAACCTGAATTCCCCACATTGGAGCCCTCGGTTTTTAGATCAATCTGAGCTCACCATTGCATGGAAACCATCGCTGGCATTAAGCTCGGTTAATTGACGCCAAGAACGGCCAAAAGCAGCCAGCAATCAGAGCTCAAACGAGCTCGTCCATCACAGCCCTAAATCGAACCGAAAACAGGGCAAAACCAACTTACCGGGTCGATTCGTGTGCGGAGTCAGTCGGAGACGCTAGCCCATGGTTTGCCGCCGTCGTCTGGCCAGAGAACGTCGGAAACCACGGCGGTGAACGGCCGTCGATCGTCGCTCGCCTCTCCCTCGTCTCTCCCATGTTCCTCGCGTGACTCGAACAACATAATGGCTTCGGCCATTCTGTTGTTCTATTTTTATGTTTTATTAATTAATAATAATAATAATAATAATAATAATAATAATAATAATAATAAAACTAACATTACTATTATGCCCTTCCAAAAATTCCGTTAAATTCTGTTATTAAATTATAAATTTTCATAAACTGACCCTCACACTATACACGGCTTAAGTTCTCCAATTAAAATATCCGAACACAAATGAATTAACCAATTAGTTTAACCAAATTTATTCACTTTTATTTTAAATTAATTAAAACAACCTATTTTATTATTCTTTTATTTTCTCTCCAATTTTCCTTTAAAAAAAATACCCAGGTGTTACACCAGCGGGAGGATCCGCAAACCGTACTCATAATCTTGAAAACATAAATTGTGGTCCAACCCATGGACAAATCGTGGCCATTTCATCCCATTCCACACTTAACCATTCATACATATATTACATATTCTTATCTTCTTCACTTAAATCATGCTCATAAAATATTTTCGTATGCTTTTGAGAAAAATCATGATGCATAGACATGGATACACATAGGAATGTCATGCTAAAGAAAATGAGTCATCTATCAAAGATCATATCATAACGCTACTTTACTCAACATAATATAATCTTCAACCATTCATAATCATCAAACAAGCATCAATACTAATTTCCTAGTACCCTTGTGATGTAGGGCCCTAATGGCCGGACGCCTACACACCCACTTACCTGGATTCTTTAGTGAGTCGTGCCTTCACTCTCACTCCTTTCAACCTAAGACATTTCAATGTTAAAATAAATCCTTAAATAAACCAAATTCAAAACTAGCTAAGTTCCTAACTAAGGTAACCTCCCAAAATTCAGCTTAAGCTTCTTAGGCATTTCGTCGAACACCTTGAGTACGTAACTTTGTTTCCAATAACATTAATAGCATTTAAAACTTCAACTACCCAAATTTAAACCAACATTTATTATTTCTCAACCTACACATCACAAGGTTCAATATTCTATCATAAATGTCATTAATACAAGAATTCATCAATTTCAGCCTTATTCTTAAAATTTCCTACCCGAGAATCTCAAACCTTAGTCAATGTGAACCCTTAAATCGAAAACCCACTGCTTCATTCATCTAAAGCTTACCTACGGTTCGAATCCTTGAAGAGATGAAGGGAGAAATTGATCGTTTATGGTGCATGGTGGCTGGCGTGCGACAAACGTCGAAGAAGGAGAAGAAAAATGTAGAGGGAGGAGAGGAGTTGGCTGAATGGAGAACCGTGGAGGGAGGGGTTTGGTGAGGGTTTTGCAGTTTTTATTAAAATTATAAACCTTAACCCTTAATTACAACTTTACCACTCGCCCTAACTTATAACTAAACATTGTGAAACCCGTCGTTTTAGATCCTCGTAATTTTCTTATTCTCCCAATAATCCTAATTAATTTTCGAGATTCTAACAAAATTTTTTGCTCGCAAAACGGACTTAATGTGACACCCAGTTTTACGAGATTATAATATTCCAACATATAGTGGCACTTTCGTAAATATGTCAGAGTAAGTCCGTTTCACGAACAGAAAGTTTTAATAGAGCCCTAACGATAAGTTGTAATTAATGGTGAAATAAGAAAATTTGGAGAAACCAAACCGTTAGCTAAATAATGAAACAAAAGATAATACTAATATAAAATCAAAGGAATGGAAAAAAGGGCATTTGACAAGCCAATTTTAGTTAAAATACCCGAGTTCCCTTCTCCTTCAACACCTACGCGAGTTTCCTTCCCTCCTAAGCTCTCTGGCGATTTCTCCCCCCCTCCCGTGTTCTCTTTTGGATGATAATAAGTTGTTTATGATTATGGAGGATAGATAAGTAGAACTAATAGAGTTTGATTGGTTTAGACTCGGTTTTAATGCCGTGTTATAAATTGGTTTAGGTGAAAAAAGCTCACAGATATTGCTCGGTGTGCTGAGGAACCGAGGTAAGTCTTCGTGCTTTGTTTGGCCAATCTGGCCTACACCATAGATGAGTTAATTTGATCGAGGATACTTGGTGAATATGTTGTTTAGTGTAGGTTGGATGGGTAGTTTAGGATAATGGTATGTTAGAGTGTTTTTCAGTAGGTTCTATGTATTGTTTTTGCTTTCTTTACGTTTATTGCACAAATCCATGTCCATGCATCTTGTTTTCGAAAAGCATAGAAAATGAACTTCCCGCATTATGTTTTTCATGAAAAGAAACACCTAATGAAAAGATATGAAATGCATGTAATCCCGGTCATGTCGAGGTAGGGTTCAGACATGGCTGTCCTGAGAGTAGGAGCATGTTTTCTCCCTACAGATGGAAATGACTATCTAACCGCGAGATGTGCCCTCTCTATCTTGTGAGTCAACCCCCGGTGACACCTCCCACTATGAAACTAAATGATGAAAATGTAATACATGTTTTTACAAACCCTGCACGCTAGCATGCATTCCAATTTACGAGACTTGTTGAGCTCTGTAGCTCATAGTTTATTTTCTATGGTGTAGGTGACTTCGACACAAATGAGGATGAGATTCCTCCACCCGACGTATAAGCTGGTTAAAGAGGTGTACCCGTGGGAGTGTGCAGTGCAGTCAAAGCCAAATTGACCAGTGGGAGCATTAGTTAAGTGTTTTAGGAATTTTGGGTTTATGTCGGGCTGACGGGGGGAAAGTGTATGAATTGCATAGAACTCATTTTAGGATGTTTGATATCTGGATAGTGTAAATATTAAATTGGTGAAATGGAAGATGATTTTTGATGTTTAATGTTTCTAGAAATTTTGGGTAAATGGTGTTTAGGTACAGGGGAAAATAATGTGAAGGCAGTTCTCTGGACAAAATCCAGAGAGCTAGCCGATCGATCGCCAGCAAGGGGCGATCGATCGGGTATTGCATGGTTTAGAGTCAAAATTTTATAAGTCTGGAGTCGTCCAGGCTATCTAACCGTGAGATGTGCCCTCTCTATCTAGTGAGTCAACCCCCGGTGACACCTCCCGCTATGAAACTAAATGATGAAAATGTAATGCATGTTTTTACAAACCCTGCATGCATAGCATGCATTCCCATTTCCGAGACTTGTTGAGCTCTGTAGCTCATAGTTTATTTTCTATGGTGTAGGTGACTTTGAAACAGGTGAGGATGAGATTCCTCCACCCGACGTATAAGCTGGTTGAAGAGGTGTACCCGTGGGAGTGTGCAGTGCAGTCAGAGCCAAATTGACCCTTGGGAGCATTAGTTAAGTGTTTTGGGAATTTTGGGTTTATGTCGGGCTGATGGGGGAAAGCGTATGAATTGCATAGAACTCATTTTAGAGTGTTTGATATCTGGATAGTGTAAATATTAAATTGGTGAAATGGAAGATGATTTTTGATGTTTAATGTTTCTAGAAATTTTGGGTAAATGGTGTTTAGGTATAGGGGAAAATAATGTGAAGGCAGTTCTCTGGACAAAATCCAGAGAGCTAGCTGATCGGTCGCTAGCAAGGGGTGATCAATCGGGTATTACATGGTTTAGAGTCGGAATTTTTTAAGTCTGGATGTCGTCTAAGGTCGTTGTCCAAGTTCCGTGGATAAACAGCCCGTGGACAAATAGGGTTTAAGTAGCCCTTGGACGAATAAGTCCCGTGGACAAGTAAGTCACGCGGACGAATAAGTCCCGTGGACAAATAAGTCACGTGGAAGAATGTGGACAATAAGGTTTCCAAGTTCCGTGGACAAATAGTCTGTGGATGATAAAAATTTAGTTAGGTATTCTGTAAGAAAGTCATCGTCCAAAGTCCGTGGACGATAAAGTCTAGTTGAGTATTCTGGCAGAGAAATTCAGTCGTCCACACTTACTACTGTTTTCAGTCGTCCACACTGACTACTGTTTTCAGTCGTCCACCTCCAAAGTGTCACGCCTCCTAAGGTTTTGTCGTCCAAACCCGATAGAGAGAAATATCCTCCACTGTTTAAATTGATGAAACCCGAGAGGTATTTCCTTCTGTTTCCGTCGTCCAAACCCGATAGAGAGAAACATCCTCCTCCATTGCTTAAATCGATGAAACCCGAGAAGAACTAAGTGATTATTTATTTCGAGAGAAATTAAGTGATAGAACCCGAGAGGAAATTTTCACACATGAATAGTCTTCTACTGAATAGGGTTGAGCACCCTTATGCATGCATGATAAAAATACGAATAAAAGTTTTAAATTTCATGGGGTTTTTAGGAATAGTACAAGGGTTTAATTAAGGTCGTTACACTTAAATTCCTCTATTTATGAAAATACCCTTAATGAGTAAAAACACATAAACCTCGGCGTTTTGGCTCCTCTTTTCGTTCAATTATTCCTAAACCCTAAAATTCTCGGCGTCCAAATTTCAATAAAATAATCATTACATTAATAGCAAATTAACTCTGTTCATTGAATTTCAGGATAAATACCTGACCGAAAATGCTGGGTGTTACATCCTACCCTCTTTAAACAAAATTTTTTTCCTCAAAAATTGATTAGACAAATAGCTTCGAATACATATCCATTATGTCTTGTCATCACTTCCATGTGGCTTCCTCGATGTTGTGATTTCTCTATAATACCTTCACCAGTGGGACCTCTTTGTTCCGTAACATCTTTACTGATGAATCGAGGATTCGCACCGGTTTCTCTTTATACATTAATGTTGGTTGAATCTCGATGTTCACCGGCTCCACCACGTGCGTCAGATTACGTATGCATTTCCTCAACATTGATACGTGGAAGACATTGTGGACTCCGTCCATAGATGAAGGCAGCTGTAATTTGTAAGCCATACATCCAATCCTTGCCAAAATAGGGAATGGCCCAACGAACCGTGGATTGAGCTTCCCTTTCTTTCCGAACCGCATAATTCCTCTGAACGGTGAGATTTTCACAAAAACCTCATCACCGATAGCGAACTCCAAATCTCTTCTCCTTCGGTCTGCGTAACTCTTTTGTCATCTTTGAGCAGTCTCCATCCGTTGTCTAATAACAGCAATCTTCTCAGACATTTGCTGTAATAGTTCAAGACATACAAGCTCTGCCTCACCGACCTCATCCCAGTACAAGGGCGATCTACACTTCCTGCCATATAATGCCTCATACGGAACCATACCAATGGTAGATTGGTAGCTGTTGTTATAGGAAAACTCAACTAATGGCAGATATCGGCTCCAAGATGCTTGAAATTCTAGTACACATGCTCTTAACATATCCTCTAATATTTGAATTATCCGTTCAGATTGTCCATCAGTCTGAGGGTGGAATGCAGTGCTGAAAGTTAACTCGAGCCTTGTAAACTTTTCCAAAACTTTGAGGTAAACCTGGGATCCCGATCCAAAACAATTGACAGAGGAATCCCATGCAATCTTATGATCTCCTGTACATACAAGTCAGTAAACTGGCCCATCGTATAAGTCATTTTTACCGGTAGAAAGTGAGCTGATTTCGTCAATCTATCAACTATAACTTAAATACTATCGTGGCCTTTGGTAGTCTTCGGCAAACCCACCACAAAGTTCATGGCGATGTTTGCCCACTTCCATTTAGGGAACGGTAAAGGCTAAAGAGTACCTCCTGGTCGTTGATGCTCTGCCTTAACTTGCTGGTATACCATACATGACTCTACGAAGTTGGCAACATCCCTTTTCAGATTTGGCCACCAATAGTGCAACATCAGGTTTCGGTACATCTTTGTATTGCCCGGGTGCACTAAGAAGGAAGACGAGTGTGCTTCCGCTAAAATCAACTTTCGTAACTCCTCATCTTTTGGGACATACCATCGATCTCAAAACTTCAAAATACCATCCTCCGAATAGCTGAACTCAGAAGAAGCCTCTGTTAATTTTCTCACAATGTCATTCTTCTCCTTTGAACCTTCTGTTGAGCCTCTTTGATTCTGTCCAAAATGGTCGGTCGAATTGTTAAATTTGAAAGTATGGCTGATAGCTCAGAAACTATCTGCAGTTCAAACTTCTGACCTTCAACCTTCAAGGGTATAGACATGGCTCACATCGTGGGCTACATTGTCGTCGATATCCTGCTTAATGCGTCGGCTATCGCATTGGCCTTACCCGGGTGGTACTTAATTTCGAAATCATAATCCTTGATGAACTCTAGCCACCGTCTTTGCCTCTTGTTCAATTCCTTTTGAGTAAAGAGGTATTTCAGACTTTTGTGGTCCGAAAACACTTCGCACTGCTGGCCATACAAGTAGTGCCTCCAAATCTTCAGTGCAAATACCACAACGGCGAACTCCAAATCGTGAGTGGAGTAATTTTGTTCATAACTTTTTAGCAGTCTTGAACCATACGCTACAACCTTGCCCTCCTGCATCAACACACACCCCAGTCCAATCTTAGATGTGTCACACTAAACACTGAACTTCTCTTCTTCCACTGGGAATGTCAATAAAATTGTTGTTGTTAACTTCTGTTTCAGCATCTGAAACTCTCTTCACAAGCTTCTGACCATAAATACTTTGTAGTCTTTCTTTGTTAAACTAGTTAGAGGCTTGGCTATCAACGAAAACCCTTTGATGAACTTTCTGTAATAACTGGCTAATCCAAGGAAACTACGAACTTCACTGGCATTCTTCGGTTGTGGCCAATCTTTCAAAGCTTGTATTTTAACTGGATCAACAAAAAAGCCTTTAGCAGAGATAACGTGACCCAGAAAGTTGACTCTTTCTAGCCAAAATTTGTACTTTGAGAATTTGACATATAATTGCTGCAGCTTTAGAGTCGCCAGAACAATCTTTAGGTGTTCTGCCTGTTCATCTTTAGTCCGAGAATAAATCAGGATGTCATCTATAAATGCAATCATGAACTTGTCTAAGTAATCTCGAAACACTCGATTCATCAAGTCCATGAAAGTTGCGGGAGCCTTCGACATCACAAGAAACTCGAAATGCCCATATCGGGTTCTGAACACGATCTTTGGCACATCCTCAGCTCTTACTTTTAATTGGTAGTGTAACACCCAAAAATTTTCTATAACGTACGTAGCCCTAGTTTAGGTTATGTCGTGAGAGTTTAAAGTTAGTTTTAAAGTTATCCTAGTAATTTGAGTTAGTTAGTGCAAGTGGAAGATAATTTGGTGATAAAACCCTTATGTGAAGGGGTTAGGATTTTAAGTGTGAAAAAAAAAAGAATAAAGTGAATGTGAATTAAAGAAGAAGACATACACGTTGAGTTGAGTGAGGCATGGAGGGTGGGGATGTTTAATAAAAAATTAAAGGTTGGTGAAAAAATTAAAAAGTGGAAACAATTTTTGGTTTAAATTTTGGTAAAGGAAGGGAGTGAGAGGAAAAATTTCTTTCTTCCTTCCCTTTCTTCCCCACGAAGACCAGCCTCCATTGAAGTTCTCCACCTCCATTTCCATCAAGATTTGCAAGGGTTTTAAGGTAAGATTTAGTTGGATTGCTGGGAGTTTTGTGGGATTTGGTATTTTGTTGGTTTGTTGGATTTTGGATTTTATTTGTGTAAATGTTGGAGTTTTTAACTATTTTGGGATTATGAAGGATGTTTAGAAATTGTTGTATAACATGTTTAATTTTCAGGTTTTGATAAGGTTTTAGTAAGATTTTAGTTTTTAGTAATTTAGTCATTATGCTGCTCAAGTTTTATTAAATTAAACGACGTTCGTTTTAAACTATTTGCACATTTTTGCTAAAGTTTTTGAGTCGTGTCTTTCAAGAATTTTACATGTCAAGGAGTCGGCGATGTCGGGAAAAGTTTGGGGTAAGTTTTAGGTAATTTGATGAAGTGTGGTTTGAAGAAAATGGAGCAAAGGTGAAAATGGGTGAAAAATGGTGTTGGTGGCCGAGGTGATGCACATTGACCGGAGAGGGCGTGCGCATGGGGTAGACGTGGCGCAGGCGTGGTGCAAATGTGGTGCGCAGCAAGCGCCATGGCCAATCGATTGCAGCGCCATGGCCGATCGATCAGGAAATACAGAGCCTCAGTCAATCGATTGGCCCTGTGCGCCGATCGATCTCGGGCTGTATGCTGCTGCCGTACAGCTACAGCGCGCGGTGCGCGCGCACTGCCTGGGCGACGAGCGCATCTAGCGTACGCACGCACGCCCAAGTGTGCCATTCCGAATTTTTTCAAAATTATAATTTTTCAATTATGTTTTCACCCAATCTTTTTTGACACGTTTGTCACGTATTTTACGCATGTTTTCTAAACATTTTTTAGGGTTCGAAAAACCTAAAAATTGAGTTAAAATTTTATCAAAAATTATTTTAAACTTCATTTTAAACGTGGTATTGGTTAGCAAAGTAGCGCACTGAGCCGGGGTAGGTTCGCGGCGTTACAGGTAATAGCCCGAGCGAAAGTCAATTTGAGAAAATACCTTGGCTCCTTGAAGTTGGTCAAGCAGATCGTCAATACGGGTCAAAGGGTATTTATTCTTGATTGTCAATTTGTTCAACTCCCTGTAGTCTATACACATTCGGAGGGATCCATCTTTTTTCTTAACAAATAGAGCAGGCGCTCCCCAGGGAGAGCAACTAGGGCATACGAAATGTAACACCCGGGATTTTTAAGAGAAAATAAAATGATAGGTAATTGTTTAATAAATAATTGTTTTAAGTAATTTAAAAGAAAAGTGAATAAGTTTGGTTAACCTAATTGGTTAATTAATTTAGATTCGAGTATTTCCAGTGAAATTAAGCCGTGGGTTATAATTAAGAACGGGATTTAACGGAATTTACGGAAGGGCAAAACGGTATATTAATGTGTTAATAGGAATTAATAGGATTATTGATATTAGTATTATTATTAGTATTATTATTATTATTATTATTATTATTATTATTATTATTATTAAAGCCATTCTGTCGTCGGGCACCGAAGGCAGGGAGAAGGAGACGCGCGACGCGAGCGGCGATCGATGGCCACCGTCGGCGATTTTCGACGCTCTCTGGCCAGACGATGGCGACGAGCAAGGTCCGGCCCGTCTCCGCGCGCAACCCGACCGGTAAGCTCGGCTTTCACTCTTTTTTTTGGTTCAGTTTGAGGCCGTGGGTGACGAGCTCGATTGAGCTTCGATCGCCGGCCGATTTTGGTCACCTCCGGCGTGGGTTTGCCGACCCTTGGCTCGACTTTGGTCGCCTGGCCATGTTGAGCCCGATTTGGGAAAAATTCAGTGAAGCCCGATTTAGGGCATTGCGGTTTTGGTGAGTGTAGCTCAGGATTTCTGTTAGATTATTCAAATTGAAGGTGTGGGTGGTCGATTGGTGATGAAATAGGTGGAATTTGATGAAAAATCGGAAAGGGGGAAATTTCCGATTAAGGGCAGATTCGGGTTTTTGCTATTTTGACCTAGCTAGGGTTGTTTGTTTTAAAATTCCTTTTGGCAGCTTAAAATAGATTATTAGAGGACTACGTGGCCGCTGGAATCTTTCGATTCCGATTACCGACGCAAAAGTTATACACGTTTGAAGTTTCGGGTCGGTTTTTACCGAACCCAAATTAGTGGCCCGTTTAGTTAGGTTTTAATTGGATTAGGCTAGAAATAGTAATTTGAGATGTTTTCACGAAAATAAGAGTTTAGTTATGCCGAGCGAGTTCTAATGCAATGTTTTGATATTTAGGTTTTTCAGGTTCCGCGGTTAAGATTTCAGATAGAGACAAATTGCAAAGGACGCCAGGTAAGTGGATGTTAGGCTTCCGGCCCTTAAGGCCCTACATTGTGTCAACGCTAGGCTTTTCTGTTTTGATGATGATTTTCTGATTGTGGGGTCTTGACGTGTCGGGTAGCCTAGGTTATTAGTTAATATTGTTTGTTAGGTTCGTTGTGATTAAAGCATGTCTGTGTATGTTTGTGAATTCCTCATGCATCATGTTTTATAAAAGGTGCATACGAACTATTTACAAGCATGTTTTTACGATGAATTGAATGATAATGATTTAAAGATGATATGTGATCTCACGGGGTAAGTCATGTGCTCTCACGGGGTAAGACATGGTTCTCACGGGGTAAGACATGGTTCTCACGGGGCAAGTCACGATTCTCACGGGTAAGTCACGGTTCTCACAGGGCAAGTCATGGTTCTCACGGGACAAGGAAATGGTCTACTACGTAGACAAATGAGAAAATGTTAACAAAACGAAACGAAGTGAACATGTTTTTACAAATGTCATGCATCTATGTAAATGTTAAGTTTAGTACATTCCCTTACTAAGCATTAGGCTTAATGTTTATGTTGTATGATGTAGGTGACAGGTGTGAAGGTGAGAGTTCCTCTTGATGACAAAGAATAGGTGGTCGACGGGTGGTGCTTGTGGCGACGGGGTGTGTTTTGGCCTGGCTTGATGATTCGATGGTGTGCCCCGAACTGTTTTGTGGCGAATGGATGTGAGTTAGTTTTGTTGGTTAGTAGGTTTACGTGTCGGTTTTGTTTGTGAAAGTATGAAAATGTTTAAGTATGTGGATTGGATGTTTTGATAGAAAAATGTATGAAAAGTCGAGTTTTGATGTATATGTAGTGGAAGTAGAACGTTTAGAACGCGGAGTCTTAATTTTGGAAATATACTGGAACTGTTTGGTTATTTTAAAACAGGTAAGGATACGCTCGATTTTTAGAGCGATCCATGCAGTTCGTTTTCTTGAGTTTTCCAAAATTGTAGTTTATATTAGTGTCATGTTTTGATGATCGATGAACGAGTGATTTTAAGGAATTTCAACAATCCGAGACTTCGATTTAATGGTTTAGAAGTCAAAACGTTATGAGTGATATAAAAAGAAAAATTTTCGTGGTTACGAGAGTTTAAAGTTAAGGTTACGTTATGGTTAGTTTGTTTAAGGGTTATGGGAAGTGTTTTAAAAAAAAAAATGATTAAATGATTACATTACGGAAAGTCCGTGGCAGCCCTAACCTGATTGGGGTCGTCACACGAAACCCTTGTCTACTAACTCCTGTAATTGAGTTTTCAGCTCTTTTAGTTCGACGGGTGCCATACGATAGGGATTCTTAGACACCGATGAGGCTTCAGGATAAGTATCGATCACAAACTCAATTTTTCTATCAGGCAGTAACCCCAGCAGGTCGTCCAAGAATACCTCAGGAAACTCTCGAACCATAGGAATATCTTGGAGCTTTATCTCGTCCTTCTATCGCACATCAATTACACTGGCTAGGTAACCCATACATCCATTTTTCAACAGCTGTTGAGCTCCCATCGAAGATATAATCGGCATCTTGCTTGCTTTTGGAATAGCTTGGAAGGAATACCGATCTCCATTTAGGGGTCAGAATTCCACTAGTCCAGACCTACAACTTATCGTGGCATAGTGTCTGTACAGCCAATCCATCCCTAAGATAACTTCGTACCCTTTCATGTTGGTTATGATCAGTTCTACATATAACTTCTTATCTTCTACTGATACGATATTAACTTTTACTACTTGATTTGAATGTAAAGAACCACCCGTTGGTAACATAATGCTATAAAACTTATCAGCTGGTAGGAACCATAGATTATTCTAGCACACGAACGTAGTTGCTACAAACAAGTGAGTAGCACCCGTGTCTATAAGGGTATACGCGGGTTCAACACAGATCAAAATTGTAACACTCGAAAAATTTCAATAACGTGCGTAGCCCTAGGTTATGCTAAGTGTGAGAGTTAATGTTAAGTGAGAAGGGATTAGAAGTATTATACAAAGAGAATAAAAGAAGTTGACAAGTCAAAAAGGAGTAGGTTTGAAAATTTCAGGTTTGAAAACTCAAAATGTTGAAAAAGTCAAAATACATGAACCAATAGGAAAGAAGAACTTTTGATGGAAATGTGGAAGAAGGAGGCAGCCACGTTGGAAGGTTTGAAACAAAAGAAAAGGGGTGGTCTTTTATAATTTAAGATATTACTGGTATATTCATAATAAGTCGAGTGAAGTGGCGAGTGCGATTTATGCTATATGTGTAATAAAATAGATGATGAAATTTTTATATGAAGTTTGATCAAGTCAAACTTTCCTTGTGAAAGGAGTGATTATCACGTGGGAGTTATTAAGTGAAGAAATGAAGTGTTGGTATGAATTAAAGGTTTGACAAGTCAAACCTTGTAAGAGAGTAGGAAGGGAAGCCAAGATGTTGACTAAGTCAAATTGGCATTAATTAGGATATTCACGTGGATGAGAGAGTTTTGGAAAAATGAAAAAATGAGAGTGAAGAATGGGTTGTGCATTGTTGGTGCAATTAGATTTAGACACCTCATGCTTTTTATTCAAGTTTATCACTTAAGCTTAAATAGATGATAGTTTATTGTTTTTAGCAAAAACCTATCTACTTCTTACGAACTCCTCTCCTCCATTGTTCTCTGCAAACGCCTTCAACAAGAAAGCTCAACCTTTCTCAAGAATTCAATCAAGGTAAAATGAAAGTTGGTAAATAGTTATAGGTTAGTTCGTAGCTTTAGTTTTATTGGAAGTTTGAAGAAATTTTTTTAGGGTTTAATAAACTCTAATTGGTAATCCGAAAATTTTTTGGATGTTGCTGATTTCTTCCATTTTGTACGTTTAATTAAGCTATAACAAGAAATCTATGGATTTTATTGGAAGCAAGGGAATATTGGATGAAATTTTGCAAAACTGAAAATCTGAAATTTGTGATAGAAACAGAACAGTTTCTGGTTTGGCTAAATTCGGTTGAGCTAATGGTATTGGTTTGTCAAATGAATTTGACCATTAAAAACTAGACACCGTAAGGTCTGTATAGCATCTTGAATCATCAAATTCGGACATGTATTCAATTTGTTATGAATTTTTGAACTTGGTCGATGTTTGATATAAAACTGGAAATTTGGGAAATTGATAAACAAGGCAGGTCTGGGGTTTTATTTATTTTGACCTAATTATTTATATTGAAGTGATAAATGGATTTCAACATTTGAAAATAGACATCCTAAGGTTTACACAGAATTTTGAATCGACGAATTCGGATATGTATACGATTTATGGTGAATTTTTGAAGTAGTTAAGGTTTAATGAAATCTGGAATTTCAGAAATAACATGGCAGGTTCGGTTTTGCACAGTTTCGGCTAAGCTAATGATATTGGTTTGTTGAATGGTTTTAGTCATTAAAAACTAGACTTCTCAAGGTTTAAATAACAACTTGAATCATCAAATTTGGATATATATACGATTTGTTATGAATTTTTAAATCTATTGTACAAAAACTGGAAACTTTTTGAAGCAGTTTCGGTTTTTGGTAATACTGATTTCGTGGAGTGACTTGATTGATAAATTGACCTTAGAATGTTAATGTAGACTCTTTAATGAGTCCATAGGCGTTGGAATCAACATATTTGGATAAGTATAGATTAAATTATGATTTTTCAAAGTTGGTATAATGTAATGTGATATAATCTGAATTTTGATTAGTAAAGGAAAATCACTTGGATTTGGATCCTTAACTTGAGTTATGTATGATGTCATGTCTTGAAAATATTTTGATAGATTACTTAAATTGGATTAGTTGGATATAGATTGGTCGTGTTGGAATAGATAGTTGTGTAAATGATTATGATAGACTTTGGCATTGGTTTCTTTAGATATTATGAAATTGTGGGAAAATTGGGTTTTAGGGTGTTAGGTTTCAAAAGTTGGTTTATTTTGTTGTTAAATTTAGTTTAGACATTCATTAGAGTTCCTAAGTTGTTACTAAGAGATTTTCCTATATGTGTTAGGTTGAGTTGAGCATTTGGAGTAACCGAAAAGAGTAAGCACGTACAGAGTATTCAGGTAAGTAGAGGACGTTTGTGTTTTGCCTTCGGGCCTACACCACGGAACGGTAGGTTTGTTGTTTGTTGTTTGGTTGTCTTCTTTGTTGGTTGAGCATTGTTGGTTGATTGCTTTGCTTTGTTTTGGTCTGGTCTGGTTAAGTATTTGTGCGACTTGCATCATAGTGTGAAATACATCGTAGTTTATAGCCTCGGGGGATGTTTGTTTGTTTGGTGTTGTATTGTTGACTTGTGTTGTTGTGTTGATGGTTTCGTGTGGTATTGCATATTTGAAGCATGCATCATGATATAGTACGTTAGAAATGATTAGGGGCATTGTTTGGTATTGTGAGCATGAATGTAATCAGATAAAGTAAAATGTAAAATGCATCTCGAATAGGGTGACTTGTCGGGCTAAGGTTGCTGGTAGTAGCACCCCGAGGGGAACTCTATGAGAGATGACCGGCTAAAACACCGAGATCTGATTAGTGTGCCTTGTCGGGCTGAGGTTGCTGGTAGTAGCACCCCGAGGGGACATCTATGAAGGATGATTGGTAAAATACAAAATTTTGAATAGTGGGCCTTGCCGGGCTGAGGTTGCTGGTAGTAGCACCCCGAGGGGACCTCTGTGAAGGATGACTGGCTAAGATACGTAAATGTAAAATGCATCTCGAATAGGGTGACTTGTCGGGCTGAGGTGCTGGTGTGTAGCACCCCGAGGGGAACTCTATGAGAGATGACCGGCTAAAACACGAGATCCTGATTAGTGTGCCTTGTCGGGCTGAGGTTGCTGGTAGTAGCACCCCGAGGGGACCTCTATGAAGGATGATTGACTAAAATACGTAAATGTCGTGATTAAAGCAACGATCAGCAAACGAACACAACTGAGAGTTAGAAACTGCATTGTGTTAGGTGATTGCATTGTGATGTTGTTGAGTTGCATTGGGAAGTTGTGTTGTTGCGTTGCGTTGTCGTGTTGAGCATGTGTGTGTGGTTGTGTTAGGTTGTGTGAGGGTTAATTGTGGATTGCATTTGTTTATATTTATTATCCCCTACTTGCTAAGCGTAAGCTTACGTGTGTGTGTGTGTTCCGTGGTGTAGGTGACGACAGGAGTACAGGTTAAAGCTTCGAGGAAAGCTAGGATTGGGACGCAGTCGTTGATGTACGCGGTATGCCGGTGCGGGCAGTTGTCGGGGCGTCTCGACCATGGTCTTTGGAGATGTGGGGTTTAATATTTTGGTGGTTATTGTAAATGTTTATTATTGTATATAGTTAAGTTAAGGGTGATAGGTCGCCCTAACCTGTGGATTTTTTGCATTTGGGGATGTTAGTATTTTAGTTTCTCATTTTTCTATTATTGGAGATTTTGTATGCTGGATAGTGAATGATTAGCTGAGTAAGAATATTCTGGATCTGGTTGGGAATTGGTTTGTGTGCAGGTACTTAGCATTTTTGGAGGCGCCATTTTCAGGTGTTACTCTGCCGAAATTTTCGGGGAAAACGCCGTGGTGCTTAGCGGTTAGGAGTAAGGGTAATTAGCGAGTCTAGGCCTAGTTTAAATTATGTTTCAACATGGGTTTGATTAGCAAAGTAGCGCACCGAGCCAGGGTCGGTTCGGGGGCGTTACAAAAATTGTACCTGTTATGACCGTGTGCTGTACTATATCTTCATCTCCCAGCAGGGCAAAGATTCTAGGCGCCACCCATGCTCTGTTTGCATCCGACAGCAGAGGACAATCTCTAATCAAATGGCCGACCTTGTCGCACCAGAAACATCGGCCCATGTAAAGCTTGCACTCACCGTAATGGTTCCTCTAGCAGGTGGAACATAGTGGAGCTTGAGGAGCCCCTTGAGGTCGCTTCTCTTTTCTCGGTCATTGATGGGGTTATAGTCCCTTTTAACGCCTCTTTGTTGTTGTTGCCAACCCCTTTTTGTTCTATTACAGTTGTGGTTGCACATCTCTAACAAACTTCTTTGGCCCTTCACGGTATCCCTAAACCATCACCTCTACATCCTCAAGTTCCAAGGCCTTAGGAACTACCTCGGTATAGGGTATGTTATGAATCCCCACTGTTTTCACTCCCTTGAACAAATCTGGTTTCAATCCTTGAACAAATTGGTGAATCTTATCTTCTTCTTAACTCACCAGATTGGGTGCAAATATGGACAACGCCTCAAACTTACGGATATTGTGATGACCCGAATGTGCAAGTATGTGTACGATGGTTGCACGAACCGGAACCCAGATGGCGGTACGTCTGCACGGGCTAACCGGAAGGTGACAGGTCGTAAAAAGAGAGTCGTCACAATCCCACATCGCTTGGGGAAGTATGTGGAAATGAAACATATGTAAAGAGACCCTCCCAACATAGCAAGACGCGTTTTGGAGCACAATTGGCAACGGATTCCATAAGAACTCCGAAGTTAAAAGTGCTTCAGCGAGAGCAATTCCAGGTTGGGTGACCTTCTGGGAAGTTCTCGCCAAACAAAGCCGCGAGGGGAGGATATTGGGCTACGGCCCAATCCCCAGAGCGGACAATATCTTGCTGGAAAAAGGGTTGTTACAAATGGTATCAGAGCCTGTACCCAACAAGAAATGTGGCCAACGAGGACGTTAGGCCCCCAAGGGGGGTGATTGTGATGACCCGAATGTGCAAGTATGTGTACGATGGCTGTTCGAACCGGAACCCAGATGGCGGTACGTCCGCGTGGGCGAACTGGAAGGTGACAGGTCGTAAAAAGGGGGTCGTCACAATCCCACATCGCTTGGGGAAGTATGTGAAAATGAAACATATGTAAAGAGACCCTCCCGACATAGTAAGGCGTTTTGGAGCACAATTGGCAATAGATCCCATAAGAACTCCGAAGTTAAAAGTGCTTCGGCGAGAGCAATTTCAGGTTGGGTGACCTTCTGGGAAGTTCTCGCCAAACAAAGCCGTGAGGGGAGGATATTGGGCTACTGCCCAATCCCCAGAGCGGACAATATCTTGCTGGGAAAAGAGTCGTTACAGATATAGTCCGCTACAGAACCGGTTTGGCACAGTTGCATAAACTCCATTTTCTTGTTGGTTCGAATAGCTCGGCTGAAGTACTTGTCATACAAAGCCGTCTTAAACCGTTGCCAAGTCATACCCTCTACAATGGTTGTGCTCTGAATCGTGTCCCACCAATGCCTCGCATCTAGCGCAAGATGGAAAACTGCACATGTGATCTTGTCTTCCTCATCGACCTTGGCATACTAGAACATGTCCTCAATTGTTCGAATCCATTCTTCAGCATAAATGGGATCCAAAACTTGGCCATTAAATGTTGGAGGTCGGAGTTAGCAAAATCGTTCGCCACCTTGGTCATGAGTTGCACTCGAACTAGAGTTTCCTTGTTCTTCTCTAGCCACAAGTCGTTCAATCTGACGGGATTGGTGATGAACCAACTCCGTTAGCTGGGCAATTGTGTTACTTTCTTCATTGACTTCTCCACAGCGTCCCCTCACCATCTTGTCAACCTAGGCACATCATAAATACATCTTAACTTTAAATAACATTACTAAAATCGTAAACACTTACAGTTGTTGGAGTGTACTCAAGCGGCGTTTTATGCTGGTAGGAAGTCTACATAACTGATTTTAAAATCCGGGTGCTCTGATACCACAAGTTGTCATGACCCAAAACCCAACGGGCCACGACTCACATGATCATGATCGTATTTCTAATCTTGACACATATTTTTTTTTAAAACTACTTGAAAGAAACTTTACTAAAATGATTGAAAGTTGCGCTCGAAACTCATTTAAAACTTTCATATAATGGATTTAAAACCTTACAAGAAATTGAGGAGGAAATAGAAAAGGGATAGTCTTAGTTTTAAGGGCAGAAACAAAAAAAAAAAAAAACCAGGGGCAATCGATTGGCTAATATAGCCGATTGTTCGGCACCCTCTCGGGTGCCATACCCGAATTTGCTCAGCCGATCGATCAGCCATTTCAGCCGATCGTTCGGTTGTTGTTCTGATTCTTTCATTGCCATTAACATTTCTGATCGATCGGCGACGCCTCTGTTCTCTTCTATTCGCCAGACCGTGCACTGCCAATCGTTCGCCACATTGGCTGATCGATCGGCATGTTCTCTGTTGGCTGACTTACTTCTTTATTCTCTCTTCCTTCTTTTCGTCTTCATCACCTAATAACCTCATAGTATTTCAACCCAACTTCCTTCCAAAATTTACAACTCAAATTCCATTTAATCCATTCAAATCGAAAGCTTTAAATCACTGCACCTTCCATCATTAAAATCGTAAAAAGGACAATAATAGAAAACCACAGCGGAAATTTAAACGGAAGGAAAACCCTTAGTCTTAAAATCCCCTTTGTAAAACATAGTAAGTACCAAACAACTCTAGTATTTATCATCCAGAAGAAATCTTTTCCTACCTACGATTCCAATATCATAAACGTATACCAAAACATGCTAGGAGCATCACCCTCGGGTCAAAATCGCCAACTAGCCACAAAATCCCGCCATGAGCACCATCCAATAACCCGGCTTAGACTTCATCATTCAGTTTGAGGTTCTCACCTTCCAACTCGTCACCTACACCATATGGTTTAAACTATATGTCTAATGCTTAATAAGAAGTGCAATATATACATAAATGCTCATGAATGCATGCTTCGCAAAAATCATGTTCGAGTTCTTATTTCATCGTTCACTTGACATAGGTTAAGGGGCAAAAAGGGAAATGGAAAAGAATCTTAATCGTGGTTCTTTCCTACAATACCCGTAACGACTAGTCCAACCCACACAGTAGCAGGACCCGCGAACTAATCGTGCAATATTAACTCGGCCCCCACCAGCGGGAGGATCCACGAGCTTTCCTGCCAGTCAGGCCCCCTCCACCAGGAGGATCTGCGAACCGTACTCATAATCTTGAAACCATAAATCGTGGTCCAAGCCGTAGACAAATCGTGGCCATTTCACCCTGTCCCACACTTAACCTTTCATACATATATTACATATTCTTATCTTGTTCATTTAAATCATGCTCATAAAATATTTTCGTATGCTTTTGAGAAAAATCATGGTGCATAGACATGGATGCACATAGGAACGTCATGCTAAAGAAAACAAGTCATCTATCAAAGATCATATCATAACGCTACTCTACTCAACATGCTGCATTAATTTTGAAAGGGAGTTCAGACTTATAAACCCACTAGTGTTTGTGGGCAGAGTTGTACTGCTGAAAACTGATTGAGGGGGTGAAAAGAATCTGATTGCCATTGGACTATCGACATAGTATTGGACTGGTTATGTGACTTTGTATTTTGAGAAGATGACTCAACTTTGATGGAAGTCATTAAGATCAGACTATTAATAGAGTCTGCTTCAACGGAAGCCCGATCCTTTGACACTTTTTCACTCTCATATTCTTTAGAACGTCCTCCTTGGACTTTGGAAGTCCTATCCCAATGCAAATTTTCTTTTTTCTTACTACTCGACACCCGTGGATATTGGAAGCTCGTCCCAAAATATATTTCTCACGATGTTAAAATGTTTTTCATGCCTAAAACCTTAAAATCCAATCTAGGATTATAATTATGAACACAATCCTTGAAATATGCATTTACACTCTATTTTACCCAAAGCCAATCATTATTATTGCATGATTCAACCATTATGAATTTTTAACATTCTACTAATCAAAGTGAACTACTTTCATACCTCTATTTAACCACACATCTCAATTTCATATCTTTAATTCAACCAATATAACCTGCCACACCATCATCATCAAGGAATACCAATATATATCAACATAATGCATCTCGATTAACCTAAACCATGCAAAATAAATCTATTTTGGAAAACACTTAGGTTAGAGATTCTTACCCATAAAACACCTCAAATTCTTACCTTTAATAACCAAATACAAATAATTAGAAACCATGTCAATATGATATATCAATATCTATTCTAATTATGCAACTTTTTTCACTTAAACTATGTAACAACATAATTTAAGTAAATCAACAAAGTAGAATTCTTACTTCTTTTATCTCCTTCATTGACGTGCTTTAACTAAGGCTTGGAAGTTAAAGCACAAAACTCTTGACAAATCAAAAACTGTTTGGCCAAAAATGCTTCTATTTTTCCAATGCACAACTTCTTCAAACAAACTTCAAATGAGCTGAAATTTTAATGACAACTTAATTTCTGTGTGATGGAAATGCTCTCCAAAAATCAGAGGTTTAATTGTTGTGGATGAAAAGTTATGGATGAAAGAGTGCTTGTTGGTTCAAGGAGGTAATAACAGCATCTCTCAGGATTTGGCTCATTCGGGGAAGGAACACTAAAAATAAGCTTGTTTGAGAGTTGAAATACAATCTGGCTAGTGATTCTCCCTGCCAAGAAAGGGAGGCGTAGTTGCATCGAAATGGCTACTACTTGGCTCTTACAATATTGGAAACCAACAACAACAATACAATCAAATATTACTCACCGAATGGATTGAGGAGTGATGTCGAAACGATTCAGGTTTCGGGGGACTTAATGGTTCTTCATTTTTTTTCATTGTAAGCTGCTCTACTAGCCATAAAAGAGTGGGTTTTAAAGTACCACTCACTTCTTTACAAATTAGGTCCCAAAGAGCAGCACAAAGAGGGGAACAAAAGAGGTGTTGTTCGGCTAGTACATCTAGTCGAGTACATGAGGGCTGGACAATTTTGGCAAGCCACATCCTTTCTTAAATGTCACTTTCAAGTAGTCCCCTCTTTCACAAAACACAACTAGAAAGAGTTCCCTAATTGTTAAGAGTGTTGGGCCAAACAACAAGGAGGCAAAAACAACTAAAGAAACAAACTAGGTGATCAATAACACAAGCTGTTTCAAGGAAGACAAATTTCTTCTTCCATTTTTGGGGTGGCCGAGGGTTGCTCTCATGTTAACAAGTGGAAAGACTTTTCCAAGTCTAATGCACTTGGCTCCATCCGCAAGTCTTTAAAGGATGCTTCACCTACAAAAAGAGCACACTCATTAGTTAAAGGCTCGGCCAAGGATTTAGCTCGTGATCGAGTGATGACTCCTCTTGGCACATCATTCTTGGCTCACTTTCAAGACTTGATTCTTTTCTCAAATGGATCCTTTTTTACGAGGGACAACTTTCTTAAGGGTTTGTGAATCAATTCACACTTCTTCCCCTTCAATTTCTATTTTCCCATCTTTTTCTCTACCTTTTCTCCCTTCTCTCTTTCTCTTTTATGTCTCTCCCTATCTTACAGCTAGGGATTAGCACGAATAAATAAACATTATCAGCTCTCCTTAGGAAAAATTAACCTCTATCCCGTTTGTCTTGCAAACGTTACAATGTGAAAAAATTAATCTCTGGCAACGATATTTTAAAAATACCATGTTTAGTATCTCTAAATCCTACTTAGTTTAAATAATTAATTTTAATTGTTTAAGCTAAATTTCAATGATTAACACAATTAATCATAACTAATTAATTTTAATACTCTTTAATTACCACTTTAATGCTATTAGTCATTAATCTTGAAGTGACATGGCACTATCACATTGGATATGAAGATTTCATTCCTTGCCATGGTAATTCAAGTCCAATGGGGTATATATGGGGACATTTTGTTTTCTGGCAATCCTAATTCAAACTCAAGCATTTCTATTATTAATTATTGAAGAATAGTCAGACTTAACTATGTAAGCCCCGAATATATAAATCTGGCTAGTGATTCCATGCCAAGAACGGGAGGAGTCAGGTTGCAATAGAAATGGTACTACTTTGGCTCTTACAATGGGAAACAACAACAACAATACAATCAATATTACTCACCGAATGGATTGAGGACTTGATGTCGAAAAGCTTCAAGGTTTAGGGGGAATAATGGTTCTTCAATTTTTTCATTCAGTTAAGCTGCCTCCAATAGCCAAAAAGAGTGGTTTAAGTACCACTTCACTTTACAAATTAGGTCCCAAAGAGCAGCCACAAAGAGGGAACAAAAGAGGTGTGTTCGGCTAGTACATCTAGTCGAGTACATGAAGGCTTGGCCAATTTTGGCAAAGCCACTCCTTTCTTCAAATGTCACTTTCAAGTAGTCCCCTCTTTCACAAAACACAACTAGAAAGAGTTCCCTAATTGTTAAGAGTGTTGGGCCAAACAACAAGGAGGCAAAAACAACTAAAGAAACAAACTAGGTGATCAATAACACAAGCTGTTTCAAGGAAGACAAATTTCTTCTTCCATTTTTGGGGTGGCCGAGGGTTGCTCTCATGTTAACAAGTGGAAAGACTTTTCCAAGTCTAATGCACTTGGCTCCATCCGCAAGTCTTTAAAGGATGCTTCACCTACAAAAAGAGCACACTCATTAGTTAAAGGCTCGGCCAAGGATTTAGCTCGTGATCGAGTGATGACTCCTCTTGGCACATCATTCTTGGCTCACTTTCAAGACTTGATTCTTTTCTCAAATGGATCCTTTTTTACGAGGGACAACTTTCTTAAGGGTTTGTGAATCAATTCACACTTCTTCCCCTTCAATTTCTATTTTCCCATCTTTTCTCTACCTTTTCTCCCTTCTCTCTTTCTCTTTTATTCTCTCCCTCTCTTCAGCTAGGGATTAGCACGAAATTAAATAAACATTATCAGCTCTCCTTAGGAAAAAATTACCCTCTTATCCCTTTTGTCTTGCAAACTTTACCATGTGAAAAAATTACTCTCTTATCCATAGATATTTTTAAAAAATACCATGATTTATTATCTCTAAATCATACTTAGTTTAAGAGCTAATTAATTTTAATAGTATTAAGCTAATTCACTGATTACAGTTCAATTAATCATAACTAATTAATTTTAATTACTCTTTAATTACACTTTAATCTCATATTTAGTCATTAATCTTGAAGTGACCATGGCACTATCACATTGGATGATAGATTTCATTCCTTGACATGGTAATTCAAGTCCAATGGGGTATATATGACATGTTGTACACTCCTTAATTCAAACTCAAGCATCTATTATTAATTATTGAAATGAATAGTCACGACTTAACTACTGTAATGCCCCGAATTATATAAACCCGGTTCGCTACACATAATGCTAAACAGAACTATGACATTTTGAGAAAAATCTTAAAATTTCACTCAAAAATAAAAATTTGACCCTTAAACGTAAAAAAAAACTTACAGTGGAAAATATTTATATAAAAACGACATTCATTAAATAATTAAAATATCAAAGACTGTTGGTTGAAAGAAGACAAAAGAAAAACATAACACATCTACCGCTGAATAGTTCTAGCGGTATTATTAGAGACGGAATAGTCTCGGCTGTAGAAACAGGAATAGAAGACATCCACTGCTAAACAGTGTCGGCGGTAGAAGCAGAAACAAAAGGCTTCTTCTGCAACCAACGTCCGCCACTTACGTCAGCCGAACGACACGTCGACTTCTCATGTCTACCGCTCACATCCACCGATCACAAAGCGATAAAATCTATTACTCACGTCCACCGATCCCAAAAACGAAAAAACCTATTACTAACATCCACTGATCACAAAACGACAAAACCTATTACTCACATCCACCGATCACAAAACGACAAAACCTATTACTCACATCCACCGATTGACTACATCCACCGATAGACTACGTCCACCGATAGATTACATCCACCGATAGACTACATCCACCGGTGAACAGTAACACTCTAAACAAACAGAAAACTTTGTCGACTAAAAGAACTTGTGATGTGCCCCATAGGTCCATTACACGGTCTCAAACCCAAGGTCATAATTTATCTAATTTATGCACTTACACTCTTGTCTCCTTTGCAGGTAATGGATTGTGTGGAGGCTTGGAGAACACCTTGGGAGACTTGAAGTGGGAATCCAAAGCTACGGATGTGGACCAACCAACACACTTAATCACTTGGAAATTCAAGCAAGGAGACCAATTTGCTCACATGGGAATTTGTCTTCCCGAGCCTTAATTGTAACCTTTTATTTCAAACTTATTTTGAGACAAACATTGGCCTTCTTGTTAAACTTTATTATAAGCATCCATATTAGGCATTTAGGGTTAGATGAATGATAAGTTAGATGATGGAATGGAAGTGGTTCAAAGCAAGTGCATGGAGTGCATGGAAGAGGAGGAATGGGCCTTAAGGAAAAGATATCCATTTTGGCCCAACCTTGAGTGGAGGGGACCACTACCCTTTATCCAAACCATGGGCTGCCACTTGAGGGATTCTTAGAGGTTCTCCAATCAACACAAGGCCAAGGATTGATGACATGGTTATCACACAATCATTGGATCAAGAAAACCAAACTCATCTCGGCCATCCAAGCTATCTTCAAGATCCAACGGTTACACCATTTTGAAGACCACTTTTGAATCACATCCAAGCCATCCATAGGTCTATAAAAGCATGGTAATTGGTGATTGTAAGTTTTTTGGACTGATTTTAAGGAGCATGCACGGATTTCCCTTCCATGGTTGAAGGAGTTTGAAGAAACCAACAAGGTTTGCTCGGTTTGCACAAAACCGAGGGGTTGCCCCCCCACCACTCCCTTCTTGCTTGGTAGCTTGCAAGGGTTATATAGCCATCTTCTTCTCCATCTCCTTGGGAGTGGAAAATAGCAAGAAGTGGCCCCAAACCGTGTTCAAGAGTCGAGTTGTCTTCCTTGGAAGCAACTATTGCCAAAGGCTTCAAAATTTTACCTATTGGCCGATTTCTTGAAGTTTCGCATATCTTTTCCATCTCAATGAATCAGGACCACGCCTTCCACTATCACACACCTCACTCACTCCACTAACATCATATAAAGTTTCGTTTTCATCTAAGCACATTTGGTCATTCAAGTTCATCTTGCAATTTGTGTTCTTCTCGGCCATTTCTTGCCAATCCGAGGAGCTAACGATCCCCTCTAAGCTCTAAACGTTTTCTTGCAGGTTAGGGCTATATCAAGTGGTATCAGAGCGTGGCTAGCTCCTTTAGGGTGCTGGAAACCAAGTTGGTTTGGTTCCCCAAACCCATTTGGTTGTCCAAAACCGATTGCACAAAACGGGGTTACTTGATTCATCTTTTGCGGTTTTGTATGTGTGTTTAGTTTTCTTGTTTTTTTTTTCTTTGTTTTCACTAAATACCACCCCTATCTTCTTTTAATCGAAGTTAACAGACTTGAGCATGGGTTTCTAGCTTATTTTCTTCACCATTTTCGTTCTGCAAATAGCTTCCACTTTTGGTTAAACAATTGCTAACTACTTCTAGTACTTGCTGTTTTTATTTCCCTTTTTGTATTGCCACTTGTTCTGCTGTTTTATCCATTTTTCAGCCATCAAAAGAGCATGTTCCTTTCATAAGTTTTAAAGTATAAACTCTGAATATTGTGATTGGTTTTCTGTTTGAGTTGGTTGCTCATGATTGGTGCTTATTTTGTAGCTAATGGACATGACCGATTGATGAACTAGTTGAACACCCGATTTGTCCAAAATTTGGCCTCTATTTGTATTGCTTTTTGAGTATGCTTTATTTATGTTATTCTCTTGCTAATGAATGTTAACTTATTGATATTTGATCTGTTTAAGATGACATGAAAATTTGGGGAATTAAGCTTGCTAAAATCGAGAGTAAAAGTAAGCACTAAAGTGGTTTGTTGTAGTATTGTTAGCCGATTAGCATGACACTTAAATTCAACTTTGCATTGAGCTAAATCAAACTTTCTTTTATTAAATGCTGCTGTTATTCCTTGCTAAGTATGAGTAAAAAGTTTGGTAAAAGATGTATGCAAATTGGTTATGGACTTGTCACAAAACCGAGGCCTAAAATGCATCAAAATTTATTCTAGTGACTACCGATTATTGTTTTATTTTCGTGTTTTGTAACCTGTTTTTCTGTATAAGTCCGAGCATATAAATCATCTAGGCTTGAGTTAACTTACCCTTCAGCTAAAGCATGTGCTCATTGTGGAGTGTTTGGCATTAAAATTCAAATTATATGCTGTTTTTGGCAAAAACAAGACACTTTTGAAAAAACAGTTTTGTGTGTGCACAAATTTGGTAAGGTTGATGTTGATTGTTGGGACCACAATGCACTTTGCTGAAAATGAATGTTGACCACGAATTTATGCTGAATATTACCTTTCAAATTAGTGTTTTGTTGCTAAAATATTGTTTAATACTTGAATGAAAACGAAAGCATGAAATTTGGCTTAAGTCTCAAAATCTTGCATGAAAATTACCTAAACCGAGAACCAAATTGAGTTGTGATTTTTACTTTTCTTAGTTAACTTAATTTGCATGTCCCCTAGAGTGTAAAGGAATAAATCCCTTTCCTTTTACTCCTTAGTAGTTATTTTATTTTTGGCCCTATTATTCAAAAAAAAAAAAAAGAGAAGTGAACTTAATTGAAAGCTTAGGTGAATACTTTAGTGAGGACAATTTTTCCTAATCTCCTAGGAACTATGGTTCAACAAAACTAAAATTTTCCTAATACTTAGTAATGAAGACTAGAAGTGGAATTCACATAGGCCCAACCCAAGATATGGCCCAAGATCCAAACATACCCACTAGTGGCAAAGACATTCCCCAAGAAGAGACTCATACCCAACAAGAGGGAGAGTCTAGCATGCAAGGACAACTTAATGGACTAAGTGGAATTGTTGGAGCCTTAAGTAAACAACTCTAAGAAATGAACTTAAAATTTGAACAAGTGATGAATGGTCGTAGACCAAGCTATCATGGAGAATCCTCCCATGACACCACACCTAGGAGAAGAAATGACAACCTTAGGACTCGATTTAGAGACCAAGAACCTTTAGGTGGTGATGACGAGGTAGATTACCGAAGTGGTAGACGCCCTAATTTTGACCATGATGAGGACGATGAGTGGACCTTAGACGAGGAGGAAAATTTCCGACCCCCTAACCCTAGACGCCATGATGAGTTTAGGAGAGACCGACGACGAGACAAAGATGACCTTCGAAACGTAAAATTACAAATCCCATCCTTTAATGGAACTTGTGATGGAACAACCTTTATCGAATGGTTAGAAAAGGTGGAAAGGATATTTGATTGTTATGATTACTCCGACAAGATCAAGATCCAACTAGTTTCCGTAGAACTTACCGGCTATGCCTTACTTTGGTGGTCTAACATTAGCTCACAAAGAGCACGGACTGGATTTGATCCTATTAATACTTGGAGGAAGATGAAATCTATTATGTCTAAGAGGTTCATACCTAGTCATTATAAGCAAGAGTTGATCATGAAGATACATAGCCTCAAGTAAGGAAGTCTATCCGTTGAAGAGTACCTCACGGAGTTCGAAACTCTAAAAATTCGAGGAGAACTAGAAGAGCCTGATGACCAAGCCATAGCTAGGTTTATCCATGGACTAAATTATGATATTGCTGATGCTGTAGAGTTACACCCATTGGAGAGCATGGATTCGGTGATCCAATTGGCCTTAAAAATTGAGCGACAACTTAAAAGAAAGAGAAAAGCCACCCAATCCTACAAGCCTAGTCAATTTCCCAAGTACACTCCCAAACCCCTTGAAGTTAACAAGCCCTCACCCAAGGCTGACTGGAAAAAGCCTTTCCAAAGACAATGGCCACCCAAGGATTCAAGTAATAAACCTATAATTCCCAAAGGCCCTGAAGCCAAGACCACGAGAGATAACCCCATTGGACAAAGAGCACGTGACCTCAAGTGCTACAAGTGTCAGGGCCTAGGGCATTTCATGGCCTAATGCCCGAACCGACGTGTTATGATTATTGAGGAGGACACTGGTGAACTTGTAAGTGAGGATGATCTCCAAGAGGAAGTGGTAGAAGTTGAAGGAGATGAGGATGAGAATGAATCTGAGGAAGAAGTTATTCACGCACAAGACGGACCTTTACTTATGGTGAGAAGACGAGTTCTCATAACAAAGAATTCTGGAGAGGATTGTCAGCGTGAGAACATTTTTCATAGTAAATGTCTCATCAAGGATAAGCTTTGTTCGTTAATCATTGATGTAGGAAGTTGTGCGAACGTAGCCTCCAAGGATTTGGTGACCAAGTTAGAACTCAATACTAGCAGCCACCCCCACCCGTACAAGCTTAAGTGGTTGGATGATAGAGACGACGTCAAAGTTACGAAGCAAGTGAGGATTGAGTTTGCTTTAGGTAAATATAAAGATTCGGTCCTTTGCGATGTAGTGCCTATGAGCGCAAGCCATTTACTCTTAGGCCGCCCCTGGCAATTTGATCGAAGAGTGAACCATGATGGGTATTCCAACTGTTATTCACTAAAGTTTGAAGGCAAAAATCTTAAGTGGCACCATGACCCCTGAGCAGATAGCTAAGGATGATGCTATCAAGAGAGAAGAGAAGAATAAAGCTAGTCTCTTCATAACTAAAACTGAATTAGAAGCATCGGTACTTAGGGGAGACCCTTTGATCATGATACTTTTCCGTGACCGAGTGATGGAGTTAGGAGTTATTCCCCCTCAAGTTATGGACCTTTTGCATAAGTTTCAAGACGTATTCCCTGAAGATCTCCCAAAGGATTGCCACCTCTTCGTGGCATTGAACATCAAATCGATCTCCAACCCGGGGCTGTTTTACCAAATCGACCAGCTTACCGAATGAACCCCGAGGAGACGAAGAAACTGCAAGACCAAGTACAAGAACTATTGGACAAGGGATATATAAGAGAATCCATGAGCCCTTGTGCAGTTCCTTCCCTTTTAGTCCCTAAGAAAGACAGAACCATGAGGATGTGTGTCGATAGCCGAGCCGTGAACCAAATCACTGTCAAATACCGATTCCCTATTCCTAGGCTCGAGGACATGTTAGATGAGCTCAGTGGAGCTTCGATCTTTTCTAAAGTGGACCTCAAGAGTGGTTATCACCAGATACGTATGAAGGAAGGTGATGAGTGGAAGACAGCCTTCAAGACGAAGTATGGGCTGTTTGAATGGATGGTGATGCCCTTTGGTCTTTCTAATGCCCCGAGCACATTTATGAGACTCATGCACCATGTGCTTAAGGAATATCTTGGTAAATTCATTGTGGTTTACTTCGATGATATTTTGGTGTACAGTATTGACCTTCCTCAACATCTTAACCACTTGAGTACCCTCTTCCAAACCCTAAGGAAAGCCAAGTTGTTTGGAAACTTGAGCAAGTGTTCCTTTGCGCAAGAAAAGGTCTATTTTCTGGGATTTGTGATTTCCAAAGATGGAATGGAAGCTGACGTGGATAAGATCAAGGCCATTAAGGATTGGCCCATACCAAACTCCATAACTGAAGTACGTAGCTTCCATGGATTAGCCTCATTTTATCGGAGGTTTATCAAAGATTTTAGTTCAATAGCTGCCCCACTTACGGATTGCACCAAGAAAGGGAAAGAGTTTATTTTGACCCCTTCTTGCTAAAAGAGCTTTGAACTTATCATACAAAGTTTATGTCATTCTCCCGTACTTGCTCTTCCTGACTTTAACAAAGTTTTTGAAGTTAAAAGTGATGCATCAGGAGCTGGCATTGGAGCAGTACTCATGCAAGACCACCGACCCATCGCATTCTTTAGCGAAAAGATGAAAGGAGCTGTGCTGAATTATTCCACCTATGATAAGGAATTCTACGCCGTTATACGAGCATTAGAGCACTGGCAGCATTACCTCTTGTCGAAAGAATTTGTAATAAATACTGACCATCAAGCTTTACGACACATTAAGAGTCAGCATAAGTTGAACAAGCGGCATGCGAAATGGGTAGAATTTTTGGAAAGATTCCCATACACATTGAAATATCTTAAGAGCAAAAACAATGTAGTCGCCGATGCCCTTTCGAGGAAGCGCATTCTTCTTACCGAATTGGGGACTAGATTTTTTGGATTTGAATGGATTAAGCATAACTATGAATTTGACCCCGACTTTGGTTTTATTTACGCCAAGTGCAAGGAAAAGGCCGAAGGAGATTACCGGCTTATGGATGACTATTTATTGAAAACAGGAAAATTGTGCGTTCCACACGGAAGTTTAAGACGATGTATTGTTAAAGAAGCCCATTGTGGAGGATTAACAAGTCATTTTGGGGAAAAAAGGACCCTTGAAATGCTTAAGGAACATTTCTATTGGCCACATATGAAGAGAGATGTGCATCGCTTAGTGGAAGCATGCATCATTTGCAAAAAGGCCAAAAGTAAGGTTCTACCACATGGCTTCTATATGCCTTTACCCATTCCCTCGCACCCTTGGATTGACGTTAGTATGGATTTTGTGTTGGGATTGCCACGAACTGCTCGTAATAAGGATTCGATCATGGTAGTTGTAGATCGTTTCTCAAAGATGGTACATTTCATTCCTTGTGCAAAAACCGATGACGCCTTTGCAATAGCAGAATTATTTTTTGGAGAGATTGTTCGCCTACACGGGATACCACATTCCATAGTGTCGGACCGGGACACTAAGTTTTTGAGCTCCTTCTGGAAGACGTTGTGGAAGAAGTTAGGGACTAAGTTGTGTTTTAGCACATCTTTCCATCCCCAAGCTGATGGACAAACGGAAGTTGTTAATAGGACCTTAGGCACCCTCTTACGATCTATTGTAGGTAAGAAACTATCCAGTTGGGATGTAGTCCTCCCCAGATTAGAATTTGCTTACAATCGCACCCTTCATTCCACTACTGAGCAAACGCCCTTTGAGGTTGCCTATGGGTTTAATCCATGTACACCGTTGGACCTTGTTCCCTTACCATTTAATGAACTGGCCAATCTATCAGGAGTGAGCAAGGCTGAACAGATCAAGAAATTACACGAAAGTGTGCGTCGAGCCATCGAAAAGAGAAATGCGAGCGTGGCTAAGCGAGTAAACAAAGGTCGAAAAGAAGTTGTCTTTAAAGAAGGAGATTTGGTTTGGTTGCACTTACGCTAAGAGAGATTCCCCGACAAAAGGAAATCTAAGCTACTCCCGAGAGCGGATGGACCATTCAAGGTGTTGGAGCGAATAAATAACAACGCTTATAAGATTGAGTTGCCGGGTGACTATGGAGTATCAGCCACTTTCAACGTCATGGACCTATCACCCTATAAAAGTGATGTAGAAAACTCCGAGGGGCCCGAACTAAAGGATTTGAGGTCAAATCCTCAACAACTTGGGGAGGATGATGTGCCCCATAGGCCCATTACACGGTCTCAAACCCAAGGTCATAATTTATCTAATTTATGCACTTACACTCTTGTCTCTTTTGCAGGTAATGGATTGTGTGGAGGCTTGGAGAACACCTTGGGAGACTTGAAGTGGGAATCCAAAGCTACGGATGTGGACCAACCAACACACTTAATCACTTGGAAATTCAAGCAAGGAGACCAATTTGCTCACATGGGAATTTGTCTTCCCGAGCCTTAATTGTAACCTTTTATTTCAAACTTATTTTGAGGCAAACATTGGCCTTCTTGTTAAACTTTATTATAAGCATGCATATTAGGCATTTAGGGTTAGATGAATGATAAGTTAGATGATGGAATGGAAGTGGTTCAAAGCAAGTGCATGGAGTGCATGGAAGAGGAGGAATGGGCCTTAAGGAAAAGATATCCATTTTGGCCCAACCTTGAGTGGAGGGAACAACTACCCTTTATCCAAACCATGGGCTGCCACTTGAGGGATTCTTAGAGGTTCTCCAATCAACACAAGGCCAAGGATTGATGACATGGTTATCACACAACCATTGGATCAAGAAAACCAAACTCATCTCGGCCATCCAAGCTATCTTCAAGATCCAACGGTTACACCATTTTGAAGACCACTTTTTGAATCACATCCAAGCCATCCATAGGTCTATAAAAGCATGGTAATTGGTGATTGTAAGTTTTTTGGACTGATTTTAAGGAGCATGCACGGATTTCCCTTCCATGGTTGAAGGAGTTTGAAGAAACCAACAAGGTTTGTGCAAAACCGAGGGGTTGCGCCCCCACCACTCCCTTCTTGCTTGGTAGCTTGCAAGGGTTATATAGCCATCTTCTTCTCCATCTCCTTGGGAGTGGAAAACAGCAAGAAGTGGCCCCAAACCGTGTTCAAGAGTCGAGTTGTCTTCCTTGGAAGCAACTATTGCCAAAGGCTTCAAAATATTACCTATTGGCCGATTTCTTGAAGTTTTGCATATCTTTTCCATCTCAATGAATCAGGACCACGCCTTCCACTATCACACACCTCACTCACTCCACTAACATCATATAAAGTTTCGTTTTCATCTAAGCACATTTGGTCATTCAAGTTCATCTTGCAATTTGTGTTCTTCTCGGCCATTTCTTGCCAATCTGAGGAGCTAACGATCCCCTCTAAGCTCTAAACGTTTTCTTGCAGGTTAGGGCTATATCAACTTGTAAATTTTAACAGCAGCTATTCAAAACAACATAAATCCACAACTTTATAAATCCAGAATAACAATCTACAACTAAAACCAAATCGTGTTTTTCATAAACAGAAAAGCTCCAAAATTAATAAAAACATTAAACTCCTGCTGTCATTAACGTTCTTAGCATACTAAAACTGAACCATTGTCAACTAGACTTTCACACCTACTGACATTAGTTAAACCGCCTCATCAGAGCACCAAACCGTGGCATAGCTATGCTCCATCAACTTCACCTATTCTTCAATACATTCAGAGAATTCACCTGTTGCAACCTCAACACCTACATCACAAAACTCATCTATTAGCCTAAAGCAAAATAAGTAGAGCAATAATGAAATGATAAGCTGAAACATAAATCCTAGTCATGCAGTTTCTGCTTTCACATCTCAGTTGCATTTTCATACTTTCACTGATCTGATCCCTCGGCTCCATTGGGAGTTGGATCAATTTTTCCAAAGTCATACATCCTCTTCATCGATTAAGGGGCGTATTAGTTCCCTTAACAGCTGATCTGATCCTAAATTCTATTGGGAAGTAGATCAATTTTCCCAAAGTCATACATCCTCTTCATCAATTAAGGGACGGATTAGTTCCCTTAACAATTGGTCTGTTACAATCTGTTCATGCCTTACCATGCCATTACATGTAAATTCATTTTCGTGTTCTTTTCAAAAACATGATACATGACATGCAGAAAACATTCAAACAAGCATAAACCTACTGTTTTGTGATGTAGACCCGAAGCTATACACACACTCTACTTACTTGGTCTCCAGAAAGAGCTTGGTTGAAATCTACCTCGGGAGTTTGCTTAAACCTAAAACCATAAATCAAGCATTAATTAAATCTTCACTAAACTTCATTCTAACCATCCAAAAATCTAAGGAAACTAATTTGGGAGTTCAGTTCATTGTGCATTCCCGATTCACCCTAAAACCTGAGCTAGTTCTTATTCACAGCATTCCCAAAACTCGCATTACAATTTCTCCCAATCATAGACAGTTACAATGTAGCAAGAAATCGAAGTAGGACTCACCTAGCTTGAAGAAAATGGGAGAGAAAATCGACGAGAGAAATTTTGCTTAGCTGAGCTGAACGCCAAAAGAAGAAATGAAACAGTGGCGGCTAAAACCCTTAGCTAACCTCATTTATATCCTAGTCTTTCCAAATTACACCTTTGCCCTTAGTTAGCAAATCCTTAACCTATTTAAACAACCAATCATAATCACTCATTTTCACAAGAATGAAAGTTACTAAATGATGTTATTATTAAGGTGGACCATACTGGGTGCTACAATCTACCTTCCTTAAAGGAATTTTGTCCACAAAATTCAGTGTTCAAACAACTCAGGATAACGGCTCATCATGTCCTGGTGGCTTTCCCAAGTTGTCTCCTCAATGTTCTGATTATGCCATAAGACTTTCACTAGCTGAACCTCCTTGTTACGCAGTACTTTTGTTGCATAGTCCAAAATTTCCACTTGTTTCTCCTCATACGTAAGGGTAGGATGAATTTCAATGTTCTACTGTTCCACAACCTGAGTTGGATCCCCCATAAACTTCTTTAGCATAGAAATATGGAACAAATTGTGAATTCCTTCCATAGAGGTTGGTAACTATAATTGGTAAGCTGTTATAACACCCGAGAATTTCTTTAACGTGTGTAGCCTAGGTTCGACGTAGAATGAGTTAGCATAGGCTAGAAATGTATGAGAATTTATTGTTGTTGAAGGGTATTAGAAGTGTTATGAGAAGTGAAAGTTGGAAAATTCAAAGGTTGAAAATGTTGAAGTCAAAGTTGTACCAACCAATCAAAAAACTTAATTAAACTTTAATGAAAAGAAAGTGGTGAATTGTTGAAGCCTATCACGTTGGAGAATTCAAGTGTGAAAGGGGGGGAGTAATTTGCAATTTTAGAAAATACTTGTGGAGGAAAATAAAAAGTGAAAAGAAATTTTGGTTAAAAAGACAAAATTGAACAAAATTAATCCATCTTCTCCCCTTTCTTCCCCTCCACGAACCGGTTGGCGCCTCCCTCCTCCTCCTTTTCCATAGCTTTTTCAAGAATTAAGGTAAGATTTTAAGTGGGCTTTATGTTTGATGCAACTTAAGATTGGTTTTTAGTGATTTGGAGGAGTTTTTGTGTAGTTGTGTTAGGGTTTGGAAACCCTAGATATGGTGTAACGCCCCGAGTTATTTGAACCCGGTTCGTCACATCATGCCCGTACATGACTAAAAATTTCAGCCGTATTATTATTTTTTTTAAAAAAAAACTTGCAGCGGAAATCATCTAAGTAAAAATAGAGTTAAACAAAACTATTTTACAATACTTGAATACTCAGTTAGAATTTTGGGGAATAATCGGCAAAAGGAATAAAGGATTAAATCGCAAAACACTTCATAAGTTTCAAAAGTCAAACGCATCGCCCGCTGAACAAAGTCAACAAAAGGGGCTGAAGCAGAAAATGGAAGACATCATCCGGTGGCAAAACGACAAAATGCACTCTACATCTTACGATGATGTCAGCCAGATGATTTCCTTCGTCCGATCGACTTTGTTCCACATCCACCGGTGACTAAACGATAAAATACTCTCTACACCTTCCGATGAAGTCAGCACGAATCTGCCGATGAGTTTACTGAGACATCATCCGATGGACTTAAACCTACACCTTCCGATGACGTCAGCACGCATCTGCCGATGAGTTTACTGAGACATCATCCGATAGACTTAAACCAACACCTTCCGATGATGTCAGCATGCATCTGCTGATGAGTTTACTGAGACATCATCCGATAGACTTAAACCTACACCTTCTGATGACGTCAGCACGCGTACGCCGATCACTAAACGACAAACTCTCTACTTATATCCTCTAATAAAACAAGTTACATATACCGATCTCTAAACGACGAAGTTTGTTCTATATCATCCGATAGCTTCCACTGAAAACATCTTCCGATAGACAACAGAACAACAACTCAACCTCTGCCGATAGACTTCATCTAACGATAGAGAACATAACCACATCCCATCTACTCCTTGGTATACAAACACGACTCTACCACAGAAAGGAATTTACTCACTTCACTGAAACCATTCAAAAACATTTCAAACCATTGCAATACTAAAAATTCAGTGAGTGCCAACATTAAATCCCAACAGACTACTATTAACAGGAAAATCTTGATGTTGTATTCAAAACATTGAAATCACTACTGTCATGAAAACTCAATATACTTAAATTGAAACACTGTCAACTAAACTTTCACACCAACAGACATCAGTTAATCCGCCTCATCAGTATACCAGTTCGAGACAGAGAAGTGCTCCTCCAACCCCATCTATTCGTCAGTAAACTCATGGAATTCAGCTGCAGTATCCTCAACACCTACATCACAAAACTCATCTATTAGCCTAATGCTAAGTAAGTAAAGCAGTAATGAAATGCATTGCTGAAACATAAATTCCTAAACATGCAATTTCTACTTTCTCATCTCAGTTGCATTCACATACGTTCATCAACTGATCTGATCCCTTGGTTCCCTTGGGAGTGGGATCAATTCTCCCAATGTCATACATCCTCTACTCGATTAAGGGGCGGATGAATTCCCTTAATAGCTGATCTGATCCCATGGTTCCCTTGGGAGTGGGATCAGTTCTCCCAATGTCATACATCCTCTACTCGATTAAGAGGCGGATTAGTTCCCTTAATAGTTTGTCTGTCACATTCAGTTCATACCTTACCATTCTTACATGGAAATTCATTTTCGTAGTCTTTCAAAAACACGATGCATGACATACAAAATCATTCACAAAATGCACAACCTTACTGTTTTGTGATGTAGGCCCGAAGGCACATGCATACTTTACTTACCTGGCTCTCCTGCAAATCCTCGGTTACAACTGCTCCAAAACTCGCTCACCTAAGGTCATGACAGTACGTTAATCCAACCCTTACTAAACCTTACCAAAAATCAATAATATGTTTGAGGAAATCGATTTGAAATTCTACTACCCGTGCATTCCCATTTATCACCAAGAACCTGAACCCACCCTCAATCACAGAAACCTCAAAATCTTCACATTGTATTCTCTCAGTAAACTAATCGCTAAAATGCAAGAAAACAAGACTTACCTAGGTTGAAAGAGAATCGGGCGAGAGAATCGCCTAGAGAGTTCTACTGCTCGAGCTGAAAACCGAAAGAGGAAAATGGGGATAGTGGCGGCTACTCTCACTAGACTTTTCCTTAAATGTGTTATCCACTATGTAAAATCCTAATTACCATCATGCCCTCGCCTGATCATTTATTAACCTAATCAATAACTCTCCCCAACCCTTCTATAAAAGTTCATCATTAATAATAGATTAAATTTTTGGTTCAATGGAACCGGGTGCTACAATCTACCCTCCTTAAAAGAATTTTGTCCTCAAAATTCAGTACCTGAATAGTTCTAGATATTGGTCCATCAAGTCCTGCTGGCGCTCCCAAGTTGTCTCCTCAATGTTCTGGTTATGTAATATCCGGCTTGTACGGATTTTTGAATATATTATTATTATATTATTGGATGGTATTTTTGAAAATACGTCAAATCAAGTCCGTTTTACAAAAAGAAAGCGTCATTACAATCCTAACGACTAATAGGAATTTGAAGGAATTTATGGGAATTTTCGGAGATTAAACGCTATATTCCGAGTGATTACCACTATCGTAAATCGAATGACGTTTTAGTAAAAATAGTAAACGGGGTCCGTTTGGCGAACGGACAGTTTTAATAAAGCCCTGGTGATAAATATGAGTTGTTGGCAAAATATGGAGTTTTTGAGAATCCAACTCGTTAGACGATTTACAAACCGAAGAACGAAATCAATATAGAAATCAAAGAAGGGCGTTTTGGTAATTTATAAAATCTAATTAATATAACCTAACCTAATTCTTCTTCTTCTCTTCACTTCATTTCTTCCCCTGCGGCAACCAAAATCACAGAGGCGATTTCTCCTTCAGCCAGCAGACGTTTTCCGTCGATCCGAGCTCCGTTTTCCTCCGTTTTTCCTCCGATCTTCGTCATTTCTTCCTCTCTCGCTACTCTCGGTATGTAGCTTCAATCTCTGAGCGTTTGTTTGAGTTTCGGTTCGATTTAGGGTTAGGGTTTAAATTAGGTTTTCCGTTAAAAACGCGATTTAGGCTTCGTAATTAATAGGTTAGCTATAATTACGTATATATTGAACGTATTGAACGTTATTGGACGAAGAAAAGTCGATTTGCGAAAAAGTTATAAATTGGTAAATTTCGGGTTTTAGGGGAAAACTCGTTAATTTGGATAATCGAGCTATAATTAATGTTCGAAAAGCTTTAATTAGCTAAGTGAAGAATTTAGGAGAATTCTTTAGCTAAGTTTTGAGATTTGGACATTTATAGTTTAAATTGGTTTTAACTGTGAATGTCGTATTTTTCTCAGACACCCGACTCTCGTAGACGAAACTTGAGATCCAGCACGCTCGAGGTAAGTTTTCGTGACTTACTTTGACCCAAAGGTCTCCACCATACTTCGTCGTCGTCTCGGGAATACTCGAGGAACTGTTTGTTTTATATTACTCTGGTTGGGTAGTTAGGTTAGTTGTTTATAGGTTCTGCTTTACTGCCATGAATGTATGCACGTTGTTTGTTTACTTTCCGCTGATATGAACTGTTCATGCATCACGGTTTTCGAAAGTCATGAAAAGGAATTTCTGCACGTGTTTTTAAGAAAAGGAACGTATATCTGAAATGAAATCTGTAACGAAATCTGAATGAATAAACGTAATCTGTCTGTTTCTGGTCACGCGAGATGGGGCTCAGGCACGGCCGTGGGAGTGCGCTATGTAGTCGAGGCGCTTTCTGACCCGTGGGGATGTATGTCTGGACTCTGGGGTTATTTTGGGATGTTTTGAGTTGATAATTGTATAGAATATTTAGGTTGTTTGGATCTGGATAGGGATTAGATAACGTTTTGATAATTGTATGTAAAACGTTTTGGTTTAAACTGTTTAATGAATGTTATGGAAATGTTTTGATTGGTTTTAGGTCGATACGGTTATGCTCGATGTTTAGATGCATCTACGCAGTCGGATTTCGCAAAGTCCGCTGTAAAGTTGGTCGATGTTATTGGAAGAAATTGGTGTTAAATTAAGTAATGTTTGCTCTCTGGAATCAGGTTCCAGAGAGGTTCCAGTAGCATGAATCGCTCTCTGGAATTGGAATTCCAGAGAGTATTGTTAAGTGTTTGCTCTCTGGAATTCCAGAGAGCAGTGTAAAGAAAAGTGAAGGCGATTGCGATTGAAGTAGGAGGTGGTCGCTGAAGTGGTCGCTGAAGTTTTCACTGATCGTTGCACTGAAAGTGTGCGGCGATCGATCTCTGCAGCAATGTAGAGATCGGTCGCTGTTTGTGAAATGCGAAGTGTTAGAGGTTTGAAGTCTGAAAGGGAGAAGGGATCGCTGCATGCTTGCAGCTATCGATCTCTGCTGCAGAGCAGAGATCGATCGCTGCTATAGTTAGCAGCGATCGGATTGCTGCACAGTTAGCAGCGATCGATCTCTGCTATGCAGCAGAGATCGATCGCCCCTGCTGTAATGCATGGCAGCGATCGATCTCTGCTGCAGTGCAGAGATCGGTCGCCTGTTTCATTTTGAGGACAGAGTTCCAATTCTGCCCTCCCACTTGTTTAATTTAATTTAAAGTTTTCTTTTAAAGGTTTTCTTTTAAGTTCTAATAAAGATTTGTTTTAAATGCATTTAAGGTTCAGTTTTAATTCCGATTCAGTTCCGATTTCAACCATAGTTTAAATTCCGCATAAGGTTTTAATTAAAGTAGAGGAAAGAAATAAGTACAAAAATAAAAATGAAAAATTTATATGGGTAAAATAAGGGTACAGTATTAGGGGTGTTACAGTTATGGTATCAGAGCCCCCGGGTTTTAAAATCGATTCTGTAGACTGCTCGACTGCACAGCCACTACGCGGACATCCTTCATCAACTGTAAGTCTGTTTATAGCTTTATTTGATTTTGTTTCTTAGAGATTACTTGTTTTAAATTTTATAGGATTTTTATAAATATGGTTCGAGGAAGGGATCCTAGAGACGACGCGATGGATCGTCTTACCGATTTGATGGACCGCCAGTCTCAGCATATGGACCGGCAAGCGCAGCAGATTACGGATTTAGTAAATCGGGAGACACAGCGAGAGAATCAGAGGGCCCAGGAGCTAGTAGTCCCTGTTAATCAGGGTATGCAGAGGTTCCAAGGCTTACGTCCTCCAGTATTTGACGGTCAGTCATCGGATCCGACTCGTGCCGAGGAGTGGATCAGAGTTATGGAGGATATGCTAAATTATGCAGAGGTCGGCAACGGGAGCAAGGTGGCTTATGCTACCTTTCACTTAGCGATGGATGCCCGTTTCTGGTGGGATTCAATCAAGGTGACGACGGACGTATCTATTATGACATGGGATCGATTCAAGTTCCTATTCTTCGATAAGTATTTCAGCCGCACGATGAGAGTGGCTAAGAGGAACGAGTTCATACAGCTGAAGCAGACCGGTTCAGTTGCTGATTATATTCGGAGGTTCGATGCACTATCTAGATTTGCACCACGCCTTGTCAGCGACAATGAGGAGAAGGTGCATCAGTTTATGGAGGGGCTTAATCCTGAGATTCGGATGCACGTGGTTGTCTCAGGTATTATTGATGTGCCCTTTTCTGACATTACAGCTAGAGCTCTGGATATAGAGGCTGCCAGGGCTACATGTATTCGACCGAGGGAGCCAGCTAAGGGCTTCTTCAGAGAGATCCGACCTCAGCCTCGGAATCAGGGATGGCAACCTAGAGCACCGCCACCTCAGCCACAGCCTAGGGGTGTGAAGAGACCTCTCGAGGGAGGTGTTGACCGGGGTAAGGGAAAAAAGGTACAGGGTACTTCTCAGATGCCCTGGTGCCCTAGATGCCAGAAGGAGCACGGTGGCGAGTGCCGAGTTGGCACGAACAAGTGTTATAGATGTGGAGATATTGGCCACTTTGTCAGAGATTGTCCGCTGCAGGGCCGTGATCAGTTAGGCGGAGATCAGAGGAGAGTTATGCCTCGTGTCTTCGCATTTATCGAGCCAGAGGATGTTGATGACGATGCTCAGCCTGCCGTGATTGCAGGTACTATTTTGCTTATGGGCGCTATTGTATTTACTTTGATGGATACCGGAGCCACGCACTCCTTTGTATCGACTGCATGTATGGCTAGATTGGGGTTAGAGTCTGAGTCAGCTGAGTGCGAGTATAGTGTGATGCTGCCCTCAGGAGAGCGTATGCAGTCCAGTCGTGTTATTCAGGGGAATATTATTTCAGTCGGGAGCGTTACCCTCTACGCACGTCTGATCGTTATGGGCATAGAGCGGTACGACCTTATTTTGGGGATGGACTGGCTAGCACAGCACTTCGCCACCATCGATTGTCGCTCCGGGATTGTGACCTTCCGACCCCCGGGTAGTGCCGAGTTTTCTTATCAGGCGATGAACCGATTTAGTGGATCGCCTATTTCTTATGCTATGGAGGTCAACGAGCAATTCAAAGGTGCGTGCTCTATTTATTTGGCCTCAGTTTTTGATGTTCAGTTGCTCAGCGGAGTACAGCCGAGCGACATTCCTATTGTTAGAGAGTTCTCTGGCATATTCCTCGATGATCTTCCCGGTTTACCACCAGACCGGGAGATTGAGTTCACTATTGACGTCTATCCAAACTCCGCGCCGAGGTTCAAGAACCCGTATCGATTGGCACCAGCTGAGTTGAGAGAGTTGAGGACTCAGCTTGACGAGTTGCTTGAGAAGGGATTTATTCGACCCAGTGTATCGCCTTGGGGTGCGCCCGTTCTGTTTGTCAAGAAGAAAGACGGGACCCTCAGGATGTGCATTGATTACAGGGAGCTGAATAAGCTCACGGTGAAGAATAAGTATCCACTGCCCCGGATTGACGACTTATTTGATCAGCTACAGGGTGCCCGAGTATTTTCCAGGATTGATCTGCGCTCGGGTTACAATCAGCTGAAGGTCCGGAGAGATGACATACCGAAGACGGCGTTCCGAACGAGGTATGGGCATTATGAGTTCCTCGTTATGTCTTTTGGGCTCACTAATGCTCCTGCAGCGTTCATGGATCTGATGAACCGTGTCTTCAGAGAGTACCTGGATAAGTTCGTGGTGGTGTTTATCGACGATATCTTGATTTACTCTAAAACGAAGGAAGAGCACGAGGACCATCTGAGGATAGTTCTGAGCACGTTATGTCAGCATCATCTATATCCGAAGTTTTCTAAGTGCGAATTCTGGCTTGACAGAGTGAGTTTTCTGGGCCATATTATATCACAGGACGGAGTTTCTGTGGATCCGAGCAAAGTCCAGGCGGTCAGAGATTGGCCACAGCCGAAGAACGTACGTGAGGTGCGTGGATTTCTCGGATTGGCCGGTTACTACCGGAAGTTTATTCAGGGATTCTCGAAGATTGCACTTCCCTTATCACGCTTAACTCGGAAGAGTGAGAGGTTTATTTGGTCGTCTGCTTGCGATGACAGTTTTGCAGAGTTAAAGCAGAGATTGACCACCGCTCCAGTTCTGGCGCTACCTGTTGAGGGTGTCAGGTTCAGTATTTACTGCGATGCATCAGGAGTCGGGCTCGGTTGTGTGTTGATGCAGGAGGGGAAAGTCATTTCTTATGCTTCTCGGCAGCTGAAGCCGTACGAGCAGAACTACCCCACGCATGATCTTGAGTTAGCAGCTGTGGTCTTCGCACTGAAGATATGGAGACATTACTTATATGGGCAGCAGTGCGAGATATTCTCCGACCACAAGAGCTTGAAATACTTATTTACGCAGAAGGAGCTGAATATGCGGCAACGCAGGTGGCTTGAGTTCGTTAAGGACTATGATTTTGATATCAAGTACCACCCAGGGAAGGCGAACAAGGTAGCTGATGCCTTGAGTAGAGTGCCTTCTGCGAGTCAGCCTTCGTTAGCAACGATGTCAGTTACGCTGCGGTCTGAGATCGAGAGGTTTGACGTGGAGATAGTGGCAGAGTTGTCCAGCATGCTCGCTAGTATTTCTCTCAGGCCGACTCTTCTGGATCGTATACGTGAGGCTCAGCTGACTGATTCGGAGTGTATGGAGCTTCGATCTAGCATGATATTGGGAGACTCGTCGGATTTTCATCTATCAGAGGATGGTATTCTGAAGTTTCGGCAAAGGTGGTACGTGCCTAGCGACGAGAGTCTGAGGAAGGAGATATTGGCTGAGGCACATTCTTCAGCTTATTCTGTGCACCCGGGAAGTACCAAGATGTACCGGGACTTACGGCAGCACTTCTGGTGGCCAGGTATGAAGAGAGAGGTTGCCCAGTACGTCGAGACCTGTTTAGTTTGTCAACAGGTTAAGGCGGAGCACCAGAGACCGGCCGGTACATTATTACCACTGCCGATTCCGGAGTGGAAGTGGGAGCAAATCTCTATGGACTTCATTGTGGGGCTCCCGAGGACTACACGAGGACATGATGGCATTTGGGTTATTGTGGACCGATTGACAAAGTCGGCTCACTTCTTGCCCGTGAAGATGTCGTCATCTATGGATCAGCTTGCCGAGCTCTATGTGCAGGAGATTGTTAGATTGCACGGAGTTCCGATTTCTATTGTTTCTGACAGAGATCCTAGATTTACCTCGAAGTTCTGGAAGAGTTTACACCGAGCTATGGGGACTCAGCTAGATTTCAGCACAGCGTTTCATCCTCAGACCGACGGTCAGACGGAGAGGACGAACCAGATTCTTGAGGATATGCTCAGGGCGTGTGTGCTGGAGTTTCAGGGCTCTTGGAGCCGCTATTTACCGCTGATCGAGTTCTCGTATAATAACAGCTTCCAGGCTACTATTGGCATGGCTCCATATGAGGCGTTATATGGTCGGAAGTGTAGGTCTCCATTATACTGGGACGAGGTTGGCGAGGCCAGAATCGTCGGTCCTGAGATCTTACAGCAAACGGCAGACAAGATTGCCGTTATCCGACAGCGCATTCAGGTAGCTCAGAGCCGGCAGAAGAGTTATGCCGACACGAGACGACGAGAGCTAGAGTTTGAAGAAGGCGACGAGGTTTATTTGAAGGTTTCTCCATTCAAAGGCGTCGCGAGATTTGGAAGGAGGGGTAAGCTGAACCCTCGGTACGTGGGGCCCTTTCCTGTTCTGAAGAGGATCGGGAAGTTGGCGTATAGGCTGCAGCTTCCGGTTTCTATGGAGGGCATTCACGATGTGTTCCACGTATCTATGCTTCGGAGATGTTTACGTGATCCATCGCATATCGTAGAGACTACGGAGATAGAGGTACAGCCTACCTTGACTTATGAGGTTAGGCCGGTACGTATTTTGGAGTATTCCACCAAGATTCTGCGCAACAAGGAGATTCCGCTGGTCAAAGTCCTTTGGCGGAACCATGAGGTGGAGGAGGCGACTTGGGAACGACAGCAGGACATGATGACTGAGTACCCCAAGTTGTTTGAGTAAGTCATTTGTATGATTTAATTTTGTGGACAAAATTCTGAATAAGGAGGGTGGAATGTAATATCCGGCTTGTACGGATTTTTGAATATATTATTATTATATTATTGGATGGTATTTTTGGAAATACGTCAAATCAAGTCCGTTTTACAAAAAGAAAGCGTCATTACAATCCTAACGACTAATAGGAATTTGAAGGAATTTATGGGAATTTTCGGAGATTAAACGCTATATTCCGAGTGATTACCACTATCGTAAATTGAATGACGTTTTAGTAAAAATAGTAAACGGGGTCCGTTTGGCGAACGGACAGTTTTAATAAAGCCCTGGTGATAAATATGAGTTGTTGGCAAAATATGGAGTTTTTGAGAATCCAACTCGTTAGACGATTTACAAACCGAAGAACGAAATCAATATAGAAATCAAAGAAGGGCGTTTTGGTAATTTATAAAATCTAATTAATATAACCTAACCTAATTCTTCTTCTTCTCTTCACTTCATTTCTTCCCCTGCGGCAACCAAAATCACAGAGGCGATTTCTCCTTCAGCCAGCAGATGTTTTCCGTCGATCCGAGCTCCGTTTTCCTCCGTTTTTCCTCCGATCTTCGTCATTTCTTCCTCTCTCGCTACTCTCGGTATGTAGCTTCAATCTCTGAGCGTTTGTTTTGAGTTTCGGTTCGATTTAGGGTTAGGGTTTAAATTAGGCTTTCCGTTAAAAACGCGATTTAGGCTTCGTAATTAATAGGTTAGCTATAATTACGTATATATTGAACGTATTGAACGTTATTGGACGAAGAAAAGTCGATTTGCGAAAAAGTTATAAATTGGTAAATTTCGGGTTTTAGGGGAAAACTCGTTAATTTGGATAATCGAGCTATAATTAATGTTCGAAAAGCTTTAATTAGCTAAGTGAAGAATTTAGGAGAATTCTTTAGCTAAGTTTTGAGATTTGGACATTTATAGTTTAAATTGGTTTTAACTGTGAATGTCGTATTTTTCTCAGACACCCGACTCTCGTAGACGAAACTTGAGATCCAGCGCGCTCGAGGTAAGTTTTCGTGACTTACTTTGACCCAAAGGTCTGCACCATACTTCGTCGTCGTCTCGGGAATACTCGAGGAACTGTTTGTTTTATGTTACTCTGGTTGGGTAGTTAGGTTAGTTGTTTATAGGTTCTGCTTTACTGCCATGAATGTATGCACGTTGTTTGTTTACTTTCCGCTGATATGAACTGTTCATGCATCACGGTTTTCGAAAGTCATGAAAAGGAATTTCTGCACGTGTTTTTAAGAAAAGGAACGTATATCTGAAATGAAATCTGTAACGAAATCTGAATGAATAAACGTAATCTGTCTGTTTCTGGTCACGCGAGATGGGGCTCAGGCACGGCTGTGCGTGTTGCAAGCGTGTACCCCCCCTCTCTAACCCCACGGGGTAGTCCAACCGCCGGACGGGCCCCCTTGGGTTAGTGGGTCGAGGTCTCGGTGACAATTCTGTCTGTCTGTGACGTAATGAATCTGTAATCTGAAATTCTGTATCTGTAATCTGAATCTGAGCATGATTTCTGAATGGCATACGCACGCATGCATCTGCATTTACGTAGCTTACTGAGATTTCAATATCTCATATGTGTCTGTATGGTGTAGGTAACCTCTTAGGTGATATCGAACCAGGTGAGGACGGCGTTCCTCCGTCTGATGCAGTTGATGGATGACGGCCGTGGGAGTGCGCTATGTAGTCGAGGCGCTTTCTGACCCGTGGGGATGTATGTCTGGACTCTGGGGTTATTTTGGGATGTTTTGAGTTGATAATTGTATAGAATATTTAGGTTGTTTGGATCTGGATAGGGATTAGATAACGTTTTGATAATTGTATGTAAAACGTTTTGGTTTAAACTGTTTAATGAATGTTATGGAAATGTTTTGATTGGTTTTAGGTCGATACGGTTATGCTCGATGTTTAGATGCATCTACGCAGTCGGATTTCGCAAAGTCCGCTGTAAAGTTGGTCGATGTTATTGGAAGAAATTGGTGTTAAATTAAGTAATGTTTGCTCTCTGGAATCAGGTTCCAGAGAGGTTCCAGTAGCATGAATCGCTCTCTGGAATTGGAATTCCAGAGAGTATTGTTAAGTGTTTGCTCTCTGGAATTCCAGAGAGCAGTGTAAAGAAAAGTGAAGGCGATTGCGATTGAAGTAGGAGGTGGTCGCTGAAGTGGTCGCTGAAGTTTTCACTGATCGTTGCACTGAAAGTGTGCGGCGATCGATCTCTGCAGCAATGCAGAGATCGGTCGCTGTTTGTGAAATGCGAAGTGTTAGAGGTTTGAAGTCTGAAAGGGAGAAGGGATCGCTGCATGCTTGCAGCGATCGATCTCTGCTGCAGAGCAGAGATCGATCGCTGCTATAGTTAGCAGCGATCGGATTGCTGCACAGTTAGCAGCGATCGATCTCTGCTATGCAGCAGAGATCGATCGCCCCTGCTGTAATGCATGGCAGCGATCGATCTCTGCTGCAGTGCAGAGATCGGTCGCCTGTTTCATTTTGAGGACAGAGTTCCAATTCTGCCCTCCCACTTGTTTAATTTAATTTAAAGTTTTCTTTTAAAGGTTTTCTTTTAAGTTCTAATAAAGATTTGTTTTAAATGCATTTAAGGTTCAGTTTTAATTCCGATTCAGTTCCGATTTCAACCATAGTTTAAATTCCGCATAAGGTTTTAATTAAAGTAGAGGAAAGAAATAAGTACAAAAATAAAAATGAAAAATTTATACGGGTAAAATAAGGGTACAGTATTAGGGGTGTTACAGGTTATGCCATAAGACTTTTACTAGTGGAACTTCTTTGTTGCGTAACACCTTTACTGCATAATCTAAGATTTTTACTAGTTTCTCCTCATAAGTAAGAGCAGGAAGAACTTCGATACTCTGCTGTTCCACAATCTGGGAAGGATCTCTAACACACCTCTTTAGCATGGAAACATAAAACACATTATGAATTCCCTCCAAGGAGGCTGGTAACTGAAGTTGATATGCCGACTTCCCAATTCTCTTCATGATTTGGAAAGGTCCAATATATCTGGGGTTCAACTTGCCTCTTTTTCCAAATCTCACAACTCCTTTGAAAGGTGACACCTTAAGGAAAACTTCATTACCAACATCAAATTCTAATTCTCTTCGTCTTTTGTCTGAATAGCTTTTCTGCCGGCTTTAAGCTGTCAAGATTCTTTGTCGGATAAGAGCAATCTTCTCCACTGTCTGCTGCACAATATCAGGATCAATCAATTGTGCTTCTCCAACTTCTTCCCAATATAATGGAGATCTGCACTTTCGTCCATACAATGCCTCGTACGGTGCCATGCCTATTATTGCTTGAAAACTGTTATTATACGAGAATTCAATCAATGGTATATACTTACTCCAAGGACCTTGAAATTCCAGTACACATGCACGAAGCATATCCTCCAACGTTTGGATAGTTCTCTCGGATTGTCCATTAGTTTGAGGATGAAAGGCTGTGCTAAAACTAAGCTGTGTTCCCATAACCTTGTGCAAACTTTTCCAAAACTTAGATGTAAATCTGGAGTCTCGGTCTGAAACTATGGTGCTTGGAACTCCATGCAGTCTAACAACCTCGTGCACATACAACTCAACCAATTGATCCATCGAGTATGTTATCTTCATCGGCAGAAAGTGAGCTGATTTGGTTAAACGATCAACTATTACCCAAATTGCATCGTGACCTTTTACTGTTCTAGGTAATCCTGTAACAAAATCCATAGTTATTTGTTCCCATTTCCATTCGGGAACTGGTAAGGGTTGCAATGTTTCAGCAGGCCTCTGATGTTCAGCTTTGACTTGCTGGCAGACCAGACATGACTCCACATACTCCGCCACACTTCTCTTCATACCTGGCCACCAATAATGTTGTTTAAGATCTCTGTACATTTTCGTACCTCCAGGAAGAACAGAAAGTCTGGAGGAATGTGCCTCAGATAGGATTTCCTTTCTAAGTTCGGCATCAGCCGGAACAAACCATCTATTTCGAAACTTGAGAATTCCATCAGCTGAGCAGTTGAAATCCGACTTGTCAGTAGAATTTATGCACAACTTATACTTATTACATTCAACGTTATTCATTTGAATTTCCTTTATTTTCTCTAAAATAGTTGGCCTCAAGGATATGGCCGAAAGTATGGCTGACACACTAGACACAGCTTCCAGGTTAAATCTTTGGAATTCTGTCTCTAAAGCTATCGGTATTTCTAGAATCAATGTAGAGACTGAAGGAGTCACTCTACTCAAGGCATCATCCACCACATTCGCCTTGCCAGGGTGGTACTTAATCTCAAAATCATAATCTTTGACAAACTCTAACCACCTACGTTGCCTCATATTCAGTTCTTTTTGCATGAAAATGTATTTCAGGCTTTTATGATCCGAAAATATCTCACAGGTTTGTCCATACAGGTAGTGCCTCCAAATCTTTAATGCAAAAACCACAGCAGCTAATTCTAAGTCATGTGTGGGGTAATTCTTTTCGTGTACTTTTAACTGCCTAGAAGCATAAGCTATAACCTTTCCATCTTGCATCAAAACACAACCAAGTTCAATCTTGGAAGCATCACAATAAATACTGAATTTACCATTTTCGACAGGCAGAGTTAAAATTGGGGCATTGGTCAGTTTCTGCTTCAAGGTCTGGAAACTGGATTCACATTTATCAGTCCAATTATACTTCACATTTTTCCTTGTTAACATAGTAAGGGGTGTGGCAATCTTTGAAAATCGCTCGATGAATTTTCTATAATACCCTGCTAGTCCAAGGAAACTTCGGATATCAGTGGCATTCTTTGGTTGAGGCCATTCCTTAACTGATTCAACCTTGGCTGGATCAACAAATATCCCATCTCCAGAGATCACATGGCCAAGAAAGTGAACTCTGTCCAACCAAAACTCACACTTAGAAAATTTGGCATAAAGTTGGTGCTGCTTCAGCAATCCTAACACCAAGTTTAGGTGTCCTGCATGCTCATCCTTAGTTTTAGAATAGATTAGAATGTCGTCTATGAATACAATGACAAACTTGTCCAAATACTCGCGAAACACCATATTCATAAGATCCATGAAGGCTGTTGGCGCATTTGTCAAACCAAAAGACATAACCAAAAACTCATAATGTCCATACCTTGTGCGAAAGACAGTCTTTGGGATATCTTCAGATTTAACCTTCAACTGGTAATAACCGGACCTAAGGTCAATTTTAGAGAAAACTCTTGCACCCTTAAGCTGATCAAATAAATCATCAATCCTCGGCAGTGGATACTTGTTCTTGACAGTTAGCTTATTCAATTCTCTATAGTCTATGCACATACGCATTGATCCGTCTTTGTTTTTGACAAAAAGGACAGGTGCACCCCATGGTGAAAAGCTAGGGCGTATGAACCCCTTCTCCAACAAATCCTCTAACTGTTTCTTCAATTCTTTAAGTTCTGTTGGTGCTAGTCTATATGGATTCTTAGATACAGGCTCAGCGCCGGGGTAAACATCTACCACAAATTCAATTTCTCAATCTGGTGGTAAGCCAGGAAGGTCATTTAGAAATACCTCTGGAAAATCTTGGACAACTAAAACGTTTTTGGGGCTTGATTTTTCTACTTGTTGGGTGTCCAAAACACTAGCCAAAAAGCACAAATACTCTCTGCAAGGGGAGGGTCTACAGCTAACAGAAGTCATTACAGTCATTTCCTTACTCTTCTTCAGGGCTTGGAAGGTATGTTTTAAACCACTAGGGGGTTGAAAACTAACAATTCCAGTTCTACAATCTATTGTGGCATAATGCTTAAACAACCAATCCATTCCTATGATCACATCAAATACTATTATGTCCATAACAATGAGGTCAGCAGGCAAATTCATATTCCCTACTAACACCACACTATCAGGCATCATTTGACTAGAGTGCACGTGCTCTCCAAAAGGTAATGCTACGTTATACACATGCTCAGAAGGAGTAAACCGTACAACTAACTTATCAGCAAATGCAGAGGCTATAAAAGAATGAGTTGCACCCGAATCTATCAAAGTAAAAGCAGGTACAGAGTTAATCAATACAATACCTGACACTACAGCAGGCTGGTCCTCATCACCTGACTCCATCATGGAAAATATCCTTGGCTTATCCTGGCAGGGCCACCCTTCAAAGCTGGGCAATCTCTGTTGACATGGCCAACCTTGTTGCAATGGAAACATCGAACAATCCGGGGCTTTGGGAAATCCTTGTACAAGTGTCCAACCTCATCGCAGTTGAAGCACTTACCCGATCCAAATCTACACTCGCCCGAGTGATTCTTCAAACACTTTGGGCACTGAGGAAATGTCTTGGTATCTGGTACCTTCTTTCCTATCCCTTGGCTGTGCTGGCCTTCATTGGATCTCTTCACTCCTCTCTGCGGCGGTGGTTGAACAAACTTTCTCGGGGCTTCCTTTAGTCCAGCGCATTTCAATTCAGCTTCTTCCACTTCCAATGCTGTGGACACAACATCACTGAAGGGCAAACCCTTATAACCCGAAAACTTGACCCCTCTATACATTTCTGGTTTCAGTCCATTCATGAATTGAAACACCTTATCTTCATTTCGGTGAATAAAGTGTCCAGTGAATCTGGACAGGGACTCAAATTGTCTAACGTACTCAGCCACAGACTCTGTCTGCTTCAAGTTCAAAAACTCTACCTTCTTTGCTGCCTGGACTGTGCTATTAAAATATTTCTCGTAGAAAATGTCCTTAAACTGTGACCAAGTCATAGTCAGGATGTCAGTGGTGGTCTCAATTGTCTCCCACCAAAGCTGGGCGTCTCCAGCAAAATGAAAGGTCGCCAGAGTGACCTTGTCTCCTTTTCCGACGTTGGCACACCGGAGCATGCTTTCAATCTTCCTCAACCACTCTTCAGCAACAATCGGCTTAGATGATTTTCCATCAAACGTGGGCGGCTGAAGTTTCCAGAATCGGTCTCCTGAATGCTCATTGCTAGAACCTGAGTTGGCACTCCCCTGTACCTCTCGGTTCAGTAACACCCCCAACTGATCGGACTGCTGACTCACTAAGTCTGTTAATTGTCTGATAACACTAGGTTCCTCCTCACTCCTCAAATTTGGCATTTCTCTCGGTATCCTAGGTCTTCCTGGGCGTCTGGCCATTATACTCACTTCCTGTACAAGGTTAACTATGTTCATAAATATCTAATTACTGAGGCTAACATAAACACTTAAAGTTGTTGGAGTACTTCCATGCGACGATTGGTACTGATGAGTAATCTTTTGAACGGTTTAACTGAATGTCTCTGATACCATACTGTAACGCCCCGAGTTATCTGAACCCGATTCGTCACATCATGCTCGTACATAACTAAAAATTTCAGCCGTATTATTATTTTTTTAAAAAAAAAACTTGCAGCGGAAATCATTTAATTAAAAATACAGTTAAACAAAACTATTGTACAATGCTTGAATACTCAGCAAGAATTTTGGGGAATAATCGGCAAAAGGAATAAAGGATTAAATCGCAAAACACTTCATAAGTTTCAAAAGTCAAACGCATCGCCCGCTGAACAAAGTCAACAAAAGGGGAGAAGCAGAAAATGGAAGACATCATCAGGTGGAAAAACGACAAAATGCACTCTACATCTTCCGATGACGTCAGCCAGATGATTTCCTTCATCCGATCCACTTTGTTCTACATCCACCGGTGACACTTTGTTCTACATCCACCGGTGACTAAACGACAAAATACTCTCTACACTTTCCGATGACATCAGCACGCATCTGCCGATGAGTTTACTGAGACATCATCCGATGGACTTAAACCTACACCTTCCGATGACGTCAGCACGCATCTGCCGATGAGTTTACTGAGACATCATCCGATAGACTTAAACCTACACCTTCCGATGACGTCAGCATGCATCTCCCGATGAGTTTACTGAGACATAATCCGATAGACTTAAACCTACACCTTCCGATGACGTCAGTACGCGTACGCCGATCACTAAACGACAAACTCTCTACTTATATCCTCCGATAAAACAAGTTACATATACCGATCACTAAACGACAAAGTTTGTTCTATATCATTCGATAGCTTCCACTAAAGACATCTTCCGATAGACAATGGAACAACAACTCAACCTCTGCCGATAGACTTCATCTAAAGATAAATAACAGAACCACATCCCATCTACTCCTTGGTATACAAACACGACTCTACCACAGAAAGGAATTTACTCACTTCACTGAAACTATTCAAAAACATTTCAAACCATTGCAATACTAAAAATTCAGTGAGTGCCAACATTAAATCCCAACGGACTACTATTAACAGGAAAATATCGATGTTGTATTCAAAACATTGAAATCACTACTGTCATGAAAACTCAATATACTTAAATTGAAACACTGTCAACTAAACTTTCATACCAACAGACATCAGTTAATCCGCCTCATCAGTATACCAGTTCGAGACAGAGAAGTGCTCCTCCAACCCCATCTATTCATCAGTAAACTCAGGGAATTCACCTGCAGTATCCTCAACACCTACATCACAAAACTCATCTATTAGCCTAATGCTAAGTAAGTAAAGCAGTAATGAAATGCATTGCTGAAACATAAATTCCTAAACATGCAATTTCTACTTTCTCATCTCAGTTGCATTCACATACGTTCATAAACTGATCTGATCCCTTGGTTCCCTTGGGAGTGGGATCAATTCTCCCAATGTCATACATCCTCTACTTGATTAAGGGGCGAATGAATTCCCTTAATAGCTGATCTGATCCCATGGTTCCCTTGGGAGTGGGATAAGTTCTCCCAATGTCATACATCCTCTACTCGATTAAGGGGCGGATTAGTTCCCTTAATAGTTTGTCTGTCACATTCAGTTCATACCTTACCATTCTTACATGGAAATTCATTTTCATAGTCTTTCAAAACACGATGCATGACATACAAAATCATTCACAAAATGCACAACCCTACTATTTTGTGATGTAGGCCCGAAGGCACATGCATACTTTACTTACCTGGCTCTCCTAGAAATGCTCGGTTACAACTGCTCCAAAACTCGCTCACCTAAGGTCATGACAGTACGTTAATCCAACCCTTACTAAACCTTACCAAAAATCAATAATATGTTTGAGGAAATCGATTTGAAACTCTACTACCCGTGCATTCCCATTTATCACCAAGAACCTGAACCCACCCTCAATCACAAAAACCTCGAAATCTTCACATTGTATTCTCTCAGTAAACTAATCGCTAAAATGCAAGAAAACAAGACTTACCTAGGTTGAAGGAGAATCGGGCGAGAGAATCGCCTAGAGAGTTCTACTGCTCGAGCTGAAAACCGAAAGAGGAAAATGGGGATAGTGGCGGCTACTCTCTCTGGACTTTTCCTTAAATGTGTTATCCACTATGTAAAATCCTAATTACCATCATGCCCTCGCCTGATCATTTATTAACCTAATCAATAACTCTCCCCAACCCTTCTATAAAAGTTCATCATTAATAATAGATTAAATTTTTGGTTCAATGGAACTGGGTGCTACATATGGAGCTACGAAATTTTATGTTTTTGCTGTGCTTTCTTCATATATTTGAGGGTTTAAGCTTTAGTTAGGTTAGTTTAGGTTGGTTAAGGAGTTTGATTAGAAATTGATGAAAGTGTGTGAAAACCTGTTTTGGAGAGAAAGTTGGCCGAATCTGTTGAGGGGTTTTCTGATTGGCCATGGCGTTTGGATTGTTGATTTGAGTGTTTCAATGGATAGTAGACGTGTAGAGGTTTACAGATTGGGGTGGCACGTCGAAATTCGTTGAAAAATGAGGGAGTTACGACCGTTTGAAATTTGACGGTCAAAATTGTGCACAATTCGGGTTTTGTGTTTTGGAGAATGAATTGTGTGGTAGTTTTAGCTAAGAATTTCTTTCGGGTTTGTTAGTAAATTACTTAGTTGAGTTTTCATTATTTTAGGTAATCGAGCGAGTAGTTCGGTTGGACGATAGAAAATCTAGGAATTTTGGGTTTTGTGTGTTAGGTTGAAAAGTTGGTTAAAACGTATGGTTAGAGTATTACTAAGTGATTTCTCTTTTATTATGTTAGGTTGACGAGTGGACGATTGGGCTAACCGGGCATATAATTAAGAGCATGCACAAGGAATCCAGGTAAGTAGTGGATGTGTGTGGTCTGCCTTCGGACCTACACTATGGAACGGTAGAGAATTGGTTGTTTGCTTTGTTTGGTTGTTTTGTTTAGTTTTGTGTTGAGTAATTCTGTGTCACGCATCACGGTTTTCAAACTACGAGAAACGAGTTTTAAGCATGGTTTTGCATGGTGAGCTTGAACTGTAAGAGATGGTGTGAGTTGAATCGTAAGGTGGTTTGTGTCAGAGTCGCCTAGTCGCGTTAGGGTAGCACCTGCGGGTAACTCCATCGAAGTTGTCACGTTGCGTTAAGGTGGTACCTGCGAGGGACTATAGTTGAGTCGCCTAGTCGCGTTAGGGTAGCACCTACGGGTAACTCCATGGGAGTTGTCACGTCACGTTAGGGTGGTACCTGCGAGGGACTTTAGTAGAGTCGACCAGTCGGGTTAGAGTGACACCTGCGAGGACTCCAGTGGAGTTGCCCAGTCACATTAGGGTGGCACTTACGAGGGACTCCATGTGAGTTGCCCAGTCGTGTTAAGCTGCGATGTTAGCATGTGTGATGAGCTTCGGTTCTGTGAATGAACAACGAAAAGCGAATGAAACAAGAGCAACTGAGCGAGTAGAAACTTCATGTGTTAGGGGTTGTGTTGCATTATGTTTGTCGTATGTATTATTCCCTACTTACTAAGCATTAGGCTTATGTTTTGTGTTCCGTGGTGTAGGTGTAGACGGGAGTACAGGTGAGGGCCTAAGGAAAGCTAGGATTGGAGCGCAGTTGGTGATGTACAGGGCATGCCGGTGCAAGCAGTTGTCGGGGCGTCTCGATCATGGTCTTCGGGGAGTTGTGAGTGATGGTTATTTTGGTATTTTTGATGTATCTTGTTGGTGATTGAGAGATTTGATACGTGTTGGCACGTTGTTTTTATAAAGGTTTTCGTAATGAATTTTTAAAGATTTCGAGTCGTTGGGTTATTGAGTAATGGTGGTGGTATTTTGGGAATTTAAACTATATATTCTCAGGTTTTATATTGCAGGTTTTGGTTTTAAAGGATTTAGGCGTTATGTCGTCCATATTGAATTTAAAACAAACGACGTCGGGTTTAAGTTCGCTATTTTCATTAATATTCAGTTGAAGTCAGTTTTCTAAATTTTTACGGGATTTGAAGGTTCGAGTGTCGGGGAGGTATGGTTAAAGTTTCGTGAATTTTGGAGGTGTTCAGGGTGGAGAAACATGAGGAAAAGTGGGGAAAGGTCAAAATGGGTCAAAATAGAAGGTTTTTAAGTGTTTTTGGTCGAGAAAACCCGAGGAGGCCCGATCGATCGGGCCTCGGACCGCGACCAGTCGCGGTGGGGTGCACAGAGCTCGCACAGCATGTGCGCTGGCGCGCTGCCTGGGCGCGCGCGGCGCCCAGCGCCTCTTTAAGCCAATTTTCGGTTTTTTTTTCAAGTTTTTCCTATTTCTACAATGTTTTGACCCGACATTTTTCGACGTATTTTAAACGTATTTTGGGCCCATTTTCCAATGAATTTTGAGGGTTCGAAAAACCCGAAAATGATTTGTAAAAATTTACTAAAATTATTTAAATGATATTTTAAACGCGGGATCGGTTTGCAAACGTAGCGCACCGAGCCGGGCTGGGTTCGGGACGTTACAAAGATGGTATCAGAGCAAAATGGTCGATTCGTTCAAAGGATTACCCGACAATGCCGGCCGCCATGCAATGTGCTTCACCGACTGTAAGTATTTCTTTAACTTTAGTTAGTTTATAACTAAGATTAGATTGTTTTAATCTTGTACAGGTTTAGAACTAAATGCCGAGGAACCCAAGACAATCGGGAAGACCTAGAAATGAATTGGAACCACCTAGAAACCCATTGGAGGAGTCAGTAAGGCAGCTTGCAGAGATGGTCGGAGGCAAGCTGAAATGTTTGGGGTTATGATAAATCGGGGAATAAGTTCTAGTGGAGAGAGATTTCGGGGATTGAAGCCTCCGGCATTTGAAGGCCGTTTGACAGATCCGACAATTGTCGAGAGTTGGATATGCACCATTGAGAATATGTTTAATGTCGTTGAGGTAGAGGAAACAAATAAGGTGAAGTGTGCAACATTCCACCTAGCTACTGATGCCCAAAGCTGGTGGGAGACAGTGAAGGCTACCACAGATATTCATACTATGACATGGAAAGAGTTCAAGGAGTTGTTTTTCGACAAGTACTACAACAAGACTGCCCAAACTGCTAAGCGTATAGAATTTATGGCATTAAAGCAAACAGGATCGGTAGGGGAGTATATTCAACAGTTTGAATCGTTGTCCCGATTTGCCAACCACCTAGTTAGTCGAGAAGAAGACAAAATATTTCAATTTGTGCAGAGCTTGAAGCCGGAAATTGAGGTGCTGGTAAAGACATTCGAAGTTGAAGGAATACCATTTAATCGAGTGGTGGCCAAAGCCTTAGAGGTGGAGGAAGCTGCTGGTAAATTGATTAAACCGGCAGCAGTTCTGGGTCAAATATTCTTGGGAATTACAACTCAGATGGACGGTGATGGATCTTCTTCACAGCTTCAGGGGACGAAATGGCCGGGAGAACTTTTGAATGAACAGAGAAAAGGAAAGAAGCCGAAACAATTGAAGAAGAGAGGATACCCCCAATGTCCCAAATGCCTGAAAGTGCATCCGGGGAAGTGTGGATAGTATTCAGGGAAGTGCTATAACTGTTTCGAAGCTGGCCATATCTCTAGAGATTGTCCGAAGCCCCAAGCTACTAGATGCTTTAAGTGTAACCAACCCGGTCATATAGCCACAGACTGCCCCGTAGCAAAGAAAGGAAAAGCTACATGAACCAGCCAAAAGGTAAAAATAAGTTGAATGAAAATAGTTGATCCTTAGAGAATTGGGTACCGTCTTAGGGAAAAGGTAGTGAAACCATTTGATTGTGTTCATGATAAGGTTAGGTTAGAAAGGTTCAGAGATTTGACTCGTACGTAACGAGGTCGAAACCATTGATTTTATGGATAGCTTAGGAAGGAATTAATACGTTTAAGAGTGGAGAAGCTTAAGAATAGAATGTAAGTTAGAACTCGAGTATTAATGAATGTAAGTTAGAATGTAAGTTAAGAGTTGCTAGGTTAGCTAATGAATGTTGGATGGATTTAGGAAAGAGCAAGTAAAGAGACTAGCTCATCTTAACGAAGAGTGAGATAAGAGGGTTAGCCATTAAAGGATTTGGTATTCTGGGTGGAGCTGAGAAGTCTTGAGGATATGGAAAGGAAGGAAAGAAAGTTCACACGGAGGTCATACGGGAGAACTTAGGAATTCCGGAGAATTATGGAAGTTTTAATATAAAAATTTTGGAGTTTATAATTTGAGACCTTACAGTATATTTGATCAATTTAAATGACGAGAGAGTTGTGTTGGAAACAACTAATAAATGTTATGATTTTGGGGGAATGAGTATATGAGATGAGAGTGATAGGAAAGTGATAAGTAAGTAATGAGGTAATAGAGTAGAAAGGAAACTTGAAGTCAAAAGAGAGTAGAATAGAAGGAAAATGCAATTAGTGTGAAGCGGATTGGGGAATTTAAAAGATATGGATGAAGAACGAAGGAGAGTTCATACAAGTAAACTTAGAAGTAAGTTGAAATTGAGAGAGAGTTATGAAGGCTTAGATATGGAAACTTAGACACGGGATGAAATTTGAAATTTTCATACAGGTTAAGGTTATGTTGTGGGACGAAGAGAGAGAGGATCGAGATAATGTAGATGTAAAACTTTGATAGCGTTTGATGATGACCGGGAGTTTTAGAATGGTATTTGAATGACCAATGACATATCGTGATTGTTCGAGGTAAATAGGTGCGAGATGTTAGGGAGCGATAAATTAGGAATGAAATGTTAGAGTAGAAGAGAATTGAACTTTAGGAGTTAGAGTAAAATGATTGTTTATTTTGTTCTTAGTTTTGCGCTATGGAGGTAGCTTTAGCCTTGGAGGGTCGAGTAAATTATGTGAGTATTTCAGAGATAGGGAAGTATGAAGTGAGGAATTAATTGACGACAAAGGAGTAGTGAGTAGAAATGATGAGTGCTTAAATTAAGTCATTGGTAGTATGTATAAGTAGTCGAGCTATAAGATGTAAAGTTCGGACGTGCAATCGAAACCTGAAGATATATGAATTGTTGTTCCTCAATTGGTAAATAAGACCATTTAATCAAGAGTTTGAGGGGCAACTCAAAAGATAGGATGATAGTTTAGAGGGAGTAAGTTGAAGGATTATTAAGGTACCACAAATTTTGAGGACAAAATTTTTGTAAGGAGGGTGGATTGTAACACCCGAGAATTTCTTTAACGTGCGTAGCCTAGGTTCGACGTAGAATGAGTTAGCCTAGGCTAGAAATGTATGAGAATTTATTGTTGTTGAAGGGTATTAGAAGTGTTATGAGAAGTGAAAGTTGGAAAATTCAAAGGTTGAAAATGTTGAAGTCAAAGTTGTACCAACCAATCAAAAAAATTAAATAAACTTTAATGGAAAGAAAGTGGTGAATTGTTGAAGCCTATCACGTTGGAGAATTCAAGTGTGAAAGGGGGGGAGTAATTTGCAATTTTAGAAAATACTTGTGGAGGAAAATAAAAAGTGAAAAGAAATTTTGGTTAAAAAGACAAAATTGAACAAAATTAATCCATCTTCTCCCCTTTCTTCCCCTCCACGAACCAGCAAGGTTGGCGCCTCCCTCCTCCTCCTTTTCCATAGCTTTTTCAAGAATTAAGGTAAGATTTTAAGTGGGTTTTATGTTTGATGCAACTTAAGATTGGTTTTTAGTGATTTGGAGGAGTTTTTGTGTAGTTGTGTTAGGGTTTGGAAACTGGAGCTACGAAATTTTATGTTTTTGCTGTGCTTTCTTCATATATTTGAGGGTTTAAGCTTTAGTTAGGTTAGTTTAGGTTGGTTAAAGAGTTTGATTAGAAATTGATGAAAGTGTGTGAAAACCGGTTTTGGAGAGAAAGTTGGCCGAATCTGTTGAGGGGTTTTCTGATTGGCCATGACGTTTGGATTGTTGATTTGAGTGTTTCAATGGATAGTAGACGTGTAGAGGTTTACAGATTGGGGTGGCACGTCGAAATCCGTTGAAAAACGAGGGAGTTACGACCGTTTGAAGTTTGACGGTCAAAATTGTGCACAATTCGGGTTTTGTGTTTTGGAGAATGAATTGTGTGGTAGTTTTAGTTAAGAATTTCTTTCGGGTTTGTTAGTAAATTACTAAGTTGAGTTTTCATTATTTTAGGTAATCGAGCGAGTAGTTCGGTTGGACGATAGAAAATCTAGGAATTTTGGGTTTTGTGTTTTAGGTTGAAAAGTTGGTTAAAACGTATGGTTAGAGTATTACTAAGTGATTTCTCTAATATTATGTTAGGTTGATGAGTGGACGATTGGGCTAACTGGGCATATAATTAAGAGCACGCACAAGGAATCCAGGTAAGTAGTGGATGTGTGTGGTCCGCCTTCGGGCCTACACCATGGAACGGTAGGAAATTGGTTGTTTGCTTTGTTTGGTTGTTTTGTTTAGTTTTTTGTTGAGTAATTGTTTGTCACGCATCACGGTTTTCAAACTACGAGAAACGAGTTTTAAGCATGGTTTTGCATGGTGAGCTTGAACTGTAAGAGATGGTGTGAGTTGAATCGTAATGTGGTTTGTGTCAGAGTCACCTAGTCGCGTTAGGGTAGCACCTGCGAGTAACTCCATGGGAGTTGTCACGTCGCGTTAAGGTGGTACCTGCGAGAGACTATAGTTGAGTCACCTAGTCGTGTTAGGGTAGCACTGCAGGTAACTCCATGGGAGTTATTACGTCGCGTTAGGGTGGTACCTGCGAGGGACTTTAGTAGAGTCGCCCAGTCGCGTTAGAGTGACACCTGCGAGGTCTCCAGTGGAGTTGCCCAGTCGCATTAGGGTGGCACTTGCGAGGGACTCTGTGTGAGTTAGACACCTGCGAGGGACTCCATGTGAGTTGCCCAGTCGCGTTAAGGTGCGATGTTAGCATGTGTGATTAGCTTCGGTTCTGTGAATGAACAACGAAAAGTAAACGAAACAAGAGCAACTGAGCGAGTAGAAACTTCATGTGTTAGGGGTTGTGTTGCATTATGTTTGTCGTATGCATTATTCCCTACTTACTAAGCATTAGGCTTATGTTTTGTGTTCCGTGGTGTAGGTGTAGACTGGAGTACAGGTGAGGGCCTAAGGAAAGCTAGGATTGGAGCGCAGTTGGTGATGTACAGGGCATGCCGGTGCAGGCAGTTGTCGGGGCGTCTCGATCATGGTCTTCGGGGAGTTGTGAGTGATGGTTATTTTGGTATTTTTGATATATCTGGTTGGTGATTGAGAGATTTGATACGTGTTGGCACGTTGTTTTTATAAAGGTTTTCGTAATGAATTTTTAAAGATTTCGAGTCGTTGGGTTATTGAGTAATGGTGGTGGTATTTTGGGAATTTAAACTATATATTCTCGGGTTTTATATTGCAGGTTTTGGTTTTAAAGGATTTAGGCGTTATGCCGTCCATATTGAATTTAAAACAAACGACGTTTGGTTTAAGTTCGCTATTTTTATTAATATTCGGTTGAACTCGGTTTTCTAAATTTTTACGGGATTTGAAGGTTCGAGTGTCGGGGAGGTATGGTTAAACTTTCGTGAATTTTGGAGGTGTTCGGGGTGGAGAAATATGAGGAAAAGTGGAGAAAGGTCAAAATGGGTCAAAATAGAAGGTTTTTAAGTGTTTTGGGTCGAGAAAACCCGAGGAGGCCCGATCGACCGGGCCTCGGACCGCGACCAGTCGCGTTGGGGCGCACAGAGCGCGCACAGCATGTGCGCTGGCGCGCTGCCTCGGGGCGCGCGGCGCCCAGTGCCTCTTTAAGCCCATTTTCGGTTTTTTTTCAATTTTTCCCTATTTCTACAATGTTTTGACCCGACATTTTTCGACGTATTTTAAACGTATTTTAGGCCCGTTTTCCAATGAATTTCGAGGGTTCGAAAAACCCGAAAACGAGTTGTAAAAATTTACCAAAATTATTTAAATGATATTTTAAACGCGGGATCGGTTTGCAAACGTAGCGCACCGAGCTGGGGTGGGTTCGGGGCGTTACAGCTGTCTTCCCAAACCTCTTCAAGATTGAGAACAGTCCAATTTATCTAGGGTTTAACTTGCCTCTTTTTTCAAATCTCACAACTCCCTTGAATGGTGATACCTTAAAAAAAACTTCATCACCTACTTCAAACTCCAATTCTCTGCGTCTCCTATCAGCATAACTTTTCTGTCGGCTTTGAGCTATCAAGATTCTCTGTCGAATGAGGGCAATCTTCTCCACTATCTGTTGCACAATGTCAGGAACAAGCAAACTCTCATCACCAACTTCATCCCAATACAAAGGAGATCTGCATTTTCGTCCATATAATGCTTCATACGGTATCATCCCTATTGTTGCCTAAAAACTGTTATTATAAGAAAATTCCACCAACGATAAGTACTTACTCCAAGAACCCTGAAAATCTAATACACATGTAACACCCATGAACCCACCCCGGCTCGGTGCGCTACTTGGCTCACTTTAACCCCAATAATTTAAAAAAAAATATGACACAGCAGAATTTAAAACTAAATCTTCCGAAGCTCTCTGACTCACTAATTTCCCTTAATCCTAACCTTTAAGCACCACGGTGTCCTTCCTGAAAATTTCGGCAAAGTAACGCCTCAAAATGGCACCTCCAAAATGCTAGGTACCTGCAACTAAATAAATTCTCAACCAGATCCAGATTACTCTTACTTAACTAACCAGCATACGATATCTCCAAATAGCAGTAAAGAGGGAAGCTAAAATACGAACATCCCTAAGTGAAGAAAGTCCACAGTACAGGGCGACACATCACCCTTAACTATGACTATATACAATAATTACAAATAGCTATACCATAACTGTCAAAAACATCAACCAAAATACAAAGCCCCACATTTCCCCGAAGACCACGGTCGAGGCGCCCCGACAACTGCCCGCACCAGCGTGCCCCGTGTGCCACCGACTACCTCCTAATCCTGGCTCCCTTGTCTAGCTCACCTGTAACCGCGTCGTTAACTACACCACAGAACACACACACACACACACGTAAGCTTACGCTTAGCAAGTAGGGAATAACAAATATAAACATGCATACACGACTCTCACACAACCCTAGCACACACAGTTTTACTAATAAAGTTTGTCTGCATCGAAAGATGCCTTAGTTGCCTACACCAAAAGGTGCCTTAGTTGCCCGCACCGAAAGGTGCCTTAGTTGCCTGCACCGACAGGTGCCTTATTGCTCGCACCGACAGGTGCCTTAGTTGCCCGCACTGAAGGGTGCCTCATTGCCCGCACCGAAAGGTGCCTTATTGCCTGCACCGACAGGTGCCTTAGTTGACCGCACCAAAGGGTGCCTTATTACCCGAACCGAAAGGTGCCTTAGTTGCCCGCACCGAAAGGTGCCTTATTGCCCGCACCGACAGGTGCCTTAATTGCCCGCACCCAAAAAGGATGCCTTACTCTTTAACCGACTACCATGCCAGCAATGCACCACAGCCCAACAATGCAACTCAACAACACGACACAACACAACACGACAACACAACACAACACGACCAAACAATGCAACACAATATAACAACGTAACTCAACAACACGACACAACACAACACGACACGGCCAAACAATGCAACACAATACCAAGTAAAACAATAACAAATAAACCCTACCGTTTTATGGTGTAGGCTCGAAGGCAAAACTCAAGCACTCCACTACTTACCTGGCGTCCTAGCTCGCTGAGGATACTCGGTTACCTGTGCACCTACGGCTCGACCTACAACAAATATTCAAACTTCATTAAAAGCAAGCTTACATTCACCAATTACTCTTCAACTACTATTTCTAGCATAATTCAACTAAAACCTAACTAAACGGGCAACTAATTTGGGTTCGGTAAAAACGACCCAAAACTTCGAACGCGCGTAACTTTCGCGTCAGTTATCAGAATTGAACGATTCCAGCGGCCACGTACTCCTCTAACAACCTAATTTAACCTGCTAAAAAGGAAATTCAAAACAAATAACCCTAACTAGGTCAAAACTGGCAAAACCCAAACTGCCCTAAGTCAGAAATTTTCTCCTTCCCGATTTTCCATCAATTTTTACTCGTTTCCTCACCAATCGACCACCCTCACACCCAATTAGTATAATCCAACGAGATTCTAAGACTTTACATAGGAAAACCCAAATTCCCCATATTGGAGCCCTCAGTTTTTTGCTCAATCCGAGCTCACCATTGCTCGGCAACCATCGCCAGCGTTAAGCTCGGTTATTGGACGCCAAGAACGGCCAAAAGCAGCCAGAAATCAGAGCTCAATCGAGCTCGTCCCTCTTGGCTTTAAACAGAGACAGAACAGAGCAACAAAAACGTGCCTTACCAGATGGTTTGTGCACGGAGACAAGCCGGAACCCGCTCGCAGCCGACGTCTGCCCGAAGAACGTCAGAATTCGCAGGTGATCGTCGTCGGAGGGACGTCGCTTGGCGCTCCCCTATCCGTTCTGCTCTCGGCCGTCAGGCTCGAACAACAGAATGGCATTCGAGCCATTCTGTTGTTTTATTTTATTAATAATAATAAATCCTATTAAACATTAATAAATCATCATTTACCGTTTTGCCCTCCCGTGTTTTCGACTATTTTGAATTTCGTTAAATCTCGTTATTAAATTATAACCCACGGCTTAATTTCACTGGAAATACCTGAACCTAAATTAAGAAACCATTTAGTTCCACCAAATTTATTCACTTTTCTTTTAAATTAATTAAATCTCAATTCGGGGGTGTTACAACACATGCACGAAGCATATCCTCTAATGTTTGAATAGTCCTTTCAGATTGTCCATCTGTTTGAGGGTGAAAGGCTGTGCTAAATTTGAGCTGTGTACCCATAGCCTTATGCAGACTCTTCCAAAACTTCGACGTAAATCTAGAGTCTCGGTTAGAAACTATAGTGCTTGGAAATCCATGCAGTCTAACAATCTCATGCACATACAATTCAGCGAGTTGATCCATCGAGTATGTCATCTTTAATGGCAGGAAAGAGGCAGATTTGGTTAGACGATCAACTATCACCCAAATTGCATCATGTCCCCTTACTGTTCTAGGCAATCCCACAACAAAGTCCATCGTTATTTGTTCCCATTTTCATTCTGGAACTGGTAATGGTTGCAATGTTCTTGTAGGTCTCTGATGTTCAGATTTAATCCGTTGGCAAACAAGACACGATCCTACATACTCTGCCACACTTCTTTTCATATTTGGCCACCAATAATGTTGCTTAAGGTCTCTGTACATTTTTGTACTACCAAGATGAACAAAGAGTCTAGAAGAATGAGCTTCCGAAAGGATCTCTTTTCGAAGTTCTTTATCTGTTGGAACAAACCATCTATTCTGAAACTTGAGAATTCCATCAACATAATAGTTGAAATCCGACTTATCGGTAGAATCCATGCATGACTTTTAATTGTTGCACTCAGCATCAATCGCCTGTGCTTCCTTTATTCTTTCCAAAATAGTAGGCTTCAAGGTTATGGCAGAGAGCATAGCTGATACACTGGACACAGCTTCCAAGTTAAATCTTTGAAACTCTGCCTCTAAGGCTAACGGTATGTCGAGAATCAATGTTGAGGCTGAAGTCGTCAATCTACTCAATGCATCAGCCACTGCATTCGCCTTGCCGAGGTGGTACTTAATCTCAAAATCATAATCCTTGACAAATTCCAACCATCGACGTTGCCTCATATTTAATTCTTTCTATGTGAAAATATATTTCAGACTTTTATGGTCCGAGAATATTTCACAAGATTGTCCATACAAGTAATGTCTCCAAATTTTCAATGCAAACACAATCGCAGCTAATTCCAAATCATGTGTAGGATAATTCTTCTCGTGTTTTCAGCTGTCTAGAAGCATAGGCTATTACCTTTCCATCTTGCATCAAAATACAGTCAAGTCCAACTTTGGAAGCATCACAATAAATGCTAAACTTTCCATCTTCAACAGGGAGTGTTAATATTGGGGCATTGGTCAGTCTCTGTTTCAAAGTCCGAAAACTATTCTCACATTCCTTTGTCCACACATACTTCATGTTTTTCCTTGTTAACCGAGTGAGGGGTGTTGCAATCTTCGAGAATCCTTCAATAAATTTTCTGTAATATCCTGCTAATCCAAGGAAACTCCGAATATCAGTGGCATTCTTCGGTTGGGGCCACTCCTTAACTGCTTGAACCTTGGCCGGATCGACAGATATCCCATCACCCGAGATCACATGACTAATAAAGTGAACTCTGTCCAACCAAAACTCACACTTGGAAAACTTGGCATAAAGTTGGTGATGTCTTAGTACTCCCAATACCAAGGTCAGGTGTCTTGCTTGTTCATCATTAGTACGTAAATAGATTAAAATATCATCAATAAACACTATGAAAAATTTATCTAGATACTCATGAAACACTCTATTCATGAGATCCATGAAACCTGCTGGTGCATTAGTCAATCCAAAAGACAACCAAAAACTCATGATGTCCATATCTTGTGCGAAAGGCTATCTTAGGAATATCTTCTTATTTGACTTTCAATTGGTAATAACTGGACCTAAGGTCAATCTTAGAGAAAACTCGCGCACCGTTAAGCTGGTCGAATAAATCATCAATCCTTAGCAATGGATACTTGTTCTTGATGGTTAACTTATTCAATTCCCGATAATCAACGCACAGACGCATTGATCCATCCTTCTTTTTGACAAAAAGAACTGGTGCACCCCATGGTTAAAAGCTTGGGCTTATGAACCCTTTTTCCAATAGTTCCTCTAACTGTTTCTTTAATTCCTTAAGCTCTGTGGGTGCTAATCTATAGGGATTCTTAGATACAGGCTCGGCGCATGGGTAAACATCTACAACAAATTCAATTTCCCTATCTGGCGGCAAGCCAGGAAGGTCATCTAGAAATACTTATGGAAAATCTTGGACAACAAAGACATTCTGAGGACTTGCTTTTCCTACTAGTTGTGTGTCTAAAACACTGGCCAAAAAGTACAAATACTCCCCGCATGGAGAAGGTCTAGCATTGACAGAGATAATAACAGACATTTCCTTACTCTTCTTCAAAGCTTGAAAGGTATGTTTCCAGTCAAATGGAACGTTGCCAGAGTGACTTTGTCTTCTTCTCTGATATTGGCACATCTGAACATGCTCTCAATCTTCCTAAGCCACTCCTCAGCAACAATTGGATTGGACGATTTTCCATCAAGTGTGGGCGGCTGTAGCCTCCGGAAGCAGTCTCTTGAATGCTCACTGCTGGAACTCGAGTTGGCACTTCCTTGTACTTCTCGGTTCAACAATACTCCCAACTGGTCGGACTGCTGACGAACCAAATCGGTCTGTTGACGCACCAAATCCGTCAGCTGCCTAATTACACTAGGATCCTCCTCACGTCCCGAATTTGGTATCTCTCTTGGTACTCTTGGTCTTCTTGGTCGTCTAGATATCTTACTAGATTCCTGTACAGGGTTAATTACACTCTTAAATAACTAATAGCTAAGGTTAACATAAACACTTACAGTTGTTGAAGTACCTCCATACGACGATCGGCACTGATGAGTAATCTTTTGAACGGTTTAACTGAATGTCTCTGATACCATACTGTAACGCCCCAAATTATATAAACTCCATTTAATGCTGAACCGAACTATGACATTTTGAGAAAAATCTTAAAATTTTACTCAAAAATCAAAATTTGACCCTTAAACGTAAAAAAAAAAAAAAAAAAAAAACTTGCAGCGGAAAATATTTGTATAAAAATGACATTCATTAAATAACTAAAATATCAAAGACTATTGGTTGAAAGAAGACAAAAGAAAAATAGAACACATCTACCGCTGAATAGTTCTAGCGGTATTATTAGAGACAGAATAATCTCGGCGGTAGAAACAGGAATAGAAGACATCCACCGCTAAAAAGTGTCGGCGGTAGAAGCAGAAACAAAAGGCTTCTTTTGCTACCAACGTCCACCACTCACGTCAACTGAACGACACGTCGACTTCTCACGTCTACCGCTCACATCCACCGATCACAAAGCGACAAAATCTATTACTCACGTCCACTGATCCCAAAAACGACAAAACCTATTACTCACATCCACCGATCACAAAATGACAAAACCTATTACTCACATCCACCGATCACAAAATGACAAAACCTATTACTCACATCCACCGATTGACTACATCCACTGAAAGACTACGTCCACCGATAAATTACATCCACCGATAGACTACATCCACCGGTGAACAGTAACACTCTAAACAAACAGACAACTCGGTCTACTAAAAGAACTTGTAAATTTTAACAGCAGCTATTCAAAACAACATAAATCCATAACTTTATAAATCAAGAATAACAATCTACAACTAAAACCAAATCGTGTTTTTCATAAACAGAAAAGCTCCAAAATTAATAAAAACATTAAACTCCTACTGTCATTAACGTTCTTAGCATACTAAAACTGAACCATTGTCAACTAGACTTTCACACCTACTGACATTCGTTAAACCGCCTCATCAGAGCACCAAACCGTGGCATAGCAGTGCTCCATCAACTTCACCTATTTTTCAATACATTCAAAGAATTCACCTGTTGCAACCTCAGCACCTACATCACAAAACTCATCTATTAGCCTAATGCTAAATAAGTAGAGCAATAATGAAATGATAAGCTGAAACATAAATCCTAGTCATGCAGTTTCTACTTTCACATCTCAGTTGCATTTTCATACTTTCACTGATCTGATCCCTCGGTTCCATTGGGAGTTGGATCAATTTTCCCAAAGTCATACATCCTCTTCATCGATTAAGGGGCAGATTAGTTCCCTTAACAGCTGATCTGATCCTAAATTCCATTGGGAAGCGAATCAATTTTCCCAAAGTCATACATCCTCTTCATCAATTAAAGGGCGGATTAGTTTCCTTAACAGTTAGTCTATTACAATCTATTCATGCCTTACCATGCCGTTACATGTAAATTCATTTTCGTGTTCTTTCCAAAAACATGATACATGACATGCAGAAAACATAAACAACCATAAACCTACTGTTTTGTGATGTAGACCCGAAGCTACACACGTACTCTACATACTTGGTCTCCAGAAAGAGCTTGGTTGAAATCTACCTCGGGAGTTTTCTTAAACCTAAAACCATAAACCAAGCATTAATTAAATCTTCACTAAACTTCATTCTAACCATCCAGAAATCTAAGGAAACTAATTTGGGAGTTAAGTTCATTGTGCATTCCCGATTCACCCTAAAACCTGAGCTAGTTCTTATTCACAGCATTCCCAAAACTCGCATTACAATTTCTCCCAATCATAGACAGTTACAATGTAGCAAGAAATCGAAGTAGGACTCACCTAGCTTGAAGAAAATGGGAGAGAAAATCGACGAGAGAAATTTTGCTTAGCTGAGCTGAACGCCAAAAGAAGAAATGAAACAGTGGCGGCTAAAACCCTTAGCTGACCTCATTTAAACACTAGTATTCCCAAATTACACCTTTGCCCTTAGTTAGCAAATCCTTAACCTATTTAAACAACCAATCATAATCACTCATTTTCACAAGAATGAAAGTTACTAAATGATGTTATTAATTAAGGTGGACCATACCGGGTGCTACAACTACTTCCTCATACGATGTGTTAACTTTACACATGCATAACTTTTTATCCTCATATCCAATCGACTCAATTCCTAAGCCAATTTGTATCTTAAGGTATCTACTTGGTTATCTTAAAAAGGGTTAAATTTTTATACATAATAACTTCTTCAATTAACATCAAATAGTAACTTTGCTTATACACAACACTTCATTAACTTTCGTGGAAATTTTAATATCTCTATAATCTTATCTACAATTGATTTAATTTCTACACCAATTGATAACTTAAGGTTAACCTATTTTTGGTTGAAAAATGTTCTTTCAATTAATTGGTCAATTTCGTTCTCAAAGTCATCACATCAAATTTACCACCTAGTGTAATGATTTATTCAAGTCATCTTTGCTAACCATGATTTATTACCATTTTAATCACATTTAATTATCATAATTAATCTCAACTCAGACCATCACACTCATGCATGAACATGAACTATTTGTTATTAATAAAGAGAAAATTGTTAGTCAAATATTTACTCATTTCACTAACATTACTAATGAATCTAAAAGCTCTAGGTAGGATTTACCCCAACAGAGAGTAGGTGAGAAAGTTTCTTAAGTGCATATTTTCTTGATAACCAAGAGTCACTATAAGAAGCACGAGATCCAAAAGTGTTCAAGATGGAGGAGTTTTATGGATAACACACGAAGATCATGAAAAATGCCAACAAAAAAGACAAGCAAAATGAGAAAGAAGTCTCCAAGGAGAAAAATATTGCTCTTAAAGTCTCGTAAAGCAATCAAGTTAGATTCAATAATGGAGAAGATGATGAGGAAATAACATTCATGACTCAATTCAACAAGTTCCTCCAACAAAGAAAATGACAAGGAAAAGGATTTTCCAAGGGGGATCGAGCTCAAAAAGAGAAGGAAATCGCTTGTTTTGTGTGTGGAAAGCTAAAACACTATATAGCTGATTGCCCTAAACTAAAAAGGCATCAAAAGCCTCCTCGAAGAAAACAATGAAGGCCACATGAGAAGATAGTAATGAAGACACATCAGGGGCCTACATGTGCTTCATGGCTATCAAGAAGGAGGTAGAATACTCTCTTAGTGATTTGGATGATAGTTACGATGAAAGTGAATTGTTGGATGCATTTGACGAATTATTAGACTAATTCAATTCATTCAAATCCAAATAGAAATTATTGAAAAAGGAGAAATGAGAATTGGTGAAAAAGCATGCTCTTATTACTAGGTCTTTTGAGAAAGAAATTATTGATTTGAAAAGGAAGAATGATGACTTGAGTAATATGGTGCTTAAATTCACTAATGATAGCAAGAATTTGAATATACTAATAGGTCAACAAAGAGTCACTTTTGATAAAGCCAGTTTAGGATATAAACCTTTTCAAAAGAAATATACTTGTGAAACTTTATTTATTGAACTATCTGCTTGCCATGTATGTAATAATATAGGTCATAAACCATTTGTTTGACCTTTGTAATTTAATGATCATAAATCTTTGGATAAATTAAAATAGGTTCTAAAAGGAACTAAAACTAACACTCAAGGGTCCAAAGAAAATTTGGTACCAAAGAAAAATAATTAATTTGCTTGTACGTTGGAGAATCTCCTTTAAGGGATGAATGATATCTTGATAGCAGTTGCTCAAGACATATGATGTGAGATTGCTCAAAATTTTCTTTCATCATCAAAAAGAAAGAAAATATCGCTTTTGGAGGTAGGAAAGATTTATTGGTATCTACAATATAAGAATTCTTTTTGATTATGACTATTTGGAGAGAGAAAACATGGTTTTTTTTGCTTGATTGTTTTATATAACAAAGGGGCGAGTATACAAAGAGGGAAGGTTTTACGAAAAAGAAAAGAGACCTTTAAGATTTTAAATCAAATTATTGCATATATTAACAGGGAGTATGTTAGCTTATCTATATGCTCTGATATATTCTTTGTCATATTATTTTACTTTGATACTAGTTCATCTTTTTGGCCAGACTGTGTTAACAAACGTGTTAGCTATCTCTTTCCTATCTCTTTACTGTTGTTATTGTTTGATCGCATATAGAAACAATTTGTTAAAGAAGACAAAAAAATATATAGCTTAAGATAACAAACTAGTTTTTAATCACAAGCAAAAGTTGGAAAACCTAATTCATCCCTTCTCCTCTTAGGTTATATCTATCCTACATTATAAACAGTATGATCTCTTTCTTTAATACTATTGTGGGTATTGTTTGATATTACGACAATACATTCTTTCATTTATGCTTTATTTATTCATTTCATGGGTGTGCAAATAGGGAAGTTAGACAATCCCCTAAATTTGAAAACCCTTATGAAAAAGAGAAATGAAATGTACCTTGTCATTCAGTCTGCTGCTCAAATTATTGGAGAGCACTTGTTATCAGTTGACCTGATAGTAATGACTATTGATAAGTTTGATGTAATGCTAGGTGTGGATTGGTCAACCCGTTATTTGACTAAGATCATCAGTCATCGGAGAAACGTAGTCTTACGTTAGAAGATGGACGAGTTTTGATGTATCCATGTAATACTCACATGTTCCCTATTGATCTTATTTGGCTAGCTTGTTTGGGTAGTTAGAGAAAATTGGAGCATTACAGAAGTGTTTTAGATGCTAGTAGTGACTTTGATTTAGTCAGGAAGACCAAAAGTTATAAATGGTTTGCCATTTTTTTGATGTTTTTTTTTAGTATCTACTCCATATTCAGTTTGTCTGTATTGTATAATTCTTGCTGAATTAAAAGAACTGAGAACTTAGTGGAATGATTTGTTGCAGAAGAGTTTCATTCGTAATAGTATTTTTCCCTGTGGTGCACTATTTTTATTTACAAAGAAGCAAGACAATTAGCTTCATTGTGTATTGACTATTAGAAGTTAAATCAAATGAAGACTAATAATAAACATCTGTTATAGAGAATAAATGAGCCACTTGATCAATTGGGAGGAACAATGTGTAGGATCGATAATACCTTAAGAGGGATGAGAAAGATGAATTAGGTATTTTAATCGTTTGCTATATCAAATTAATGTATATTAATTCTTAACTAGATTTGCTAAGTATAATATGCAAACAATGACAAAAACAATAAAAAAGAGAGTAAGAAAAGAGAATGCAAACAATTTGTTAATGTAATTTTGTCAATCTTGTTTATGTCCACGCTATAGGGTTCCTCTTTGTAGATTCATTATACTATAACCCTTAGGTTATGATTGATTGCACTTTTGGGCATCAACAAGCCTTAAACTAACTCTTCTCAGGTGTCACCCTTTAAGTGTTCCACAAATAACAAGTGTAGAGGTTATTGACACAAAACCTAACTCTCACAAATACAAAATCTCAAGTTTAGGTAAAAGAGAGTTAGGGATTCACTTGAGAATAGAGGCTATAAAATCTTAAGAAAAATTTGATAACATTTTAATGTGAGAGTCTCTAGGTAAGTTGCACAATAGAGTGAGATTCTATTTATAATTCACTTCAAATTTCTTGACTTGTGGGTCTCCTCTTATTGTCCTTAAGTGTCCATGATATGTCCATTAAAGACATCCATGAGCAATGGGCTTCCGTGACTTAAGTTGGGAACTACCATGCAGTGCATCTGCAAATTGTGATCGGGCGTCTGTAAAACATCAACTTTAATTTCTTGTCTCTGAACAAGGCTTCTGTGAGGTTCAGGTACTTGCATGTATCTTCAGGTGTGCTCAAATTGAGTTAAAAAAATATTGCATCATGATTGGGTTTTTGAAAGTAGCTCTGGGCATCTGATACGAGAGGCCTCTCTTCAGGTTTGGGCATTCACTAGTTAAATTTGAAGAAATATTTCTTTGGGTCTAGGCTTTTTTTGGATTCTACCCAGAATCTACTGTGGGTCTTCGTAGTCAAAACAGCTCTCAAGACTGGGCGTCCATGAGTCCTTTCATTTTGCTTATGGCTCATGACTGGGCGTCTGCAAGTCCTTTCATTTTGGATATGGCTTGGGACTGGACATCTTTACATCATCTTATGGTGCCCACATAGTCCACACTTAGACTTTTTTGAGCCTTTTTTTGATTAAGTTTGACATGTGAACCTAAACCATTTCTCCATAGATATTTTCACTAAGAGTAAAAACATAAATAATGATATTCATCAACACATACTAATCATTAACTTAGTATGAATATTTCCTTATCTGCGTCAATCATCAAAACAATTTAGCTTAATACATATTATGCTAACACAGTACTTCTCCAAGATTGACTTGAGATCTGGTTACCACCGACTTAAAATTCACGAATAGGATATTCCTAAGATGATGTTTTGGACTAGATATGGACATTCTGAGTTTGTGGTTGCTTTATTTTTGATTGAGTAATACACCAGCTGCATATATGGACTTGATAAATCTAGTCTTGTTGTAGCGCCCCGAGTTATCTGAACCCGGTTTGCTACTCATAACGCTGAACCGAACCATGACGTCTTGATGCTAAATTTAAAATTTCACTCGACAGCCAAAATTTGACTTTTTCTAAAACTAAATATATTTTAAAACTTGCAGCGGAAAATCAATTGAACATCAATGAAGCTAAGTAACCTGTGAAAACATTTTAAAATGACTGTTGGACATCAGCCGGATGTTCTCTCTCTAATCCAACGACTTTACTGAAGGCACCTTCCGATAGGCAGAACGACAAAACTAAACATCCAGAAACAAACCAAATCACTGCCCTTCCCAAATTCAGTAAAAACAATGTTTTCAAAATCCAACGGAATACCAATATCAGAAGATTCTCAAAAATGTTTTCAAAGCTTTGAAACCACTATTGTCATAAAATTTTCAGAAAAACATCTATATTGAACTAGTTAACCTCAACTCAACACCTGCAGCCATGGATTAAACCGCCTCAACAGATGACCAAACCGATGCCTGAAAATGCTCCTCCAACCAGCCTATTCCTCATGTTGGTCGGTAAACATACCTTCAGTAACTTCTTCACCTACATCACAAAACTCATCTATTAGCCTAATGCTAAGCAAGTAGAGAGATGAATGAAATGGATCAATGAAGCAATAATTTCCCTAAACATGCGGTCTCTACTTTCTCATCTCAGTTGTATTCAAATTCGTTCTCTATTGATCCCTCTGTACGATGGGAAAGTGGATCAGTCATTCCCCAAAGCATACATCCTCTGATCTCAATTAAGGGGCGGATTAATTCCCTTAACAGTTAACTGGTCTGATCCCCCTGTAGGATTGGGAAGTGGATCACTTTTCCCAAAACCTCAATCCTCTGTTCTCAGTTAAGGGGCGGATTAATCCCCCTTAACAGTTTTTCTGATCATCCTGCTCACACTTACCATGCGTTTCATGTAAATTCATTTTCGTAATCTTTCAAAAACATGATGCATGACAACTGGAAAATAAACACACAAAACGTACATAAATCCTACTGTTTTGTGATGTAGGCCCGAAGGCACAAACAAACTCTACTTACCTGGATTCTTGGCGAGTGCTCGGTTAGGAGCTTCTTCGGGATCTTTCTCACCTAGAACATAAACAGAACATTAAGTCAACCTGTACTAAACCTCATTCTAAGGCATTCAGAAAACCTAAGGGAATAGTTGGGAGTTCTGATCGCCAAGCATTACTGATTCTATGCTAAACCCGAATCTACTCACTTTCCTGATGAGTTCCCAAAATACATATCTAACACTCCCCCATACAATCTTCCTTAGTTACTAAGTCAGAAAAATCGAGGTAGAAACTTACCTAGTTCGGCGAACGGACTCGGGGAAGGAAATCTCCCGGAGAAGTCTGCTGGTTTGAGCTGAAAACCTAAAGGGAAAGAAAATGGGTAGTGGTGGCGGCTACTCTAAACTTTTTGCCTTAAATACCTTATCCACTTCCAAATTTTCCAATTACCCTTATGCCCTTACTTACTCATTCTTCAACCTAACCTACATTATACTAAAATTTAATTCATCGATTATACTTAATAGATTTATCTGTTATTTTAAATTTTTAATTAAAGTCGGGTGTTACAATCTACCCTCCTTAAAAGAATTTTTTCCTCAAAATTCAGTACCTGAACAGTTCTGGATGTTGGTCCATTATGTCTTGTTGGCGCTCCCATGTTGCCTCCTCTGTGTTCTGATTGTGCCACAAGACTTTCACCAGCGGCACTTCTTTGTTGCGTAGTACCTTTACTGCATAATCCAGAACCTTTACTGGCTTCTCCTCGTAAGTAAGTGTAGGTTGAATTTCAATGCTTTGCTGTTCAACAACTTGGGACGGATCCCGCACACACTTCTTCAACATAGAGACATGGAACACATTGTGGACTCCTTCCATAGAAGCTGGTAGCTGTAACTGATAGGCTGCCTTCCCAATCCTTTTCAGAATTAAGAAAGGACCAACAAATCTAGGATTCAGTTTTCCTCTCTTTCCAAATCTCACAACTCCTTTGAATGGTGATACCTTAAGAAAAACTTCATCGCCTACTTCGAACTCTAATTCTTTGCGTCTTCTGTCAGCATAGCTCTTCTGTCGGCTTTGAGCTGTTAAGATCCTCTGACGGATGAGGGCAACCTTCTCAATAGTCTGCTGCACGATGTCAGGACCCAGCAACTGTGCTTCACCAACTTCGTCTCAATATAAAGGAGATCTACATTTTCGTCCATACAAGGCCTCATACGGTGCCATCCCTATTGTTGCTTGAAAACTGTTATTATAAGAAAACTCCACCAAAGACAGATACTTGCTCCAAGAACCTTGAAAATCCAAAACACATGCCCAGAGCATATCCTCTAATGTTTGAATGGTTCTTTCCGATTGTCCATCTGTTTGAGGGTGAAAGGCTGTACTGAAGTTTAGCTGTGTGCCCATGGCTTTATGTAAACTCTTCCAAAATTTGGATGTGAATCTAGAGTCTCGGTCCGAAACTATAGTAGCTGGAACTCCATGTAGTCGCACAACCTCATGCACATACAATTCGGCTAGCTGATCCATAGAGTAAGTCATCTTGATGGGTAAGAAATGGGCTGATTTGGTTAATCGATCGATTATCACCCAGATTGCATCATGTCCTTTTACTGTTCTGGGTAATCCTACAACAAAGTCCATGGTTATCTGCTCCCATTTCCATTCAGGGAGTGGTAATGGCTGCAACATTCCTGCAGGTCTCTGATGTTCAGCCTTAACCCGCTGGCAGATCAAACATAGTCCTACATGTTCAGCAACGCTCCGCTTCATTCCTGGCCACCAATAAGTCTGCTTAAGGTCTCTGTACATCTTTGTACTACCAGGATGAACGGAAAATCTAGAAGAGTGAGCTTCAGAAAGGATTTCATCACGAAACTCTTTATTGGCTGGCACAAAATATCTATTCCTGAACTTAAGTATTCCATCATCAGTATAATTGAAGTCCAATTTGTCAGTAGAATCCATGCTCGACTTGAACTTTTTACACTCCTCATCAATGTCTTGGGTTTCTTTTATCTTTTCTAGAATGGTAGGTTTCAAGGAGATGGCAGAAAGCATAGCTGCTACATTGGACACAGTTTCTAGGTTAAACTTATGAAATTCAGTCTCTAAGGCCACCGGCATATCCAGAATCAAAGCTGAGGCTGACGGTATTACTCTACTTAATGCATCAGCCACCACATTGGCCTTACCAGGGTGGTATTTAATCTCAAAATCGTAGTCTTTAACAAACTCCAACCATCTACGTTGTCTCATGTTTAATTCCTTCTGCGTGAAAATATACTTCAGACTTTTATGATCCGAAAATATTTCACAAGTCTGTCCATACAAGTAGTGCCTCCAAATCTTTAATGCAAAAACCACCGCAGCTAATTCTAAGTCATGCGTAGGATAATTCTTCTCATGCACCTTTAATTGCCTAGAAGCATAAGCTATGACCTTACCATCTTGCATCAAAACACAGCCAAGTCCAATTTTGGAAGCATCACAATAAATACTAAACTTACCATTTTCAACAGGAAGGGTTAGTATAGGTGCATTGGTCAATTTCTGCTTTAAGGTTTGGAAGCTGGACTCACACTCCTCAGTCCAAGCATACTCTATGTTTTTCCTAGTTAAACGAGTGAGGGGTGTCGCAACCTTCGAGAATCCTTCAATAAACTTCTTGTAATACCCTGCTAACCCGAGGAAACTCCTAATATCAGAAGCATTCTTCGGTTGAGGCCATTCCTTAACCGCACGAACTTTGGCTGGATCGACAGATATTCCATCCCCAGAGATCACGTGACCAAGAAAGTGAACTCTGTCCAACCAAAACTCACACTTGGAAAACTTAGCATAAAGCTGGTGCTGTCTGAGTACTCCTAACACAAAACTCAAATGCGTTGCATGCTCACCCTTATTTCTAGAATAAATCAAGATATCATCAATGAATACAATGACAAACTTGTCTAGAAATTCGTGAAACACTCTATTCATGTGATCCATGAAAGCTGCTGGTGCATTTGTCAAACCAAAGGACATAACCAAAAATTCGTAATGTCCATATCTCGTACGAAAGGAGGTCTTTGGTATATCCTCAGACTTAACCTTCAATTGGTAGTACCCCGATCTTAAGTCAATCTTAGAGAAAACTCGTGCACCTTGAAGTTGGTCAAACAAATCATCGATCCTAGGTAATGGGTACTTATTCTTGATGGTTAACTTATTTAATTCTCGGTAGTCAATGCACATGCGCATTGATCCGTCCTTTTTCTTAACAAAGAGAACTGGTGCACCCCACGGCGAATAACTCGGTCGTATGAACCCTTTTTCCATCAGTTCCTCTAACTGTTTCTTTAACTCCTTGAGTTCTGCTGGTGCTAATCGGTATGGATTCTTAGATACTGGCTCAGCACCAGGATAGACATCTACTACAAATTCAATCTCCCTATCAGGTGGTAAACCCAGCAGGTCATCAAGGAAAACTTCAGGGAAATCTTGAGCTACTAGAACATCTTGGAGGCTCAATTCTCCTACCAGTTTTGTGTCCAAAACACTGGCCAGAAAGCATGAATACTCACTGCATAAGGGAGATCTAGCACTAAAAGCGGCTAAAACAGACATCCTCTTATCTTTCTTCAAGGCTTGGAAAGTGTGTCTTAAACCACCAGGGGGTTGAAAACTAACTAAGCCAGTTCTACAATCTATCGTAGCATAGTGCTTAAACAACCAATCCATTCCTAAGATTACATCAAATCCCATGATCTCTAAAATAATGAGATCAGCAGGTAGGTTCTTACCTTCTACTGTCACTACACTATTAAGCAGCATATGACTAGAGCGCATGCGTTCGCCAGAAGGTAAAGCAACATTAAACATATACTCAGAAAGTGAAGACTTAACGTCTAATTTATCAGCAAATGCAGACGCTATGAAGGAATGTGTTGCACCTGAATCTATTAAAGTAAAAGCAGGCATAAAATTGACTAGTATGGTACCTGACACAACAGCAGGCTGATCTTCATCACCCGATTCTACCATGGAGAATATCCTTGGCTTAACATTCACCGGGCCATTCTTCAGAGCTGGACAATCCCTACTCATGTGGCCAACTTTATTACAATTATAACAGCGAAGGACTCTGGGCTTTGGGCAATCCTTAAGTAGATGCCCGGTCTCCTCACAGTTGAAACACTTCCCTGCGCTAATTCTACACTCTCCCGGGTGAAATCTTAAACACTTTGGGCATTGAGGGAACTTCCTAGTATCTGGTGTCTTCTTCTCCTTCCCTTGACTGCCCTGGCCCTCACCGGGCCTCTTCGTTCCCCTGTGATGGTGTGGCTGGGTGAACTTTCGTGGAGCCGCACTAAACCCAGCACACTTCATCTCCGCCTCTTCCACTTCTAATGCCGTGGACACTACTTCACTGTAGGAAAATCCTTTTATACCCGAGAACTTGACTCCTCTATAAATCTCAGGTTTCAGCCCATGCACAAATTGGAACACTTTATCCTCATCTCTGCGTGCGAGGTGTCCGGCAAACCTTGATAGGGATTCAAACTGTCTGCTGTATTCAGCTACGGTCCCTGTCTGTTTCAAGTTCATGAACTCCAACTTCTTTGTGGTCTGTACAGTACTGTTAAAATACTTCTCATAGAAAATCTCCTTAAATTGCGTCCAAGTCATCGTAATAACATCATGGGTGGTCTCCATCGTTTCCCACCAAAGTTGAGCATCACCGGCAAGGTGGAAGGTTGCCAAAATGACCTTTTCTCCTTCTCCCACATTTGCACACCTAAACATGCTTTCTATCTTTTTTAACCATTCCTCGGCCACAAATGGATTAGCTGACTTTCCATCAAAAGTGGGTGGTCGCAACCTCCTAAACCTCTCTCCTGCCTGTTCATTGTTGGAACCCGAGTTGGCACTCCCTTGTACCTCTCGGTTCAGTAGCAGTCCCAACTGATCGGACTGCTGGCGCATCATATCAGATTGCTGGCGTACCAAGTCTGTCAGCTGCCTGATCACACCAGAATTCTCCGTACTCTCCGGGTTTGGTGTCCCCCTCTGTACTCTCGGTCTACCTGGTCGTCTAGACATTTTACTATATCCCTGTAAAAGGTTAACTATTCTCATAAATATCTAATAACTAAAACTAACATAAACACTTACAGTTGTTGGAGTACTTCCATGCAACGATCGGCACTGTTGAGTAATTCTTTGAACGGTTTAACCAAATGGCTCTGATACCAACTTGTAGCGCCCCGAGTTATCTGAACCCGGTTTGCTACTCATAACGCTGAACCGAACCATGACGTCTTGATGCTAAATTTAAAATTTCACTCGACAGCCAAAATTTGACTTTTTCTAAAACTAAATATATTTTAAAACTTGCAGTGGAAAATCAATTGAACATCAATGAAGCTAAGTAACCTGTGAAAACATTTTAAAATGACTGTTGGAAGTGTTAAGAGTATTTGGCCAAAAGACGTAAGGCTTAAAAAAAAACGCGGAATGCCCGTGAAGTTGCTGAAGTCGAATACATCTGCCGACGACAAAGTCAACGGAAGAAGCAGAAATAGGAATAGGAGGTTTCTACCGATGACGTGTACAAACAACGCACCACCATCTACCGACAAGCCAACACAACTACATTTGCCGATGAAGTCAACGTAACTTCATTTGCCGATGAAGTCAACGTAACTTCATCTGCCGATGGAGTCAACATAACTTCATCTACCGATAGATTTCCATCTGCCGATAGACATGTAACGACCCTAAAACCTACCCTTAATTTCCGTTTAAATTTTTTTTTTTTTTTTTTTTTTTTATACCCTAAACTTTAACTTAGCGTTCGAGCGGAAATAAAACTTTAAATCAGAACAGTTGAAGTCTAAACATTAAACCATTTGATTAGAACTTAAAACAACTTAATTAAACTTAAAACAATTATTAAAAACAATTTAAAATTTGATTAAAAATTAAAACCATCGGCCAGGGGTAAAACTGTAAAGACCAGAGAAACAAGGGGGCCGCACGAACGCACATCTGTGGGCGTTCGTGCGCCCCACTAGTGGCCGCTCGAGCGGCCATGCAAGGGCCGCTCGAGCGCCCCTTCTTTTGCCACGGGCGCTCGTGCGCAGCCCTTCCTGCGCCCGAACGCCAACCTCTCTGGAAAACCAGAGAGGTACGCGACCCGGCGCCCCTCGACCCGCGCCCGTACGCCAAACCCTCTGGATTCTTTCTTCTCCCTTTTTTTTTCTCTCGCCCCGTAGACAACTCACACACACCCTCCCTTTCCCTTTTCTTCACCATTTCATCAACACACACATAATAACACACCCATCACAATACTCTATCCATTTCTCCTTCCTTCATCATTCATCAATACATTTCACAAACATACTTCGTCACACATACATCACATACGCTATATATAAAAAAAAACTATTCACTAACTCAAAACACGATCGAACATAACCAATTTCATGAAAACGAACCGCGTGGTTCCGTTTAAAAGTTTAACATCCCACTGTTTGAAAAACGTTTGAAACTTTACAAAATACTTTCTATTTCCTATCCAAATCCAAACATCCTATAATGTTCTAACAATTTCTATCCAAAATAACCCAAAATACCTATGTACGTCCCCACGGGTCAAAATCACGCTCCGACTGCCAGCGCACTCCCACGGGCCTCCTCCCTCAACATGCTCATTCTTCAGGCGGAGGGACTTCTTCCTCACCTGTCTCAAAATCACCTACACCATAGAATTAAACACGTGAGCTAGAGGCTCAGTAAATCTAAGTGAATGCAAATGAATGCTATGCTATGCTATGTTCTTTTGAAACTCTGCATTTCTTTCATTTCTTTGTTTCTTTGTTTCTCTGTCTATGTGTCACCCGAGGCTTCGCTCAGCTAGATAGGAGCGGCACATCCTGCGATTGGATAGCCCCTCGGATCTAACCGGGGGGAAAGCATGCTTCATCCGACAGCCATGCCTGAACCACCGCACACGACTATCTCTGTTGTTCAATTACGTACTTTGTTTACCATTTTCTATGTAAAAACTCTTTGAAATTCATTTTGCGTGCGTGCTTAGAAACCAAATGCATGAACGTGCTCTATGCAATGACGATAACAAAACTGTGATAATAAGGCACTAAAAATCGACAATCAATGAACACTATAATTTAAAACCTAATCGAAAGTAAACTAGCTACCCGTTCTCAATACCCCGCACATATAACATATCTCCAATTTCCTCGATCGACTCAATTCATACGGTGTAGGCCTAGATGGCCAAACAAGTCACAGAGACTTACCTTGCGTCCGTTGTTCACCGAGCTTCGTCCACAAGTGCTTGTTCACCTATAACATTTCACGATATACGTATTAATTCGAGTCTAAAATAACCAAACTCCAAAATCATTATCTCCTAACTAAATGAAACTCCCTAGAATTCTAAAACATCTCCTTGAGGCATTTCATCGAGCAACTCGTGCTCGTGATATCACCAAACTCCATTAATGGAGGTTTTTAAGCTCCAAGTTAACTAAATCTCGATTACATTTCAACAAATCAGTGGACTAAGCTCCGAAAATCATCAATACGTCTATTTGAAGCATAACTAAGCTCAATCTATCGATTTCAAACTTTGATTCACGTTTTCAACGAAAACCCTAACAAACCCTAATCGTTTTAAACTCTAAAAATCGAGATCTAACGTTCCAAAACTGTAGATTCGTACCTAGAGTCGAGGAAAGAGGAAGAAATGTGAAGAGAATCGGGTCGTCGGAGCTCTCGTCGTCGTGAAGAAGAGAAGGAGTCGCGCGGAGGGAAGAAGAAAATCGCACGGTGAGGGAGAGAATGGAGTTTACGTTGAAGTGTTGGAGAAGAAACACTTCATTTTATTTATTTACTACTATTGGCTTGGCAAATGACCAAATTGTCCTTTCATTAAATTTCTATTTGTTTTGTTAATTATTCCATTATTTAACTAACGATCCGATCTCTTCCAAAATTCTCATATTTCACCATAAATTCCAATTTATTATTACGGCCACGTTAAAACTTTCCGTTCGCAAAACGGACTTAATTTGATATATCTACAAAATTGCCGCATATTGGAATAAAATTTAAATCCCGTAAAGCCGGGTGTTACAATCCATCCACCTTAATTGAAATTTTGTCCTCAAAATTTGATTATTCAAATAACCCGGGATATTTCAACATCATGTCTTGCTGTCTCTCCCAGGTAGCCTCCTCTACGTCATGGTTTCTCCACAAAACCTTTACTAGAGGAATCTCCTTATTTCTCAACACCTTGATAGAAGACTCCAGGATTCGTACTGGCCTTTCCTCGTAGGTCAGCGTTGGTTGCACTTCAATCTCCCTTGTTTCAACGACGTGTGATGGATCACGTATACACTTTCTGAGCATAGACACGTGGAACACATCGTGAATACCCTCCATCGAAGCTGGAAGCTGCAATCTATACGCCATAGTTCCGACCCTCTTCAGGATAGGAAAGGGCCCGACAAAACGTGGATTTAACTTGCCTCGTCTTCCAAATCGCATAACGCCTTTGAACGGAGAAATCTTTAAATACACCTCGTCACCCTCCTTAAACTGTAGTTCTCTCCGTCTGGTGTCAGCATAACTCTTTTGGCGGCTTTGTGCAATCTCTATGCGTTGTCTAATAACAGCGACTTTCTCCGCTGTTTGTTGTAAAATATCAGGGCCAACAATGCTAGCTTCGCCTACCTCATCCCAATATAGCGGAGACCTGCATTTTCGACCGTATAACGCCTCATACGGGGCCATGCCAATCGTAGCCTGGAAGCTATTATTGTACGAAAACTCAATCAACGGCAGATATCGGCTCCACGAGCCCTGAAACTCTAGCACGCAAGCTCCCTCAAGAATCTGGTTTGTCCTTTCAGTCTGTCCGTCAGTCTGAGGATGAAATGCCGTGCTAAAATTCAACTGGGTCCCCATTGCCTTATGTAAACTCTTCCAGAACTTTGAAGTAAATCTGGCATCTCTATCAGAAACAATAGAGATGGGCACTCCGTGTAGTCTAACGATCTCCTGTACGTACAGCTCAGCTAGCTGATCCATAGAATAAGTCATTTTCACTGGCAGGAAGTGAGCCGTCTTTGTCAAACGGTCCACAATCACCCATATACCATCGTGCCCCTTTGTCGTTCTTGGGAGTCCAACAATAAAATCCGTGGATATCTGTTCCCACTTCCACTCTGGAATAGGCAATGGCTGTAGGGTTCCAGCGGGTCTTGATGTTCTGCCTTTACCTGTTGGCAAATCAGGCAGGTTTCTACATACTTGGCAATTTCTCTCTTCATATTAGGCCACCAAAAATGTTGCCTCAAGTCTCTGTACATTTTGGTGCTCCCCGGATGCACTGAATACGCCGAGGAGTGTGCCTCAGTTAAGATCTCATTTTTCAGCTCTTCATCGTTAGGCACGTACCACCTGTGCCTGAATTTCAATACTCCATCATCCGTCAGGTTAAAATCAGACGGACCCTCAAATGTCATGTTCGCGTGATGCCTTTCACACTCTAAATCGCCTTGTTGAGCTTCTCGTATTTTGTCTAAAATCGTAGGTCTAAGAGAAATATTAGTAAGCATGCCAGACAATTCTGCTACAATTTCCACGTCGAAGTTCTCAATCTCAGACCTTAACATTACTGACATCGACGCAAGCATAGGCTGGCTCGTTGTAGGCATTCGGCTCAAAGCATCAGCTACTTTATTCGCTTTTCCTGGGTGGTATTTAATTTCAAAATCGTAGTCCTTAACGAACTCCAACCACCGTCTTTGTCGCATGTTCAACTCTTTTTGTGTAAATAGGTACTTCAAGCTCTTATGATCTGAGAACACTTCACACTGCTGCCCATACAGGTAATGTCTCAAGATTTTTAAAGCGAAAACCACTGCTGCGAGCTCAAGGTCGTGCGTCGGATAATTTTGTTCATATGGCTTCAATTGTCTAGAAGCATAAGCGATGACCTTGCCTTCCTGCATTAACACACATCCCAGTCCAATTCCCGAGGCATCACAATAAATACTGAACTTATCGCCCTTAACTGGTAGCGTCAGAACTGGAGCCGTAGTCAATTTCTGTTTCAGTTCCACAAAACTTTTCTCACATGCAGGAGACCATAGAAATCTTTCATTCTTTCTCGTCAACCGAGATAGAGGAACAGCTATCTTTGAAAACCCCTCGATGAATTTCCTGTAATATCCAGCTAAACCAAGAAATCCTCGTACCTCTCGTACATTCTTAGGCCGTGGCCATTGTTTGACAACCTCAATTTTAGCTGGATCGACTAAGATTCCCTCCTGAGAGATGATATGACCAAGAAAACTTACTTGATCAAGCCAGAATTCACACTTAGAAAATTTCGGATACAATTGATGTTGACACAAGGTCCTTAGTACAATCCGTAAATGCTCCTCGTGCTCCTCCTTTGTCTTAGAATAAACCAGGATGTCATCTATAAAAACAACGACAAACCTGTCCAAATACTCTTTGAAGACGCGATTCATCATATCCATAAATGCTGCAGGAGCATTGGTAAGTCCAAAGGACATCACAAGAAATTCGTAATGCCCATACCTCATTCGAAACGCTGTCTTTTCAATATCTTCTTTTCGGACCTTCAACTGATAGTAACCCGAGCGTAGGTCAATTCTTGAAAACACTCGGGCACCCTGCAATTGGTCGAATAGATCGTCGATTCGGGGCAGTGGATACTTATTCTTCACGGTCAATTTATTCAACTCTCGATAATCAACGCACATCCTGAGAGTTCCATCCTTTTTCTTCACAAATAGGACCGGTGCGCCCCAAGGAGAAAAGCTGGGTCGAATGAACCCCTTGTCTAGTAGCTCCTCCAACTGAGACTTCAGTTCTTTTAATTCTGCAGGCGCCAATCTATACGCATTCTTGGATACAGGCGCTGAACTCGGATAGACATCAATTACAAACTCGATCTCCCGATCAGGCGGTAGCCCAGGAAGATCATCGAGAAAAATCTTTGAGAATTCCTTAACAACTGGAAGGTCATCCGGCTTCAGCTTATCAAGCAGCCGAGTATCAATCACTGTGGCTACGAAAATAGAACATCCGTCTTTAAATCTTTCTCTGGCTAACATTGAATAAGTAGTAGGCGGTCCACTTAGCCTGTTTCTCGCTTGAAATGTGAATTCAACTTTGTTCGGGGGGCGAAAAGTCACCATCCCGGACCCACAGTCAATCGTGGCACAATGGCGTGCAAGCCAATCCATCCCCAATATAAGATCATAAATCTCTATTCCCATAACTATCAACCGGGCATAGAGGGTGTTGTTTCCCACAGAGACGACGTTGCCCTGGAAAACCTGATCAGACCGCATGTTCGCTCCCGAAGGCAGCATTACTCTATACTCGCACTCTGCTAATTCAGATACTAGCCCCAATCTAATCATGCAAGCAGTTGAAATGAAGGAGTGTGTAGCTCCTGTATCTATCAAAGAAAATACAGGTACACCCATGACTAGAATAGTACCTGCTATGACAGATGGCTGTGCCTCGTCGTCGACATCTCCAGGCTCAATAAATGCGAAGATCCTTGGCATAACCCTTCGCTGATCTTTGCCTGGTTGCATTCGGTTCAATAACGGGCAATTCATGGCATAATGGCCAACCTCTCCGCATCGATAGCAGCTGTTGGTGCCCTTCCGACACTCGCCTAAATGTTCTTTCTGGCACGTAGGACAAACGGGCTTCTGAGTAGCCCCCTGAACCTGCTTCCCCTTGCCCTTATCGTTTCCTCCTTCATGAGGTCTTTTGACGCCTCGTTGTTGTTGCTGTTGTCCTCTGGGTTGCCAACCCCTAGTTCGGATTTGTGGCTGGATCTCCCGAAAGAAGCCCTTAGAAGGCTCTCTCGGCTTAATACAGGTCAATTCAGCAGCTTCGAACTCTAGGGCTCTCGCTGCAATCTCCTCATAAGGCACATCCAGGATACCAGACACTATAATATTTTTCCGAACTTCTCTATTCAGTCCATCCATGAATTCCTGCACCTTGTCCTCATTATCACTGACTAGGCGCGGTGCAAACTTAGATAAAGCTTCAAACTTTCTGATATACTCAGCCACCGTGCTAGTCTGTTTCAATTGTGTAAACTCAGCTCTCTTTGTCGCCCTCACTGTACGGCTGAAGTATTTGTCAAAGAACACGGTTCTAAACCGTTCCCATCTCATCAGAGTCACGTCAGTCGTAGCCTTAATAGAATCCCACCAGGATCGGGCATCCAATGCCAGGTGGAACGTGACGCACTCTACTTTCTCAGCATTGTCCACTTTGGCATACGCCAACATATCCTCCATTTTTCGAATCCACTCCTCAGCAATAGAAGGATCCGTAGATTGCCCGTCAAATGTCGGAGGCCTTAACTTTTGAAACCTCTCCATGCTTGGACCATTAGGAATAACTATATCCTGGGCCCTCCGATTCTCACGATTCTCACGAACCAAGTCCGTAATTTGTTGGGCTTGTCGATCCATATGTTGGGATTGACGATCGAGTAGGTCCGTTAGCCTATCCATAGCATCGTCTCGGGCGTCCCTACCTCGAACCATTTTCTATAATTCCTATAAATATCAAAACAAGAAATCCTAAGAAATCAAATTGAAATAAACAATTAAACGTACTTACAGTTGATGAAGGATGTCCGCGTAGTGGCCGAGCAGTCGTGCAGTCTACAGAACCGTTTTTACAAAACAAGAAATCCTAAGAAATCAAATTGAAATAAACAATTAAACGTACTTACAGTTGATGAAGGATGTCCGCGTAGTGGCCGAGCAGTCGTGCAGTCTACAGAACCGTTTTTAAAACCCGGGGGCTCTGATACCATAACTGTAACGACCCTAAAACCTACCCTTAATTTCCGTTTAAATTTTTTTTTTTTTTTTTTTTTTATACCCTAAACTTTAACTTAGCGTTCGAGCGGAAATAAAACTTTAAATCAGAACAGTTGAAGTCTAAACATTAAACCATTTGATTAGAACTTAAAACAACTTAATTAAACTTAAAACAATTATTAAAAACAATTTAAAATTTGATTAAAAATTAAAACCATCGGCCAGGGGTAAAACTGTAAAGACCAGAGAAACAAGGGGGCCGCACGAACGCACATCTGTGGGCGTTCGTGCGCCCCACTAGTGGCCGCTCGAGCGGCCATGCAAGGGCCGCTCGAGCGCCCCTTCTTTTGCCACGGGCGCTCGTGCGCAGCCCTTCCTGTGCCCGAACGCCAACCTCTCTGGAAAACCAGAGAGGTACGCGACCCGGCGCCCCTCGACCCGCGCCCGTACGCCAAACCCTCTGGATTCTTTCTTCTCCCTTTTTTTTTTCTCTCGCCCCGTAGACAACTCACACACACCCTCCCTTTCCCTTTTCTTCACCATTTCATCAACACACACATAATAACACACCCATCACAATACTCTATCCATTTCTCCTTCCTTCATCATTCATCAATACATTTCACAAACATACTTCGTCACACATACATCACATACGCTATATATAAAAAAAAACTATTCACTAACTCAAAACACGATCGAACATAACCAATTTCATGAAAACGAACCGCGTGGTTCCGTTTAAAAGTTTAACATCCCACTGTTTGAAAAACGTTTGAAACTTTACAAAATACTTTCTATTTCCTATCCAGATCCAAACATCCTATAATGTTCTAACAATTTCTATCCAAAATAACCCAAAATACCTATGTACGTCCCCACGGGTCAAAATCACGCTCCGACTGCCAGCGCACTCCCACGGGCCTCCTCCCTCAACATGCTCATTCTTCAGGCGGAGGGACTTCTTCCTCACCTGTCTCAAAATCACCTACACCATAGAATTAAACACGTGAGCTAGAGGCTCAGTAAATCTAAGTGAATGCAAATGAATGCTATGCTATGCTATGTTCTTTTGAAACTCTGCATTTCTTTCATTTCTTTGTTTCTTTGTTTCTCTGTCTATGTGTCACCCGAGGCTTCGCTCAGCTAGATAGGAGCGGCACATCCTGCGATTGGATAGCTCCTCGGATCTAACCGGGGGGAAAGCATGCTTCATCCGACAGCCATGCCTGAACCACCGCACACGACTATCTCTGTTGTTCAATTACGTACTTTGTTTACCATTTTCTATGTAAAAACTCTTTGAAATTCATTTTGCGTGCGTGCTTAGAAACCAAATGCATGAACGTGCTCTATGCAATGACGATAACAAAACTGTGATAATAAGGCACTAAAAATCGACAATCAATGAACACTATAATTTAAAACCTAATCGAAAGTAAACTAGCTACCCGTTCTCAATACCCCGCACATATAACATATCTCCAATTTCCTCGATCGACTCAATTCATACGGTGTAGGCCTAGATGGCCAAACAAGTCACAGAGACTTACCTTGCGTCCGTTGTTCACCGAGCTTCGTCCACAAGTGCTTGTTCACCTATAACATTTCACGATATACGTATTAATTCGAGTCTAAAATAACCAAACTCCAAAATCATTATCTCCTAACTAAATGAAACTCCCTAGAATTCTAAAACATCTCCTTGAGGCATTTCATCGAGCAACTCGTGCTCGTGATATCACCAAACTCCATTAATGGAGGTTTTTAAGCTCCAAGTTAACTAAATCTCGATTACATTTCAACAAATCAGTGGACTAAGCTCCGAAAATCATCAATACGTCTATTTGAAGCATAACTAAGCTCAATCTATCGATTTCAAACTTTGATTCACGTTTTCAACGAAAACCCTAACAAACCCTAATCGTTTTAAACTCTAAAAATCGAGATCTAACGTTCCAAAACTGTAGATTCGTACCTAGAGTCGAGGAAAGAGGAAGAAATGTGAAGAGAATCGGGTCGTCGGAGCTCTCGTCGTCGTGAAGAAGAGAAGGAGTCGCGCGGAGGGAAGAAGAAAATCGCACGGTGAGGGAGAGAATGGAGTTTACGTTGAAGTGTTGGAGAAGAAACACTTCATTTTATTTATTTACTACTATTGGCTTGGCAAATGACCAAATTGTCCTTTCATTAAATTTCTATTTGTTTTGTTAATTATTCCATTATTTAACTAACGATCCGATCTCTTCCAAAATTCTCATATTTCACCATAAATTCCAATTTATTATTACGGCCACGTTAAAACTTTCCGTTCGCAAAACGGACTTAATTTGATATATCTACAAAATTGCCGCATATTGGAATAAAATTTAAATCCCGTAAAGCCGGGTGTTACAAGACAAGCACGCGACATCTACCGACAACGACAATACGACTCCTTCCGATAAGACTAAAATATACACTACATCTGCCGATAGCAAAACTACAGGTTTTGCGACTTGCACCTGCCGATGACGTCAGCCGGATGTTCTCTCTCTCATCCAACGACTTTACTGAAGGCACCTTCCGATAAGCAGAACGACAAAACTAAACATCCAGAAACAAACTAAATCACTGCCCTTCCCAAATTCAGTAAAAACAATGTTTTCAAAATCCAACGGAATACCAATATCAGAAGATTCTCAAAAATGTTTTCAAAGCTTTGAAACCACTATTGTCATAAAATTTTCAGAAAAACATCTATACTGAACTAGTTACCCTCAACTCAACACCTGCAGCCATGGATTAAACCGCCTCAACAGATGACCAAACCGATGCCTGAAAATGCTCCTCCAACCAGCCTATTCCTCATGTTGGTCGGTAAACATACCTTCAGTAACTTCTTCACCTGCATCACAAAACTCATCTATTAGCCTAATGCTAAGCAAGTAGAGCGATGAATGAAATGGATCAATGAAGCAATAATTTCCCTAAACATGCGGTCTCTACTTTCTCATCTCAGTTGTATTCAAATTCGTTCTCTATTGATCCCTCTGTACGATGGGAAAGTGGATCAGTCATTCCCCAAAGCATACATCCTCTGATCTCAATTAAGGGGCGGATTAATTCCCTTAACAGTTAACTGGTCTGATCCCCCTGTAGGATTGGGAAGTGGATCACTTTTCCCAAAACCTCAATCCTTTGTTCTCAGTTAAGGGGCGGATTAATCCCCCTTAACAGTTGTTCTGATCGTCCTGCTCACACTTACCATGCGTTTCATGTAAATTTATTTTCGTAATCTTTCAAAAACATGATGCATGACAACTGGAAAATAAACACACAAAACGTACATAAATCCTACTGTTTTGTGATGTAGGCCTGAAGGCACAAACAAACTCTACTTACCTGGATTCTTGGCGAGTGCTCGGTTAGGAGCTTCTTCGGGATCTTTCTCACCTAGAACATAAACAGAACATTAAGTCAACCTGTACTAAACCTCATTCTAAGGTATTCAGAAAACCTAAGGGAATAGTTGGGAGTTCTGATCGCCAAGCATTACTGATTCTATGCTAAACCCGAATCTACTCACTTTCCTGATGAGTTCCCAAAATACATATCTAACACTCCCCCATACAATCTTCCTTAGTTACTAAGTCAGAAAAATCGAGGTAGAAACTTACCTAGTTCGGCGAACGGACTCGGGGAAGGAAATCGCCCGGGAAAGTCTGCTGGTTTGAGCTGAAAACCTAAAGGGAAAGAAAATGGGTAGTGGTGGCGGCTACTCTAAACTTTTTGCCTTAAATACCATATCCACTTCCAAATTTGCCAATTACCCTTATGCCCTTACTTACTCATTCTTCAACCTAACCTACATTATACTAAAATTTCATTCATCGATTATACTTAATAGATTTATCTGTTATTTTAAATTTTTAATTAAAGTCGGGTGTTACACTTGTAACCCTATCTTTACTAGTTTACGGTGGTATCAATTGACGATATTCTGATATAGTGAAAATCTTACAAGCGAACAACAATTTTTGGATGACCGAGATGAAGTTTCTTAGTCATGTAGTTTTTCAAAATGGCATATCACTAGATACAGTTCAGGTTGAAGTTGTGTTAGAATAGAAGTCATGTAAGACCATTACTGAGGTACATAGTTTCTTTGGTCTGGCTAGATATTATCACTGATTTGTCTATAATTTTTCTTCTATCGCATTTCCATTGACTCAATTAACCAGAAAAGATGTGAAGTTTATTTGGGATTGTAAATGTTAGACAACCTTTAAAGTGTTTAAGCAAAAATTGTCTATTGCGCTAGTTTTGGTAGTGTTTGATGAGTGTTGCCATATGCACTTTATACAGATGCGTCAGAAGTTTTTTTGGGTTATGTCTTGATGCAAAAGGATGTATGATAGTTTATGCATCTCAGTAGTTAATGACATATGAATGAATTTACTCCAGTCATGATTTTAATCTAGTTGCTACTATTTTTGCCTGTTGCAAGATTTGAAGTAATTTCTACAAATGAAAGTTGAACTACCTTTTCAAGCAGAGAGATTTGAATCTAAGATATCATCGATGGACAAAATATATGGAGAGATTTATCATTGATGTTTTATACTGGCAAGGCATATGCAACGTTTGATGCCTTACGTCGTCGTCATCAAGGTTATCTTTCTTCTCTAGTGTTAGAGTAGTAGAAGAGATGTGTGATGAAAGTGATTTTTAGCTATAAAGAAAATGGTCAGACTCGAGTTTTTAATTTGGTGGTAACCCTTACACTTTTGCACAACAACAAGGATATGTAGAAGTGTGATGTTGAGCTAAATAAAAAATTTGAAAATCAAAGTTGTGCATCAGTGACCACCTGATTTATTGCAGCCTTTACTTATCCCTTAATGAAGATGAGACAAAATTACTGTAGATTTTGTGGCCAGGTTAACAAGGACCAAGCAAAGATGTGATAAAATTTAAGGTGATTGTTGGCAGAATGATGAACTTCTAAATTTTGGAGTGTTATGTTGAATGGTGTTCCTTTGACTATTATGTCAAATTGAGATATGAAGTTGACATGCTTCAGATTAAAAGACAAACACAACACAACTTATTCTCGACTGGCTAAATAGTTTGGCCAAGAAATGCTCAGCTTCCAACGTGCATAAAATATTCTATTTTGGTCTAAATGATCTAAAATTTTAACACAAACTTACTGTATGTGTGAATAAAATTCCTTTAAAATTTCAAGGGCTAATTTGCTGTGGTTAAAAAGTTACGGTTGATGGATTGCTTGCTGGTCTGATGAGGGCACGAACAACATCTCTCGGGTTTGACTCTTCTTTGGAAGAAACTCACTCCAGCTTGCACAATAGAGGATAGATTATAGACTTGTTTGGGGTATCCACACCTAAGAAATAGAGGATGAAGGTTGCAAAAAGGTGTTCCCACTTCGGTTCACAAAATGGAAACACAAACCCACTCTAACTCTTGGATATTACTCACTGAAGAGAAGAAATGAATAAGCTTCTTTGAGCTGAAAATGGTTCTGCAAAATATAATTCAATAGTGCTGAAGAGAGGCCTTAAGGATGGTTTAAATACCATGCCTCTTATTACAAATGAGGAATTAGAAGATAGTTAAAGAAGAGTGTCAAAGAGGGGAGGTACTCGACCACATGACTTGGCTGAGTACAACTTGGTTTTGCCACTTTGTGCAAAACCTTTTCTTTCTCTAAGGGTCACTTCCAAGTGGTCCATCTTCTCTTCAAAATGCAGCCCTCGTCCCTCCATGATATGTTCAGCTCATACATGCCACAAAAACAAGAAAATAAACTAAAATTTGAAAAGAAAATAAAGGCATGGTCAGTTACATCATTTGTCACAAGGAAGACAAATTTATTCTTCCTTGATTGGTTTGGCCGAGCGTTGCTCGCATGATAGCAAATGGAAGGGCTTCTCCATGTCTTGGAAGGTTGGCTCCAACCTCAAGTCCTTAAAATAATCTTCATCTACAAAAAGAACACACTTGTTAGAAGATGGCTCAGCTGAGGCCAAGGATTTGGATCGGGATCGTGTCATGGCTCCTCTTGTAACGCCCCTAATACTGTACCCATTTACCCGTATAAATTTTTCATTTTTATTTTACACTTTATACTCATATCTTTAACTTATCATTTTAAACAAACTTAATTAAACTGTAAACTAAACCTAAACCGAAATCAGAAATTAAATCTAACTTTCGAAGCTTTTAAACCAATTTAAAACAATTAAAAGTAAATAAAGTAAACTATTTAAAACAATTAAAATCATTTAAAACAGTAAACAAATTGCGGAAGGGCAAAACCGGAAAAACGGAGGGAAGCAGGTGCGGCGACTGAGCGCCTAGGCGCTGCAAAGTGCAGCGCCCGATCGCTGCACCTTGCAGCGACCATTTTCTCCTCTCCCACTCTCTGGAATCCGAGATTCCAGAGAGCAATCTCCTACTTCATTTCTCTCTATTTTTACAAGTGCTCTCTGGAAATTCCAGAGAGCAGAACATCATCCTGCCACTTTTAGCATTTTCCACTTCCACCACTAATCACCATCAATTTATCATTTAAACTTAACTAATACGTATTCTAAACTCAATCCATTTGCAGCGGACTTTGCGAAATCCAACCGCGTGGATAGCTCTAAGAACCGAGCATATCCGTAACCAACCCTACAACCATTTAACACATTTTCTATAACATTTAAATAAAATACTTAACAAAACGTTTTAAATACGATTACCAAAACATTTGAAACGTCAAAGTAAACCTATCAACTACCAGACCAAGCATCCTAATATGTTCTATACAAATTGACATCAGCCCAAACATCACAAAATCCCAAAATCTATACATACTTCCCCCACGGGTCAAACGCGTCTCGACTGCCCAGCGCACTCCCACGGGCCATCATCCATCAACCGCCTCAAACATCAGAAGGTGGAACGTCGTCCTCACCTGGGTTTACGTCACCTACACCATACAGACATCTATGAGATAAAAATCTCAGTAAGCTCTAGTAAATGCAAATGCGTGCTGTGCATATGAATCTATAAATCATGCATTGTTTTCTTTACTTTACTTTACTTTACTTTGCTTTGCTTTGCTTTGCTATAAACTGTATACCGATTTCTTTGCTTTGCTTTGCTACAAACTGTATACCAATGGGCCATTTAAACTATATACCGAAGGGTCATTCTTTCTTTGCATTTACTTTAAAACGTCGTGCGGAAATTCGTTTTCATGACATTTAAAACACGTGATGCATGAACCGATATGAACATAAAGTAAACAACCATCATGCATACCATCGAGACCGAAATAGAATAACCTAAAACAACTATAAACCTATCTACCCGACCCAAAGCAATTTAAAACAAACAATTTAAAACAACCAATCCATTGAGATCCTCGACGCTACATCGAAGTACGGTGTAGGCCAATCGGCCAGAGAAGATCACGAGAACTTACCTCGCGTCCGTTGCAGCTCAAGCTCCGTCCACGAGCGTCGTTCGTCTGAGGCAAATTTACAATATTGTCAATATGACGCATCTGAACTCCAAATTTTCCAATTTAATAAAATTCTTAACTAAGGAACTTTCCTAAATTTCTAACTTAACTAATCTAGACGTCTAAACGACCAATTCACGCTCGATGGTTCAAAATCACAATTCACGAACCTTTCTCGAAAATCCCTAAATTCTCGAGATTAACATTTTTCCACAATTCAATTTAACTTCGTCCAATAACGTCAAATACGTTTAATATATACTTAATCAAGGCTAACCTATTAATTACGAATCCTAATTCGCGTTTTTAACAAAAATCGATCGAAACCCTAATTATTTAAACTTCGTAGATATCGAAATAAACACTCTAAGATCGTAGGTTCATACCTAGGGTAGCGAGAGGAGGAAGAATCACGAAGAACGGAAGAGAAACGGAGGAGAACGGAGGTCGGATCGTTGATCGGCGTCGAGGACCAGAGGGAGAGAGCAGAGAGAAGCTCTCTGGAAATCACGAAGGAAGAGAGGAAATGAAGAGAAAAGGGATTTTGGTTAATTTTATAAATTTTGGTTTTGCAAATTACTAAAATGCCCTTCCATAGTTTTTATATTCGTTTCGTCATTCGGTTCGTTAATCGTCCAACTATTCGGGTTCACCAAATTTCCTTATTTCAACAATATGTCCAACTTATTATTTAGGATCTAACAAAACTATCCGTTCACAAAACGGACCTCGTTTGCTATTTTTACGAGAACATCTTCTATATTACGAGAAATGTAATTACTCGGAATATAGCGTTTAATCTCCGAAAATTCTCATAATTTCCTTAAAATCCATATTAATAATTAGGATCATAATGGTGTTCTCTTTTCGTGAAACGGGCTTGATTTGACATATTTACAAAAATACCAATATATATTAAAATAATAATATCCAGAAAAGCTGGATATTACACCTCTTGGCACATCAGAAGTTCACTTTTAAAATTTTGAAGAGCCCTTCAAAGATTTTTGAGCACTGATCTTAATTTGAGTACGGCACATAATCATCAGACAGATTGTTAGTTTGAGCAAACAATTTAGATTCTTGAGGTTATGTTTGAGGTCCTTCATTCTAGATTTCGATGATAGTTAGGTGAATCACTTACCGTGTGAGATTTTGTTTATAATAATTATCTTACTAGTATCATAGTTTCATCATATGAAGCTTTGCAGGGGAAATCGTACAGATCACCACCATGTTGGGCTGAGGTCGAAAAGCATGTTACTCTCTGACTTGATTTGATTCAGGAGATGACTAAAAAAGTTCAGACTATTAAAGATCGATTGGGAACTGTTCAGAGCTGATAGAAGAGTTATGTAGGCCTTTTGAAAGAATTTGAATTTGAAGTCGATGATTTTGTGTTTCTAAAAGTCCGAACGAGATGTGTTGTTACTTGTTTTAGTGTAAAGGGTAAGTTAGCCCCCATATATATTGGATCTTTTCATATCATTGAGTGAAATGGTTCAGTGGCTTATCGATTGGTATTACCACTATAATATCTTTCATGTTTCCATGTTGAGAAAGTACATTCAAGGTCCATTACATGTTCTCTTTTGGATTGATGTGCCTACATAGAAAGATATTTTTTTATGAAGAGAAACCAAAGAGGATATTCGGTAGTGAGATTAGAGTTCTCTGTCATCAAGAGATATCTTTAGTTTGGGTTCAGTGGAAGAACCATAACGAAAGAGAAGCTACTTGAGAAATTGAATTTGATATGATGACAAAGTATCCTCATTTGTTCGAGGCACACTTGAGATTGTCTTAAATTTTTGGAACGAAATTTCCTAAAAGTGCCACAAAAGATATTTAAGGTAAATTTTATTTTTTTAATTTAAATCAATTTAAATTTACTCATTTTTTGGGGGAGTGGTTACGAAATATTAGGGAGTTTATCCCTATTTATCTTGATGCCCTTTATTTCTTCCACCACGTTGAACTGAAAAAAAAAATGTTTGTAAAAGTGATTCAGACTATTAAGGAGAGACATAAGTTAGTGTTTGAATGGATAAAAATAGAGAAACCGCACAATTATGATAGTAGAAATGATTCCTTGTTCATAAATTGATAATATAGGTTATTCATTATTGTTTCCATTATTTTTTTGTAGAAATTCAAAAACTAATGAAAGGGTAGATTTTTGGTGTGAAGAGTTATAGATCATACTCTACAATGGATTCTGAATAGACTGATAAGAGAGGAAGAATAGGTATCTCAACAGTAAAAAAAAAAAGCTAGATAATTTTCTTTTGAAGTTGATTTAAAGTTTTGGAAATTGACTATTTAGAGAACCAGAATTAGATTTCAGAGCAGAAAATTGTGGTCAACGCGGGCGAAGTTTTCATATTTTAGAGGTATGTCGAATCAGAAACTTCCTCTATGATCTATTAGAATAGTTTAAATGTACTAACGTAAAGATGAAATTTTTTTAGGCGTAAATCATGAAATTTTTTGATGCAAAGCATGCTTTAGAATATTTCCATTAGTCATTGTTAGTTTGGAAGGAAATATGGTCAAAAACCACATAGGAATCTAACAAAAACAAGAATGAATGAGTACTGGGCATTCTTAATATTAACGCTAAGTCACGACATAGCAAGACATTAAGCCGTGACTAGACCTTTTATTAAGTCGCGGCTTAGAGTAATTTTGGGTTGAAAATTGAGCTTTTTATCCTATTTGTTCTTAGCCATTTTTTTCCCTAAAAATATAGAAGTTGTATTAATATAGTAGTCCTACATTGGTAAAAGGGTGATATTATGATTACTTACCCAGACTTAAGACATATTTTTGGGCTAGTTGGATTTTTAGACTTTGGAAAATGGTAGGCGCAGTTTGAGGTAGTGTTTTTTTTATGTCAAAAAATAATTCATTGTATTATACAACTTATTTTGAGGCATGTTGTCGTATAAAATGACATGTTTTGTTTTTGTGAAATATTGATTCACTAGACATGTCTTATTGAGCATGCACTTGCATTTCTTTTTCTCATCAACTCGGTTGTGTGAACTGAGATTAATCGACCCACATGGGGCTTTGATGTGCCTCAAAAGGGGAGAACTTTCAAGGCACATGAAAATCAAGCTTGTGCTGTTTTGCTGGAAATAGATAGCAACTTTGAACAGTAACAACTCAAGCTGTACATGACTTTTGGGGCTGAAATTTTAAGAACTTCTAACCCTAGATATTGGAAATGAACCCTCAAAATATTACAACCTAAGTCGATATGGAACAAAAGTTATGATTAAAATACTGAAAGTCATCGAAGCTCAGATTACTGCTTTGATTGAGAACAATGTATTAACTTTGGAGAGGCATTAGTCTCTCGTGTAAAAACAAATGGATACTATTTTTATGGCAGGTTGAAGTTGTATTGTGATGTTGATTGTGTCCAAAATGAAGGCCATAATCAATGGGAAAAAAATATATGGATGATGATGTGCCCAGGGGTCTGAGACCCGAGCTCAAGTTGTGGTACGTCTTCTAACCAATTTATGGCCTAAGTTGTTTGCTAGTTTTGTAGGTGACAACCCATTAAATTGAAGAGGGAATTTATCTTCTCATAGACAAATTCATGTATTTCAATTTCCTTTATTTTGTTGGAAAAACTTTAGCCATTTCCTTTAAATTGTTTTGGCAAACTTTAGCCTTATATTTGTTTAGCATGCAAGTAGGATTAGTTGCATATAGGTTGGCTATGGATCAAGGTTGGCGCATGGAGTTGGCATTTCATCAAACAGCTGGCATGCATAATAAGATGCAACAGCAGCGCACGCACAAGACGGAAGGCAACGCGCGCACGAGGCAACAAGACACAGCCAAAAAGCAGGGACGCGCACGAATGAGCGATGGCGCACGCGCAACATGAAGGCATGGTGAGCAAGGAAGACACCACAGCGATGACTGGCACCATGCCGAGTAGGATAGCGTGCATTGCCAAGTAGTTGATCACCAATCATGCGTGACAGAATGACGATGGTGCGCACTTGAAGACCCAGCAGCATCACGTATGGTAGCGGCAGCGCGCGCACGAGCAATAATTGCGCCAACGACTACTTTCCAACGGCTATATTTTTTTTGGTTGGTTTTCTTCCTTCTTTCTCCGAGTTCCTTCCTTCCTTTATTTAAGGATGAGCCGATCCATTGTAAAAGTTTAGTCAATAGAATCAATATTTGGAAAATAGTGAAGTGTATCTTCATCTTCAGAGGACCTCGGTGGGTTTCTCTCTCGGTGTTCATTCTTGGTGGGATGAATTCACCACATTGCTCCTCAAGCTTGAAAGTTGATTGGAGGTGTTCTTATCCATCATTCTCTCCTCTCTCTCATGAGTTGGAATTTGGAAGAAGGTTGGAGAAACCATTCCCCTTACGCCTTAAACTCCTTCGGCAGCAAGGGACTTCTTCGCCCAAGGCACTGAGTTACTAATTGGGTCGGCCACGAGCCTTCGCCTTTCATCCCCCCGACCTCTTCTAAGGGAGAAACAACACACGCAAGGTAGTTCCAAGTGCTGTAACACTCTTCCTCTTAGAATAGTTCTTTTCCTGTAAAGGACTAGACCATCCTGCCGGGCCAGCATAGGTTCCTTTCGTCATTCTACTCATTCCACAATGTTTCTTTCAATCCATCGGTGAGTCTAAGGTAATAATAGGTTTGCCCACCTCCTCTTCTCTTTCCTTTCACCATTTTCGGTTTTCCACACATTCTGTTGCACGTAATTTTTGTTTTGTGTTTTGCATCTGTTTTCCTCTATTTGCGATTCATTCTTCTTTTCTCTGTGTTTGCTTCCACTTGCCTTCATCTTCGTGGTCGTTTTCCCATCAGCTGAAGTGGTGAACGTTGGTCGGAAGGTGATAAAGAGGCACATTTCCGGGTCTTTGGCTCTCATTGAGAAAGAGCTCTCCAACTTGCTGTGAAGTGAGCTTTGTACACCCTTGTTGGAGGTTTTACCTTCAGGGAAGAAGTATAGAATAGAGCAATAAAATTAATTCCACTACACTCACAAAGATAGAAGCCAAAAACACACACACGCTTTGATATGACTCACCGAGGAGATGCGGCTGCTTAATGCTTGGAAGCTTCAAGATTTTCGAAGATGAACTTCAATTTTCATTTCAAAATTTGCTACCAAGAGCAGCCCTTAATGGTGGTATAAATACAACAATAAGATTAGGGTTTACAACCTAAAGAGAAAACTAATACAAAAAGGGTAAAATGAAAGTGGAAGAAGGGGGTGTTCGGCCATAAGGGGTCACCAATCACTTTATGGTCTCCTCTTGCCATGTGACACTCTCCTCCTCACAAGATGGTCCCCACCATAAAAAATACAAAATATAAAAGCATAATATTCAGCAAAAATTCAAAATAAAAAGTTAGATTAAATGAGTCTTCTTGATTTTGGTCATGGTTCTCATCCATGAAGATTGTCGGTTCCAAATTGCACTTGGACATGGTGATATGCTTTAGGTTATGGACGAAATGAAAGCATAAATGAAAACAATAATCTGCTCCCAAGCAACGGCATCAAAAAACTTGTTGCGAATAATACGAAGCAAACGTATGTATCACAAAAGTAATAAAGTGAATAAATAAGAGTCGAACTCACGAGGACTATTTCCACTAATTATTAAACAACTTTAACTCTAATCATAGATGAAGAATGTAATTTTGATGATTTTGATTGAAAGAAAACAATAGAACTTAATTAAATAAACAAAAATTGAATAAAGTTATAGAATTTAATGAGAGAAAAATCTATAGTCTTCGATTTCACCTTAATTAATCATTTTTGGTATTATTAATTCAATTTATTAATACATATTCCTCTGTGTTGATGGCAATTTCACAAATATATATTTCAATTTCTCTCGAGTAATGACACACTTATCTAACTAACGAATTATCACTTCTCAGTCTCAAACCCTAGCAATTAATTGAATACATTACGAACGAGAAATCAAACTACCACATGAATGCCTTAGCTATCCCTAGTCTAAGATTCTTTTCATGGCAAACTATCCATTGCATAATTATTTTTTACCTCTCGGTGTCAAAACAATCCTACAAACAAATCACAAGCAATAAAAACAGTAATAATTCACTCAACATATAATTGGAATAGAACATCAATAACTTGAATTAAAGTAAATACCAAACAATCATAATTCGGCTACATATTAGCTCTATAGAAGAAAATTAGTTCGTGTTAGAATAACGAAAAGAAACAAGAATCAAAGTGATGATGTTCATAGTTGCAAAGAAAAAGGGGAGAGAAAACTATGCTTTTGAATGCGAATTCTTGACAAAAGCAATCTCCTATTTGTTTCTCTCTAGCCGTCTCTAGCCATCTCCTCGATGATCCTTGCCTCTTGGCCACCTTCTTGATTTATAATCTAATTATGGAGTAAATTCAGTGTCCATATAATCAAAGGCTGAGTTTATTTCGATTAAAAATCTCCCAAATCGTATCTTATAAAATGCGACAGCCAATTGATCCCCTTGTGTAAGAGATTAATCGGCTCCTATGGAGATCAATTGACACCCTCTCGGGTTTATAACTTCAAAATCGTCGACTTTTTAACACATTAGCCAATTGATCCCCTATGTTCAATTGTAATCAATCTCAATTTCTTCCTTTTGACTGTTCAGAAGAAGAAGTAATAGGCAGAGATGACAGGATTCAAACCGTGTAATTTTGTACCCAAAACAAAAGCGCTACCAAGCTGGGCTACATCCCTTTCAATTGGTCTACGGCAGACATTGTAAAGAATCCCTACCCTGTTTTTTCCAACATTTCTCTTTCTTCTTTTTTTTACAAAGAAAATAGCATTTCCTATTGATTTGTCCTCAGGACTGGACCTATTCCGTGGCTATTCACTTTCGGGATCTAGTAAGCAGCAGGATACTACTAGCTAGGGAGATACAGGGTGGGTTGGCAGTTCTTTGTCTACCAACAGAAAGTTGGGAAAAATGTTTTTCAGTTGTGGAGAAAGAAAGAGACTTTTTGACCTACCTACTTCTAAGTGGAGTTAGGTCTTACGATGGCCGGTCCGCCCGTTACTGGGTACCAAACCACTTGCTCTGCTGCTTTCCGGATGATTATTTCATTTCTACTTCCAAAAGAGTGAAGTAGAAATGAATTGGACTAATAGGTCTCCGGAGGCAAGAAAGGGTATGCCGGTGAAAGTTTCTCACCTTTTTACACAAATTCTTAGAAAAAGACCTATTCACAAAAGGTCTCTATAAAACATAATGAAAAAAAGCCAAACAAAAGGAGAGAGGTTCAATAGAAAGGGGGAAGTAGTCTAGTGCTAGTTCTTAATGAAACTTCTTTATCTAACTTTCATTTGTGAGTGGGGAAATAAAGACAAAATCTCTTCTTTTTTTTTTTTATAATTTGAATCTTTAAAAAAAGAAAGAAGAAAAATGAAATAAATAAAGGCGCATATGCAAAAAGGGCGCCCCACTACTTCTTCATTCAGAGGGGGTGAGACTAGCCAGGCTCATTACTTCCCACTGGGTGAGAGGTGCACCTAACCCACCTACCCACTCATCAATCACGGTGTTCAGCTGACTTGCACTGATATACCCTTATTGTATTGGAATTAGGCGCCCATCTTTTGACTGTTGTCAACTAATCTCTTCAATGTTCGATTCGACTTTATGTTAGAACATTTCTGTGAATGCTATTCTGATCTAAGTGGTCTTATTTTGTGTCCCATGCTAGGAAGCATTACTCCTCTTTTTCATTCCAAATTAAAGAATACGGCTGATACGATTGATTGGTCTGTGTGTCTCTCTGATTACTTTTTCGTATCCCCCTTTTCGTCGGATATAATTCGATCCTTCTACGGCCAAATCTCAATATCTAAGATAGGTAGGTCGATGGGAAAGAAACCAGAAGAGAAGCAGATGGAGCTCTTTTCCATACAAACTATTTCACAACAGAGGATGAAGATCAGACTAAATAGAGGTTGAAATTACTAAGAAAATAATAAGAAAGAGTTTTGGGCACTTTCTCTATTTGGCAAAGCAAAGGGAGATATGGATCCGCGCTGCAAGACTTTCTCCAATTTCTCAAGCAATTCAAGATGTAGAGAACGCGAAGCAGAAGCAGCATCAAATTCTGGCTGCCTTCTTGGAGCACGTGCCTACTGCCGATCTGCAGATCGTGGAAAAAAGGATACAAGATATCCAGGATATCATTCGTTCTTTAGAAGAAAAAAGGTTGCTTCGCTTCCCTTTTTAAATGAAGTGGAGCGACAATTTCATATTGTCAATGCAGCCTCCAGCATCCGTAGGGGAAACAACTAATCTCCCCTTGTGTAGGAGATTAATCGGCTCAAACATGAGATTAATAGACTCTAATATGGAGATCGATCGGAACTCTCTTGGGTTTGTATCTCCAAAATTGTCAAATTTTGCCTCATGATGCAACAGAATTATCTAATTATCTTTGTTGAAACTCTAACCTGCTATATTTCATTAATTTGTGCACTTACACAAAAAATGTCAAATTCTCATAATCACTTGAGAAAAAATTATCGTATCAAGTATAAAAGAGCATAAATAAGTGTTAAAATACACACTTATCATGGACCAAATGAAAGCATAATGAAAACAATAATATGCTCCTCGGATTTATACCATAAGTGGCTGAGAAAACTCTAAGTTCTAGAGTGTATACCTTTCACAGCTTAACTCCAAATATTCTGAAAATTCACATGGAGCTAACTGGGGATGTGTATGAAATTCTCTCAACATTGTAAAGGCTAACTCACTGTAGTTAAGAAGTTATGGCCGAAATACTATAAGCCAACAGAGCTCGATTTACTGCTCTAGCCGAGAACAGAATGTCCATTTTGGAGAGGCGTAACTCTCTCGTCTGAAAATGAAATGACACAGTTCTTGTGGAAGATTAAAGCTGTGGATGTGAGGATGGTTGTGTGTAAAAATGAGAGGATGAATTAATGTGATGGAAAAGATAATGTAGAGGTCATGCCGCTGGTCTGAGCAGGTGATAAATGGCACCTTTCGGGATTTGGCTTCTTCTTTGAAGAAGAGCACTACAACAAGCCTAAGATGAGAACTTGTGCACCCTTGCTGGGGATGTCTACCCTTTAGAAAGAAGTAGAGAAGGGTACAATAGCAACAACAACCACTACACTTACGAAAATGGTTGCTTGAACACTCACCACTTGCGGATGTTACTTATTATGAGGAGGGTGGCGACTTGCGGCCAAATAACTCCAAGGTTTGGGCAGCAAAATGCTCTGGTTTTTCTATTCAATTTCCACTACAGATAAAGGACGGTTAAGTTGGTTTAAATACCAGCACCCTTCAGCTTTAGGGTTACAAAATGGTCAATGAAGAAGGCCACCAAAATGGGGTGCACTCAGCAACTACAACATGACCGAGTATATAGATTGTCTTGCCATTTATGACAATGTTTTCTTCCCTCCTAATGTCCCTTTCATTCAGGTTTCCCTCCCAAAATTCATAGCCAAATGTGCCATTTCAAATGCACCAATGTTTGGCTCCCAAGTGTTCAAAGATAAACTAAAAGTTAAACAACTAACACTTAGCCGATTACACGAATTAAATCAAGGAAGAAAAATTCCTTCTCATTTGTTGTGGCCGAGGATGTGCTCCATTGTTAGCAATTGGACTTTTCTCTTTCATGTCTTGAATGCCAAGCTTCATCCTCAATTGCTTAGGGAAAGAATCACATATCTTGATTCTCCTTCTAGCTTGGAGTGATCATGTTTTCTCCCATGTTGACAAGTAGGATGGCTCCTCCATGCCTCTACTGTTTGGCTTTAGCTTCATTTGGCCTCCAACATCATCACCTATAAAATGAGCAAATATGTTAGATAAATGTTCGACCATGGACTTGGCCCATGATCGAATGATGGCTCCTCTAGGCATATCAAACTCCCCCGGTTGAAAAAGATTTTTCCTCAAATCCAAGACTTCTCTTAACTTGAAAAAATCATTTGCTTATCATTTATCTTTTCCGAAATAAGGGAAAAAGTGTAACGTCCCTTATTCCTATACCTTAATTTCCCGTAAAATATATATATATATATTTTTTTCATTTTATAACCTTCATAAAATTTTTGACTTTTACACCTCTAATTTGAAGGCTTTAAATCGAAATCTTAGATTGTTAAAATTATCTAAAATCTGTCAAATACACTATGTATTAAACAAAGGGAAAATGCAGTGCAAGGGACGAGGGAAAACATGTCCGAAATGAGAAAACAAAGGGGTGGTCAATCGGCCACTTGACTGTAGCGACCCTTAATACTATTCCCTTAATTTTCCGTATAAATTTTTTATTTTACTAAGCCATAAGTGAATTTTGATTCCCTTTTAAAGCTTTAAACCAAAAATCTAAATTGTTGAAATCGTTAAATAAAAAGAAGACTCTTTAACATGCTAGAAAAGAAAAGAAAACAATCGGTCAAAGGAAATCAGGGGCGAAAAGGGGCATTTTGCCAATAATTTGCATGGCCGATTAATCGGCCAATTCAGCCGATCGATCAGCAGTAGTAATTATTTGGGGGCGATCAATCGCCGCACACATTAGGCGATCGATCACCCCACTGCGATCGATCCCCAGCCGATCGATCGCCCTCATAGGCAATCGATCGCTTGGCTAACTCTCTGGAAAATCCAGAGAGTTTGCCAGCATTTAAGCCGATTGATTGCCCCTCCTGGAGATCGATCGGCATGTTCTCTGGAATCCGAATTCGAGAGAACTTGCTCCCCATTCCTCCCTACACATAACATGCACTTCACACTTCCATTTTCTACCTTGATCCTTCAAAACACAACTCATAACGCTAAACACTTCCACTTCACCTAAACACCATCCTCAAATCATCAATTGACAAAACCTACTCTAAGCACATTCAAAAACATATTAAAATTTTGTGAAAACAAACCGCGTGGATCCATTTAAAAACTAAACATTTCCCTATGAAACTTAAGTCACAAAGCAATTCCAGTAAATAGTTCATAAAACAAGCTTTTCCAAAACATCAAAACATTTGTACATCTACTATCCAGAAACCAAGCATCCTAAAATTGTTCACCTATACAACTCTCCTATCTATGCGCCCGTCAGCCCATCTAAAAATCCCTATACATTTATCGATGTTTCTAACTATCAAAATCCCAAAATACCTACGTGATATCCCCACGGGTAAAAATGAGAGTCAACTGCCCAGCGCACTCCCACGGGCCATCCTCCTTCAACCTGCTTATACATCAGGTGGAGGAACGTCGTCCTCACCTGTGTCAAAATCACCTACACCCCAAAGATAACCTATGAGCTAAAGGCTCAGTAAATCTACGTAAATGTAAATACATGCTATGCGTGCGAGGTTTGTAAAAACATGCATTTCTTTCTCATTATTTAGTTACATAGCGGGAGGTGTCACCGGGGGTTGACTCACCAAATAGAGAGGGCACATCTCGCGATTAGATAGTCCTTTCCATCTGTAGGGGGAAGACATGCTCCTCCTCTTAGGACAGCCATGTCTGAACCCCACCCCAACGTGACCGGGATTACATACATTTCATATCTTTTCATTAGGCGTTTCTTTTCATGAAAACATATGCAGAAATTCATTTTTCGTGTTGGTTCGTAAAACATGATGCATAAACATGGATTTGAGCATAATTGTAAAGAAAAATACAAACAAAAACTAGAACCTAATGAAAAAAAACGTTCTAACATACAATTATCCTAACTACCCTTCCAACCTACACTAAACAAGAATTTCTCCAATTATCCTAGGTCAACAAAGCTCATCCATGGTGTAGGCCAGATCGGCCAAACAAGTCACGAAGACTTACTCGTGTCCGTTGCAATTTAAGCTCCGTCCACGAGCGTTATTTACCTTTGGCAATTCACAACAATTGTCACTAAAATCGAGTCTAAACCATTGAGTTTCAAAAACTACAAAACACTTAGCTAAAGGAAATTTCCTAAAACTCTAATTTAACTCGTTGAGGCATTTTATCAAGCAATTCGTGCTCATGAATTTCTAAACCTCCATTAATTGAGTTCTCCAAATTTCCAACAACCCAAAACCTCAACAACCTTCATTAATTCAACTAACTCTTACCAACGATCATAAATACATCCATTTGAGCCATAATTACGGTAACCCTATCGATTTTAAACCTTATTTCACGTTTTTAACAAAACCCTAAACTAACCCTAATTGTTTAAACCCTAGAAACCAAAATCTAAAGCTCCAAAACAGTAGATTCTTACCTAGGGTCGGGATTGGAGAAGAGAACGCGAAGAACGGAAGTCGATCGGAGAGGAATCGCCGTTGGAGAGAGCCGTGTGAGGGAGAAGAAGAGAAAAGTTGCCTGGAGGTGTTTTTCGCAGAGAAGAAATCGCCAAGTGATGAGGGAGGGAGAGAAATGTGATTTTTATTAAAATTGTGGCTTGTCAAATTACCATATCGCCCCTCCATTTGATTTCTATTTGTTTCATTATATTTTGTTATTTAACTACAGTTCGGTTTCTCTAAATTTTCTTATTTCACCATAAATTTCCATTTATTATTAAGGCTCCATTAAAACTTTCCATTAGCAAAACGGACTTAATTTGACATATTTACAAAAATACCATTATTTATTGAAATAATAAAATCTCGTAAAACTGGGTGTTACATTTCATCCACCTTAATTAAAATTTTGTCCTCAAAATTTGATTATACAAACAGTTCAGGATACTTCGACATCATATCTTGCTGCCTCTCCCAAGTAACTTCCTCTACATCATGATTCCGCCATAGGACCTTTACCAGCGTGATCTCCTTATTACGCAACACCTTGATAGAGGACTTTAAAATTCGTACTGGCTTTTCCACGTAGGTTAGCATTGGTTGCACCTCAATCTCTCTTGTCTCAATGACGTGGGATGGATCACGCACGCATTTTCTGAGCCTGGACACGTGAAAGACATCGTGAATACCTTCCATGGATGTTGGAAGCTGTAACCTGTACGCCATAGTCCGGATCCTCTTCAAAATAGGAAAGGGCTCCACATAACGAGGGTTTAACTTGCCTCTTCTTCTGAACCGCATAACGCCCTTAAACGGAGAAATTTTAAGATAAACCTCATCGCCCTCATTGAACTCCAAGTTCCTCCGTCTAGTGTCTGCATAGCTCTTTTGGCGGCTCTGTGCTACCTTGATACGTTGTCTGATAACAGCGATCTTGTAACACCCCTAATACTGTACCTATTTACCCGTACAAATTTTTCATTTTATACTTTTTACTTTTCTATGCTTTAAATAAAAACTTAATGCGGAATCTAAACTGAAGTTGAAATCAGAACTGAAATCGGAATTAAAACTAAACTTTAAAAGCATTTAAAACAAAACCGTTAATAAATAATTAAAACTAAAACATTTAATGAAACTTAAAATAAAACAATCAAAAGAAGGGAGGGCAGAATCGGAATTCTGCCCTCGTGAATGGGGCAGCGCACGGTCGCTGCAATGTGTGCAGCGACTTCGCTGCACACAGCAGCGACTTCACTCTCTGGAAATTTTTGAGATTTCCAAAGAGCAACCAACCTTTTTACTCTAACATTTTCGCCTCTCTGGAACGTGATTCCAGAGAGCAGAATTCAACATTTTCCCTCTATCCTTCCTGCTTCACAATTTCCTCAATTAGCTCTCTGGAATCCTGAATTCCAGAGAGCAAATTTCTGTTACTTCACGTCAAAGATCACCACAATTCACAACCTAAACTCAACCAATTAATACATAATCTAAACTCAATCGACTCGTGTCAGACTTTACGAAGTCCAACTGCGTGGATAGCTCTAAAAACCGAGCTATCCGTATCAACCTAAAAACAATTCATAACACTTAATTTAAACAACCAAACAGTTCCAGAATTTCTATAACGTTTAAATAACGGTTCTAAACCAAAACATTTTATAACGTTCATCAACAGTTTAAACCAAAACGTTTTACATACAATTACCAAAACGTTATCTAACCCCTATCCAGATCCAAACAACCTAAATATTCTATACAATTATTAGATCAAAACATCCCAAAATAACCCCAGAGTCCATACATACATCCCCACGGGTCATATCGCGCCTCGACTACTCAGCGCACTCCCACGGCCATCATCCATCAACTGTCCCGACATCAGGAGGAGGAACGTCGTCCTCACCTGGATCTACGTCACCTAGCAGATCACCTACACCATACAGACACATATGAGATATTGAAATCTCAGTAAGCTACGTAAATGCAGATGCAGGCGTGCGTATGCCATTCAGAAATCATGCTCAGATTCAGATTACAGATACAGAATTACAGATTACAGATTCATTACGTCACAGACAGACAGAATCGTCACCGAAACCTCTACCCACTAAGCGGAGAGGGCCCATCCAGCGATCGGACTACCCTTTCCACCTAGAGAGGGGGGTACACGCTTGCAACACGCACAGCCGTGCCTGAGCCCCATCCCGCGTGACCAGATACAGACAGATTACGTTTATTCATTCAGATTTCGTTACAGATTTCATTTCAGATATACGTTCCTTTTCTTAAAAACACGTGCAGAAATTCCTTTTCATGACTTTCGAAAACCGTGATGCATGAACAGTTCATATCAGCGGAAAGTAAACAAACAACATACATATTAACCAGACAATACAACATAACCTAGCTACCCAACCTAAACAACGTAAAACAAGGAACCCTCAAGGATCCTTGATATGACGACGAGGTATGGTGTAGACCTTTCGGTCAAGCAAGTCACGAGAACTTACCTTGAGTGCGCTGGATCTCAAGCTTCGTCCACTGGAGTCGCGTGTCTGAGGTAAAACACGATATTTGTCGTTAAACCCAATTTAAACGATTAATTGTCCAAACTAATAAAATCCTTAATTTAACAAATCGAATCTTTTAAACAACGACACAACGCTCGATAAATCTGGAAATCAATATTACGAGTCATTTCCGAAAACCCGAAAATTCTATAATTTATACTTTTTTTACAAATTGGTTTATCTTCGTCCAATAACGTCCAATACGTTCGATATATACGTAATCAAGGCTAACCTATTAATTACGAACCCTAATTCGCGTTTTTCGTCGAAACCCTAATTGAAACCCTAACCCTAAATCGAACCGAAAACTCAAAATAAACGCTCAGAGATTGGGGCTACATACCGAGGGTAGCGAGAGGAGAAGAAATGACGAGGAACGGAGGAGAAACGGAGGAGAACGGAGGTCGGAAGTCGAAGGATCGTCGGCGGCCGCGAGGGAGAGAATGCTCTCTGTTCGTGAACGCCAGAGGAGAAAAGAGAGAAAGTGAGGGAGAGAAAGAATTTGTGATGTTTTATAAAATTGATTTTACAAATTACCGTTTTGCCCTTCTTTGATTTTTATATTGATTTCGTCGTTCGTTTCGTTAATCGTCCAACGATTCGGATTCTCGAAAACTCCATATTTTGCCAATGATTCCCATTCATTACCAGGGCTCTATTAAGACTGTCCGTTCGCGATTCGGACCTCGTTTCCTATTTTTACGAGAACGTCTTTTACGCTACGAAAAGTGTATTTACTCGGAATATAGCGTTTGATCTCTGAAAATTCCCGTAAATTCCTTAAAATTCTTATTATTCGTTAGAATCGTAATGACGCTTTCTTTTTGTAAAACGGACCTGATTTGACATAGATACAAAAACGCCAATAATAATAATAATAATAATATAATAAAAGGTCCGTACAAACCGGATATTACAGATCTTCTCCGCTGTTTGCTGTAAAATATCTAGGCTAACTACGCTAGCCTCGCCTACCTCATCCCAAAATAGCAGAGACCTGTATTTTCGACCATACAACGCCTCATACGGAGCCATGCCAATCGTAGCCTGGAAGCTGTTGTTGTACGAGAACTCAATCAAGGACAAATATCGGCTCCACGAGCCCTGAAATTCCAGCACGCAAGCTCTAAGCATATGCTCAAGAATCTGATTTGTTCTTTCTCTCTGCCTGCCAGTCTGAGGATGAAACGCCGTGCTAAAATTCAACTGAGTTACCATCACCTTATACAGAATCTTCCAGAATTTCAAAGTAAACCTGAAATCTCTATCGAAGACAATCGAAATGGGTACTCCGTGTAATCTGACAATCTCCTGCACATACAGCTCGGCAAGCTGATCCATAGAATAGATCATCTTCACTGATAAAAAGTGGGCCAACTTCGTCAAATGGTCTACTATCACCCAGATGCCATCGTGCCCTTTCGTCGTTCTTTGGAGTGCAACTATAAAATCCATGGAGATTTGCTCCCATTTCCACTCCGAAATCGGCAGTGGCTGTAAGGTTCTGGCGGCCTTTAGTGTTCCTCCTTAACCTGTTGACAAACCAGGCAGGTTTCCATATACCTGGCAATCTCTCTATTCATGTTCAGCCACCAGAAGTGTTGTCTTAGGTCTCTATACATTCTTGTGCTTCCTGGATGCACTGAGTATGCCGAGGAGTGTGCCTCGGTTAAGATCTCTCTCTTCAGCTCCTCATCGTTAGGCACGTACCACCTATGTCTGAATCTCAATATGCCATCATCCGACAAGCTGAAATCGGACAGGTCCTTAGATGTCATGCTCAATCGATATCTCTCACACTCCAAGTCTTCCTTCTGAGCTTCTCGGAGTTTGTCAATTATTGTCGGCCTAAGAGAAATGTTCGTGAGCATAGTGGACAACTCAGCCACAATCTCCACATCAAACCTCTCGATCTCAGATCTTAGCATTACCGACATCGATGCAAGCGAAGGTTGACTCGTAGTGGGCATTCGGCTCAAGGCATCAGCAACTTTATTTGCCTTCTCTAGGTGGTATTTAATCTCAAAGTCATAATCTTTAACGAACTCCAACCACTTTCTTTGCCGCATGTTCAACTCTTTCTGTGTAAACAGATACTTTAAGCTCCTGTGATCTGAGAACACCTCACACTACTGCCTATACAGATAGTCTCTGCAGATTTTTAACGTAAAGACAACCGCTGCAAGCTCAAGATCGTGTGTCGGATAATTTTGCTCATATGGCTTCAACTGCCGAGAAGCATAAGCAATGACTCTGCCCTCCTGCATCAATACACACCCCCAGTCCGATCCTTGATGCGTCGCAATAAATATTGAACTTATCACCTTCAACAGGAAATGTTAACATTGGTGCTGTAGTCAGTCTTTGTTTCAGCTCATTGAAGCTCTTTTCGCATGCAGCCGACCATACATATTTTTTGTTCTTCCTCGTCAATCGGGATAGAGGGACTGCTATCTTTGAAAATCCCTCAATAAACTTCCTGTAATACCTGTCAATCCAAGAAATACACGTACCTCTCGCACATTTTTAGGCTGCGGCCAATCCCTGACATCTTCAATCTTAGTCGGATCAATTGAAATTCCCTCCTGAGATATGATATGGCCGAGAAACTAATTTGATCCAGCTAAAACTCGCATTTAGAGAAATTTGGGTACAATTGGTGCTGACATAGAATCCTCAGAACAATTCGCAAGAGCTCCTCGTGCTCCTCCTTTGTCTTTGAATAGATCAAGATGTCATCAATGAAGACGACGACAAACTTGTCTAAATACTCCTTAAAAACACGGTTCATCAAATCCATAAACGCTGCAGGAGCATTCGTAAGTCCAAAAGACATCACAGGAAGTTCGTAATGCCCATACCTCGTTCGGAATGTAGTCTTTTGAATATCTTCTCTCCGGACCTTCAACTGATAATAACCTGAGCGTAGGTCAATTCTCGAAAACACTCGGGCACCCTGCAATTGGTCAAATAGGTCGTCAATCCGGGGCAGTGGATACTTATTCTTCACTATCATTTTAGTTAACTCTCTGTAATCAATACACATCCTTAGAGTTCCGTTCTTCTTCTTAACAAACAGAACTGGCACACCCCAAAGAGAAAAGCTGGGTCGAATGAACCGCTTGTCTAACAACTCTTCTAACTGAGTCTTCAGCTCCTTTAGTTCAGCAGGTGCCACTCTGTATGGATTCTTTGATACAGGCCCAGAGCCTAGATAAACATCAATAGTAAACTTGATCTCCCTATCCAGCGGTAATCCGGGAAGATCGTCGAGGAAGATCTCAGAAAATTCTCTAACCACTGGAAGGTCTTCTGGCTTTACCCCTTTGAGTAGCTGAGTATCGACCATTGTAGCCAGATAAACAGAGCATTCGCCCCTAAACTGCTCTCGGACCTTCATGGAATATGGAGTAGGTGACCCACTTAACCTAGTCATTGCCTGATATGAAAACTCTTCTTTATCCGGGGGCCGAAAAATTACTAACCCAGATCGGCAGTCAATGGTAGCGAAATGGCGTGACAGCTAATCCATTCCCAAAATCAGATCATACCGCTCTATGCCCATAACTATCAACGGGGCGTAGAGTGTGTTATTCCCCACCGAGACGACATTGCCCTGGAAAACATGATCAGACTGCATATACGCTCCCGAAGGTAGCATTACTCTATATTCGAATTCTACTAACTTTGGCACTAACCCAAATCTAGACACACATACAGTCGAAATAAAGGAGTGCGTAGCTCCCGTGTCTATCAATGAAAATACTAGTACACCCATGACTAAGATAGTACTTGCTATAACATATGGCTGAGCGTCGTCGTCGATGTCACCAGGCTCGATAAAGGCAAAGATCCTTGGCATAACTCTCCTCTGGTCTCTGCCTGGCTCTTCTCGGCCCGGCTTCAGGCAATCTTTCACATAATGGCCTTTCTCTCCACACCAGAAACATCTATCTGTACCCAATCAGCATTCACCGCTATGCTTCTTCTGGCATTTCGTGCACCAAGGCATTTGAGTAGTCCCCTGTACTTGTTTTCCTTTTTCCCGGTCATTACCTCCTTCAAATGGTCTCTTGACTCCTCTTAGTTGTTGTACTGGTGGTTGTCTTTTTTGCTGCCAACCTCTATTCTGTAACTGAGGCTGGATCTCTCGAAAGAAGCCCTTAATTGGCTCCCTAGGCTTGATGCAAGTCAACTCCACAGCCTCGAACTCCAAGGCTCTTGCCGCGATGTCCTCGTAGGGCACATCTAAAACCCCAGATACTATGATATTCTTTCGAATCTCCGGATTTAGTCCATCCATAATATGTTGCACCTTGTCTTATTTATTGCTGACTAAGCGTGGTGCGAACCGGGAGAAAGCCTTAAACTTCCTAATATATTCCGCAACTGTACTGGTCTGCTTCAGCTGCGTGAACTCCGCACTTTTCACCGCCCTCACTGTACGACCGAAGTATTTACCGAAGAATACAATCTTAAACCGTTCCCACCTCATCAGTGTCACGTCCGTAGTCGCCTTCATCGAGTCCCACCAAAATCGGGCATCCAATGCCAGTGAAAAGTGACGCATGTGACCTTCTTGGCATTCTCTACTTTAGCATAAGCCAACATAACCTCCATCGTTCGAACCCACTCCTCAGCAATAGAGGGGTCCGTAGATTGTCCGTTGAATACTGGAGGCCGTAGCTTTTGAAACCTCTCTAGGCCGTGATTGTTCAAAACGACTATATCCCGGGCTCTCTGATTTTCTCATTTCACTAGGCTCTCGATTTGTTGTGCTTGCCAGTCCATATGCTGGGTCTGACGATCCAGCAAATATGTCAACCTATCCAGGGGTTCGTCCCTTGCGTCTCTTGCTCGAACCATTTTTCTATAACTCCTATAAAAGATAAAACAAACAAATCTAAGAAATCAAAATCAAAGAAAACATTTAAATGTACTTACAGTTGAGGAAGGATATCCCCGTAGTGGCTGTGCATTCGAGCAATCTACAGAACCGATTTTAAAACCCAGGGGCTCTGATACCATAACTGTAGCGACCCTTAATACTATTCCCTTAATTTCCCGTATAAATTTTTCATTTTACTAAGCCATAAGCGAATTTTGATTCCCTTTTAAAGCTTTAAACCAAAAATCTAAATCGTTGAAATCATTAAATAAAAAGAAGACTCGTTAACATGCTGGAAAAGAAAAGAAAACAATCGGCCAAAGGAAATTAGGGTCGAAAGGGGCATTTCACCCATAATTTGCATGGCCGATCGATCGGCCAATTCTGTCGATCGATCGGCAGTAGTAATTATTTTGGGGCAATCGATCGCCCCACACATCAGGCGATCGATCGCCCGGCAATCGATCGCCAGCTGATCGATCGCCCGGTGATCGATCGCCTAACTCTCTAGAAAATCCAAAGAGTTTGCCAACATTTAAGCCGATCGATCACCCCTCCTGGCGATCGATCGGCATGTTATATGGAATCCGAATTCCAAAGAACTTGCTCCCCATTACTCCCTGCACATAACATGCACTTCACACTTCCATTTTCTACCTTGATCCTTCAAAACACAACTCATAACGCTAAACATTTCCACTTCACCTAAACACCATCCTCAAATCATCAATTGACAAAACCTACTCTAAGCACATTCAAAAACGTAGTAAAATTTTGTAAAAAAAAACCGCGTGGATCCGTTTAAAAACTAAACATTTCCCTATGAAACTAAAGTCACCAAGCAGTTCCAGTAAATAGTTCAAAAAACGAGTTTTCCCAAAACATCAAAACATTTGTACGTCTACTATCCAGAAACCAAGCATCCTGAAGTGGTTCAACTATACAATTCTCCTATCTATTCGCCCGTCAGCTCATCTAAGCATCCCTATACATTTATCGACGTTTCTAACTATCAAAATCCCAAAATACCTACGTGATGTCCCCACCGGTCAAAATGAGCGTCGACTTCCCAGCGCACTCCCACAGGCCATTTTCCTTCAACCTGCTTATACATCGGGTGGAGGAACGTCGTCCTGACCTTTGTCGAAATCACCTACACCCCAGAGATAACCTATGAGCTAAAGGCTCAGTAAATCTACGTAAATGTAAATGCATGCTATGCGTGCGAGGTTTGTAAAAACATGCATTTCTTTTTCATTATTTAGTTACATAGCGGGAGGTGTCACCGGGGGTTGACTATCTAGAAAGAGAGCACACATCTCGCGGTTAGATAGCCCTTTCCATCTGTAAAGGGGAAAACATGCTCCTCCTCTCAGGACAGTCATGTCTAAACCCTACCCCGACGTGACCGGGATTACATGCATTTTATATCTTTTCATTAGGCATTTCTTTTCATGAAAACATATGCGGAAATTCATTTTTCGTGCCGGTTCGTAAAACATGATGCATGAACATGGATTTGAGCATAAACGTAAAGAAAAACACAAACAATACCTAGAACCTAATGAAAAAAAACGTTCTAACATACAATTATCCTAACTACCCTTCCAACCTACACTAAACAAGAATTTCTCCAATTATCCTCGGTCAACAAAGCTCATTCATGGTGTAGGCCGGATCGGCCAAACAAGTCACGAAGACTTATGATGTGCCCCGTAGGCCCATTACACGATCCCAGACCCGAGTTCACAATTTGACTAACACACTTGTCTCTTTTGTAGGTCATGGTTCGTGTGAAGACTTGGAGGACACCGTGGACGACTTGAAGTGGGAGATTAAAGCCGGAAACGTTGACCAACCGAAGCATCTCCTCATGTGGAAAGACTAAAGGCCCTTTAATGCTCACATGGGAATTTGTCTTCCCGAGCTTTAATATTTGTTGCTTTTTTAAAATTTCAACCTTATTGGCAAACGTTGGCCTTCTTGTTTAAACTTTATTAGATGCATGCTAGGATTAGATGCATGTTAGGATTATATGGATGTTAGGATTAGATGAATGATAGGATTAGTTGGTGGCTTGGTTTGGCCCATAGAAGTTGAAGACATGCCCAAGCCAAAGCCCAAGCCCAAGCCCAAGCCCACCATTAGGTCTATATATTCATGGCATTGGTGTTTGTAACTTTTTTGGTTGATTTATGAGCACCCACGGATTTCTCTCTCAATAGAAGAAGAAGCTTGGAGCAAAGAGCTTCCAAGGTAAGCTCGGTTGACAACAACCGAGGGGTTGCGCCCCCGAACCATTCTTCTAGCTTGGTAGCTAGTTGGAGTGGATTTTGCCACCTCCTTCTCCACTCTTTTGAGAGCGGAAAATAGCAAGGAGTGGCCTTAACCGATTCCTTGAATCGAGTTATCTTCCTTGGAACAAACTCTTGCCGGAAGCTCCATTGAAGCACTCACCGGCCGATTCTCGGAAAACATTATATAAATCCTTCATCTCAACGAATCTGGACCACGATTTTCACCAGCACACACCTCACTCACTTCACAAGATTCACCTAAAATTTCATTAAATTTCGAGCACGTTTGATATTTCTTTTACATTTTCCATTCTCGGTTTTCTCGGATTTGTGTCACCCGGAGCTAACGATCTTCTTCGAGTTCTTAAGTCCTATTTGCAGGTCGGAGCTCATCAGGTGGTATTAGAGCTTGGATAGCTCCCTTAGGGTGAGGGAAACCAGATCGGTTTGGTTTTCCAAACCCATTTGGTTGCCCAAAACTGAGGCACCAAAATCGGGTGCTTGCTGTTCTTCATTTTCGGTTTGGTGTTCTTGCTGTTTTTCTTACTTTCTCTTTTAGTTTCTTTTAGTTTCTTTTAGTTCTTGCAAAGATCATTTCCAGAACATTTTTATTAGTTGTCTGCAACTTTGAGCTTGAGTTTTTGAAAAGTATTCCACCATTTTCGTGTTGCTTATTTTCCTTCCCTTTTGGTAGAACAAACCCTAACAAACTTAGTACTTGCTGTTTTTCTTTCTCTTTTTGGTTTGCTGACTTGGCTGCTGTGGATCTCACTTTTCCAGGACTTAAGAACATGTTGTTATAATCACAGATCTGAGCATTAAGAAATATGTTTGATTAACATCATTTTGTGTTGCTGTTTAGTGGTTTAAGTTACTGTTTAGTGGTTTAAGTTGTCTTTTAGTATTCTAGTTTAATGCTATTGCATATTTAAATCCGAGCTTCATGTTTATAATGTTCTGTTGATACAATCTTAGTACATTAATCTGCTGAGAATATTTGCCTTTTCATTTGAATTACATTGGTAAAGGAAAATGTTGCTAAAAGGAGTGAAAGTTAAGTAAAAGTGCATAACCTAAACTAGCCTCTACTTTTGGTGTTTGCTTTATGTCGCTTTCACTGTGTTTGGATGACATTTAAATTAATAAGGTTTTGTTGGTAAGATATTTGCTTGTAATTGCATGTTTGGGAACATATGTATTAAGTTCACTAAAACGTTAAAAGCACGTACGAATTGATTATCTCTGTTTAGTGGATTGAAAGCTTGTTTGTTAGTGAATTTGACCTTTCCCCACTAAAACGACCATAATTTTTGCTACAAGTGTCAGTTTTCGACGAGCCACCTGGCAAATCGAAGCTATCAAAAAGATCTACAAGGGTGTCATACATTAACATCTATGACACCCACATTTTAACCCCAAAAAACGTCGTTTAGGCCCTCAAAAATGCGTTTCAAAATTTCTGGATTGAAATTCTAGGTAGGTTTCCCATCTTTACCTTCCCTAACACCCGTGATCAACTTGAACCTAATTAATATTTCCTTCCTAAAACTTCAGTATTCACATGAATGAAGACTAGGAGTGCAATTAACCGAGAGCTAAACCAAGATATGAATCAAGAACCGAACCGGGACAATGACATTCCCCATCCCGAGACTCACACCCCACAAGAGGGAGAGTCTAGCATGCAAGGACAGTTAGATGATCTTAGTGGAGAAGTTAACCATATAAGCCAACAACTTAAAGACTTAACCCTTAGCATGAAACACATAATGGAAGTCCTTAATACAAGAATTCCAAATGAAGCGACCCGAGAACCCCTACCTCGATTTAGACCCGGAAATCCTAGGAGACGATTTCAAGAACCATATCCCACCTCGGACGAAGAAAGACTTGAGTATCCTAGGAGAAGAAACCCGCTTTATGAGGAGGAGGAAGAATGGACCTTAGATGATGAAGAGACTTTTCGACCAAGTAGAGGAAAGGATCAAGAGGACCTTAGAAATGTCAAGCTACATATACCTCCATTTGACGGGACATGCGATGGAGATACCTTTCTAGAATGGATTGATAAGGTAGAGAAAGTTTTCGACTATTATGAGTACTCTGATAAAGTAAAGATCCAATTAGTATCCGTAGAGCTATCGGGATATGCGGCCCTCTGGTGGTCAAATATTAAGCTCCAAAGACGACGGATAGGAGATACCCCCATTACGACATGGAGAGCAATGAAGTCGCTCATGACTAAGAGGTTCATACCCACCCATTACCGTCAAGATCTATTCCTTCAAATCCAAAACCTACGACAAGGAACTCGATCCGTTGAGGCTTACCTAGCTGAATTTGAAACTCTAAGGATACGAGTAGACATGGAAGAACCTGAGGAGCAAGTTATTGCTAGATTCATTCGGGGATTGAATAGAGATATAGGAGACACCGTTGAAATACACCCGGCAGAGTCCTTAGATGCAGTTGTTCATATGGCTATGACGATTGAGCGACAGCTCAATAGAAAGAGGAAATCCACCTACCCTCCTAAGTTTACCCCCAACATTCCACCCAAAGTCACCCCTAAGTCACCCGCGCCAATCAAGCCCTTTGACAAGGCTGAAGGAAAGAAGCCTTTTAACCCTAGTTGGCCACTTAAGGAGTCCAGTAGCAAAACCTTAGTCGATAAAGCCAACCCACTTAGAGCGAGAGAAATCAAGTGTTATAAATGTCAAGGTCTAGGTCATTATATGGCTCAATGTCCGAATCGACGGGTGATGATTATCAAGGAAGATACGGGAGAAGTTGAGAGCGAGGATGACCACGAGGTAGGAGTAGAGGACAAAGATGTCGAGGAGAGTGACACTGAGGATGAAGTCGTGCGCGCTCCTGAGGGACCCTTGTTGATGGTTAGGAGACGAGTCCTTGTGACTAAGAATTCAGGAGAAAATTGCCAACGTGAGAATATCTTTAATAGTAGATGTGTTATCAAGGATAAGATATGCTCTTTAATTATAGATGGAGGAAGTTGTGCCAACGTGGCATCTGATGAGTTAGTTAAGAAGTTAGGATTAGAGACGACTACGCATCCCCACCCTTATAAGTTACGATGGTTAGATGATAGGGATGATGTTAAGGTCTCTCGACAAGTGAGAGTAGATTTTGCTATGGGAAAATATCAAGATTCTGTTTTATGTGATGTCGTGCCCATGAGTGCTAGCCACTTGCTTCTTGGACGACCCTGGCAATTTGATCGAAGAGTGAACCATGATAGATATTCTAACTACTATTCCCTTAAGTTTGGTGGTAAAACAATTAAGTTAGCACCTTTGACCCCCGAGGAAATATCCAAAGACGATGCCGCTAGAAAAGAAGCGAAGAATAAAGCAAATCTTTTTATGACTAGATCGGAGATAGAGGCATCGGTGCTTCGAGGAGATCCCATAATCCTTATACTATTTCGAGATAGAGTTATGGAGCTAGGAGTAATCCCTGATCCTGTAAAGAAGTTGCTCAATCAATTCCAAGATGTGTTTCCTGAGGAACTGCCCCAAGGATTACCACCTCTACGTGGTATAGAACATCAAATTGACCTCATACCCGGGGCCACCCTACCTAATAGACCGGCCTATAGAATGAACCCTGAAGAAACCAAGAAACTCCAAGATCAAGTTCAAGATTTATTAGATAAAGGATACATACGAGAGTCCATGAGCCCCTGCGCAGTTCCCTCACTATTGGTACCTAAGAAAGACGGCACAATGAGGATGTGTGTTGGTAGCTGAGCCGTGAATCAAATTACCATAAAATATAGATACCCTATTCCAAGGCTTGAGGATATGTTGGATGAGCTCAGTGGAGCCTCAATATTTTCTAAGGTGGACCTTAAGAGCGGTTACCACCAAATTAGAATGAAAGAAGGTGACGAGTGGAAGACGGCATTTAAGACTAAGTACGGGCTTTTTGAGTAGATGGTGATGCCCTTCGGGTTATCTAACGCGCCCAGTACCTTCATGAGACTTATGCACCACGTGCTGAAAGATTTCCTAGGAAAATTTATTGTTGTCTATTTTGACGATATTTTGGTGTACAGTCTAGACCTCCCACAACACCTCAACCATCTTAGTGTACTTTTCCAAACCCTACGAAAAGCCCAATTATTTGGAAATTTAAGCAAATGCTCATTCGCGCAAGATAAAGTTTATTTCCTAGGGTTTGTCATTTCTAAAGATGGTATGGAAGCCGATGTTGACAAGATCAAGGCTATTAAGGATTGGCCTACCCCCAACTCTTTAACCGAATTACGTAGCTTCCATGGTCTGGCCTCTTTTTACCGGAGGTTCATAAAAGACTTTAGTTCAATAGTCTCACCGCTCACTGATTGCACTAAGAAGGGAAAAGAGTTTACTTGGACCCCGATTTGTCAAAAGAGCTTTGAGCTAATCAAGGATAAGTTATGCCACTCGCATGTTTTAGCACTCCCCGACTTTAACAAGGTATTTGAAATTAAGAGTGATGCTTCCGGAGTTGGCATTGGAGCCGTACTCATGCAAGAAGGGAAGCCCATTGCATACTTTAGTGAGAAATTGAAAGGAGCCGTGCTCAATTACTCAACTTATGATAAGGATTTTTATGCTGTTATTAGAGCATTAGAGCACTGGCAGCATTACCTCTTGTCAAGAGAATTTGTTATCAATACTGACCATCAAGCTTTACGATATATCAAGGGTCAACACAAGTTAAACAAGAGGCATGCTAAGTGGGTGGAATTCTTGGAGAGGTTTCCGTACATTCTAAAGTATGTGAAGGGGGAAAATAATGTAGTCGCCGACGCACTTTCGAGGAAACGCATTCTTCTTACCGAATTAGGGACTCGATTCTTTGGATTTGAATGGATCAAGCATAGTTACGAATCTGACCCTGATTTCGGATCTTATTACACCAAGTGCAAGGAAAAGGCTGAAGGAGAATATCGACTTATGGACGACTATTTATTAAGGGCGGGAAAATTATGTATTCCGCAAGGAAGCTTAAGGCGATGTCTTGTAAAAGAAGCCCATTGTGGAGGATTAGAGAGTCATTTCGGGGAGAAGAAGACCCTCGATATGCTTAAGGAACACTTCTTTTGGCCACATATGAAAAGAGACGTGCACCGCATGGTGGAGACATGCATCGTGTGCAAGAAAGCCAAGAGTAAGGTTCTACCACGAGGATTGTATATGCCCTTACCCATTCCTTCACACCCTTGGACTGAAGTTAGTATGGACTTCATTTTGGGATTGCCACGAACTGCTCGTAATAAGGATTCGATCATGGTGGTTGTGGATCGTTTCTCTAAGATGGCACATTTCATTCCTTGTGCAAAAACGGACGACGCCTTTTCTATAGCTGACCTATTTTCAAAGAGATCGTTCGCCTACATGGTATACCGCATTCCATAGTGTCGGACCGGGACACTAAATTTTTGAGCTCCTTCTGGACCACTTTGTGGAAGAAGTTGGGGACGAAGCTGTGTTTTAGCACATCTTTCCACCCCCAAACTGATGGGCAAACGGAAGTTGTTAACAGGACCTTAGGCTCCCTCTTACGCAGTATTGTAGGTAAGAAACTATCCAGTTGGGATGTAGTCCTTCCCGGATTGGAATTTTCCTACAATCGCACCCTTCATTCCACTACTGAGCAAACGCCCTTTGAGGTTGCCTATGGGTTTAATCCATGTACACCGTTGGACCTTGTTCCGTTACCCATTAATGAACTGGCCAACCCATCAGGAGCAAACAAGGCTGAACAAATTAAGAAATTACATGAGAACGTGCGTCAAGCCATCGAAAAGAGAAATGCGAGCGTGGCCAAACGAGTAAACAAAGGCCGAAAAGAGGTTATCTTCAATGTCTATAAGCGATGAAGAAAACTCCGATAGGCCTGATTTAAAGGATTTGAGGTCAAATCCTCAATCACCTGGGGAGGATGATGTGCCCCGTAGGCCCATTACACGATCCCAGACCCAAGTTCACAATTTGACTAACACACTTGTCTCTTTTGTAGGTCATGGTTCGTGTGAAGACTTAGAGGACACCGTGGACGACTTGAAGTGGGAGATTAAAGCCGGAGACGTTGACCAACCGAAGCATCTCCTCATGTGGAAAGACTAAAGGCCCTTTAATGCTCACATGGGAATTTGTCTTCCCGAGCTTTAATATTTGTTGCTTTTTTGAAATTTCAACCTTATTGGCAAACGTTGGCCTTCTTGTTTAAACTTTATTAGATGCATGCTAGGATTAGATGCATGTTAGGATTATATGGATGTTAGGATTAGATGAATGATAGGATTAGTTGGTGGCTTGGTTTGGCCCATTGAAGTTGAAGACATGCCCAAGCCAAAGCCCAAGCCCAAGCCCAAGCCCACCATTAGGTCTATATATTCATGGCATTGGTGTTTGTAACTTTTTTGGTTGATTTATGAGCACCCACGGATTTCTCTCTCAATAAAATAAGAAGCTTGGAGCAAAGAGCTTCCAAGGTAAGCTCGGTTGACAACAACCGAGGGGTTGCGCCCCCGAACCATTCTTCTAGCTTGGTAGCTAGTTGGAGTGGATTTTGCCACCTCCTTCTCCACTCTTTTGAGAGCGGAAAACAGCAAGGAGTGGCCTTAACCGCTTCCTTGAATCGAGTTATCTTCCTTGGAAGAAACTCTTGCCGAAAGCTCCATTGAAGCACTCACCGGCCGATTCTCGGAAAACATTATATAAATCCTTCATCTTAACGAATCTGGACCACGATTTTCACCAGCACACACCTCACTCTCTTCACAAGATTCACCTAAAATTTCATTAAATTTCAAGCATGTTTGATATTTCTTTTACATTTTCCATTCTCGGTTTTCTCGGATTTGTGTCACCCGGAGCTAACGATCTTCTTCGAGTTCTTGAGTCCTATTTGCAGGTCGGAGCTCATCAACTTACCTCACATCCGTTGCAATTTAAGCTCCGTCCACTAGCATTATTCACCTATGGCAATTCACAACAATCATCATTAAAATCGAGTCTAAACCATTGGGTTTCAAAAACTACAAAACTCCTAGCTAAAGGAAATTTCCTAAAACTCTAATTTAACTCGTTGAGGCATTTTATCGAGCAATTCGTGCTCGTGAAATTCTAAACCTCCATTAATGTAGTTCTCCAAACTTCCAACTACCTAAAACCTCAACAACCCAACCATTAATTCAACTAACTCTTACCAACGATCATAAATACATCCATTTGAGCCATAATTACGGTAATTCTATTGATTTCAAACCTTATTTCACGTTTTTAACAAAACTCTAAACGAACCCTAATTGTTTAAACCCTAAAAACCAAAATCTAAAGCTCCAAACAGTAGATTCTTACCTAGGGTCAGGATTGGAGAAGAGAACGCGAAGAACGAAAGCCGATCAGAGAAGAATCGCCGTTGGAAAGAGCCGCGCGAGGAAGAAGAAGAGAAAAGTTGCCTGGAGGTGTTTTTCGCAGGAAAGAAATCGCCAAGTGATGAGGGAGGGAGAGAAATGTGATTTTTATTAGAATTTTGGATTGTCAAATTACCATATCGCCCCTCCATTTGATTTCTATTTGTTTCGTTATTTATTTCGTTATTTAACTAACGGTTCGGTTTCTCCAAATTTCTTTATTTCATTATAAATTCCAATTTATTATTAAGGCTCCATTAAAATTTTCCGTTTGCAAAACAAACTTAATTTGACATATTTACAAAAATGTCATTATTTATTGGAATAATAAAATCTCGTAAAACAGGGTGTTACATTGACAGCCGATCAATCGGCCCTTGGACAGCTGATCGATCGCCCCTCATCTGGCGATCGATTGGCTGCCGCTCTGGAATTATTCCAGAGTGTAGCCTGCAGGAGCCGATCGTTCGCCCCTCATCTGGAGATCGATTGGCTGCCGCTCTGGAATTATTCCAGAGTGTAGCCTGCAGGAGCCGATCGTTCGCCCATTTTCTGGCGAACGATCGGGTAACTCTCTAAAAAACCAGAGAATTCTACGTTCGATCGCCCCTCTTCTGGCGATCGATTGGCTCCTTCCTTTTCTTTCCTTTCCCTTTCTTTTGTCACGCCCCCATCCCCCCTCGTACACACTTCACAAATTCTTCGTCCCTCCTTCCTTTCATCACATATTTCTAAGCACAATTCACAACAAACACTTCAACATAAAATCTCTTCATAACCTCATTCATTCCTCAATTCATCAATCACTATAAACACGACTCAAACATTTAAAACGGAGTAAATTTCATGAAAACGAACTGCGTGGATCCATTTTAAAACTAAACAATTCCCCACATCTAAAAGAGATCCCCAAACAATTCTAGAAAAATCTAAAATCATCAATGACTATCATATACAGCAGAATACTAACATTTACACGTATTTTACTCAAAAGCTAACCCATCATCGAAATTCATCTGAACGTATCCATTATCAACGACAAGTTCAAGTTAAACTCTATGTCAACTTAAACGTAATAACTACATCGATCTATATGTACTATCTATACATTTTTTACCCATCTCTAACCCAAAATACCTTTTCGTCATCCTCCACGGATCAAAAGTAGCTCAGACTACGCCAGCGCACTCCCACAGGCATTCTTCTTCAACCAACTCATACGTCAGGTGGAGAAATGTCATTCTCACCTGTATCTAAGTCACCTACACCACAAAGACATTCTATGAGCTAAAGGGCTCAGTAAATCTACGTAAATGTAAATGCATGTTGTGCATATGTCGTTCATAAAATCATGCAATCATTTTAATCATTACATTACATAGTGGGATGTCACTGAGGTCTACTCTCACAAGCTGGAGAAGGCACGTCTGGCGGTTAGACAGCCCTTTCCATCTACTTGGGGGAAAACATGCTTCACCTACTAGACTGCCATGTCTGAACCCCCACCCTGTCGTGACCGGGATTTCATGCATTCGTTCCTTTTCATTAATTCGGTTCTTTTCATAAAACGCATGTCAAATTCATTTTCATGTTATTTTGAAGGAGCGTGATGCATGTACAGTTCATATTGCAAATTCTATAACTAACGTAGAAAACAAATGATAAATCTTAGAAAACACACTAGGACATATACACCTAAACTACCCAACCACTTATTCTAAAACTACGGAATTCAGCAATATCCTCAATGACGTCAAACTCTTGGTGTAGGCCAAATCGGCCAAACAAAGCACGAAGACTTACCTCGCGTTCGTAGCACACCGAGCTCCGTCCACGAGCATTGTTCACCTAAAACATTTCACAACACACGGCATTAAACCGAGTCTAAATCATCAAATTTTTAAAACTAACAGAACTCCTAGCTAAAGGAAATTTCCTAAAACTCTACTTAAACTCGTTGAGGCATTTTATTGAGCAATTTGTGCTCGTAAATCCTTAACCTCCATTAATGGAGTTTTCAAAACTTCCAACCACCTAAAATTTGTATTAATGACCATTAACTCGCCCAACTACTTCCGATGCTCACTAATACGTCCACCAAAGTCATAAATAGGGTAACCCTAGCTGTTTCTAATATAACCCGGCTATTTCGCAAAAACCCTAAACGAAACCCTAACTGTTTAACTTCGTGAAAATAGAAATTTAATGTCTGAAATCTATAGAAGCTTACCTAGGGTTGTGATTGGAGAAGAAAACGTGAAGAAAAGAGTCACCGGAGAAGGAGGATCATCGTCGGAGAGGAGAATCGCGTGAGGGAGAGAAATTGCCGTTGGATGGTGATTTGTAGGGAGAAAATCGTGAAGTGTTGAGGGAAAGAGAGAAATGTGATTTCAATAAAATTTAACCTTTCAAATGACCGTTTTACCGTTTTGTAGATTTTTTATACATCCTTCTCCCGTTTTGTTAATTGATCCATCGATTCGGTGTTTCCAAATTTCCATATTTCACCAGAAATTCTAATTTATTACTGAGGCTTTATTAAAACTTTCTGTTCGCAAAACGGACTTAATTTGACATATTTACCAAATTGCCATTATATATCGGAATAATAAAATCTCGTAAAACCGGGTGATACATTCCATCCACCTTAATTAAAATTTTGTCCACAAAATTTGATTATACAAACAGTTCAGGATACTTGGTCATCATATCTTGCTGCCTCTCCCAGGTAGCTTCTTCTACGTCATGGTTCCGCTATAGGACTTTCACTAGCGGTATCTCCTTATTGCCCAATACTTTGATAGAAGATTTCAAAATTCGCACCGGCTTTTTCACGTAAGTTAGCGTCGGTTGTAACTCAATCTCTCTTGCTTCAACGACATGCGACGGATCTAGCACGCACTTTCTAAGAATTGACACGTGAAATACGTTGTGGATGCCTTCCATTGACGTCGGAAGCTGTAATTGGTAAGCTAACTTCCCGATCCTCTTCAAAATAGGGAAGGGCCCCACGTAACGAGGACTCAACTTGCCCTTCCTTCCAAATCTCATAACACCTTTAAACGGAGAAGTTTTAAGATAAACCTCATCACCATCATTGAACTCCAATTCTCTCCATCTAATGTCAGCATAGCTCTTTTGGCAGCTCTGTGCTATCTCTATACATTGCCTGATAACAGCGATTTTCTCCACTATTTGCTGTAAAATATCTGGGCCGATTATACTAGCTTCACCAACTTCGTCCCAATATAGCGGAGACCTACATTTTCGACCATACAAAACCTCGTACGGAGCCATGCCAATCATGGCCTAGAAGCTATTATTTTACGAGAACTCAATCATGGGTAAATATCAGCTCCATGAGCCCTGAAACTCGAGCACGCAAGCTCTGAGCATATCCTCAAAAATCTGATTTGTTCTTTTTGTCTGTCCATCAGACTGAGGATGAAATGCTGTGCTGAAATTTAGCTGAGTTCCCATCGCCTTATGAAGACTCTTCCAGAATTTTGAAGTAAACGTGGCATCTCTATCAGAGGCAATCGAAATGGGTACTCCATGCAATATAACAATCTCCTGCACATACAGCTTAGCAAGCTGATCCATAGAATAGGTCATCTTCACTGATAGAAAGTGGGCCGACTTTGTCAAACGGTCCACTATTACCCAGATGACATCGTGTCCTTTTGTCGTTCTCGGGAGTCTAACTATGAAATCCATGGACATCTGCTTCCATTTACACTTTGGAATCGGTAGTGGTTGTAAGGTTCTGGCTGGCCTTTGATACTCTGCTTTGACCTGTTGGCAAACCAAACAGGTCTCCACGTACTTGGCAATGTCTCTCTTCATGTTCGGCCACCAGAAGTGTTGTCTCAGGTCTCTATACATTTTAGTGCCCCCTGGATGCACTAAGTACGCCGAAGAATGTGCCTCGGTCAAAATTTCCTTCTTTAGCTCCTCATTATTAGGCACACACCATCTATGCCTAAATTTTAATACGCCATCATCCGACAAATGGAAATCGGATGAGTCCTCAGAGGTTATGCTCAACCGATACTTCTCGCACTCCGAGTCTTTCTGTTGAGCCTCTCGAATTTTGTCTATTATCGTCAGCCTTAGTGAAATATTCGCCAGCATACTGGACAACTCGGTAACAATCTCCACATTAAACTTCACAATCTCCGCTTTTAATGCTACCGACATAGATTCAAGCGAGGGTTGACTTGTCGTGGGCATTCTACTCAACGCATCGACGACCTTATTTGCCTTCCCTGGGTGGTATTTAATTTCAAAGTCATAATCTTTAATGAACTCCAACCACCTTTGCCGCATATTCTGTTCTTTCTGCGTAAACAAATATTTTAAGCTCCTGTGATCTGAGAACACCTCACACTGTTGCCCATACAGATAGTGTCTTTAGATTTTTAACACAAAGATGACGGCTGCTAATTCTAGATTATGCGTAGGATAATTCTGCTCATACAGCTTCAACTGTAGAGAAGCATAAGCAATAAATATCCCTTCCTGCATCAATACCCATCCAAGCCCGATCTTTGAGGCATCGCAGTAAATACTGAACTTATCACCTTTAACTGGCAAAGTTAAAACTTGTGCCGTAGTCAACTTCTGTTTGAGCTCCTGGAAGCTCTTATCACATGCAACTGTCCATATAAACTTCTCGTTCTTTCTAATCAATCGCAATAGAGGAGCTGCTATCTTCGAAAATCCCTCAATAAACTTTCGATAATATCCAGCCAACCCAATAAATTCTCGCACCTCTCGCACATTTTTAGGCTGTAGCCAATCCCTGACAACCTCAATCTTAGTCGGATCTACTGAAATTCCCTTCTGAGATATGATATGGCTGAGAAAATTAATTCGGTCCAGCCAAAACTCGCACTTGGAGAACTTTGGGTACAATTGGTGCTGACACAGAATCCTCAGAAATATCTGTAAGTGCTCCTCATGCTCTTCTTTCGTCTTTGAATAGATCAAGATGTCATCAATGAAGACAACGAAAAACTTGTCTAGATACTCCTTAAAAACACGATTCATCAAATCCATAAACGCTGCAGGGGCATTTGTAAGTCCAAAAGATAGCACAAGAAATTCATAATGCCCATACCTCGTTCGGAACGCCGTCTTTTGAAAACAGGTCGTCAATCTGGGGCAGTGGATACTTATTCTTCACTATCAATTTATTTAACTCTCTATAATCAACACACACCCTTAGAGTTCCGTTCTTCTTCTTAACAAACAGAACTGGCGCACCCAAGGAGAAAAGCTGGGTCGAATGAACCCCTTGTCTAACAACTCTTCCAACTGAGATTTCAGCTCCTTTAGTTCAGCAGGTGCCAGCCTGTACAGATTCTTTGATACAGGCCCGGAGCCTAGATAAACATCAATAGTAAACTCGATCTCCTTATCAGGCGGTAATCCGGGAAGATCGTCTAGGAAGATCTCAGAGAATTTTCTAACTACTGGAAGGTCTTCTGGTTTTACCCCATTGAGCAACTGAGTATCGACCACTGTGGCCCGATAAACTGAGCATTCACCTCTAAACTGTTCTTGGACCTTCATAGAATAGGAAGTAGGCGACCCACTCAACCTATTCATCGCCTGATAAGAAAACTCTTCTTTATCCGGGGGCCAAAAAGTTACTAACCCGGATCGACAGTCTATGGTGGTGAAATGGCGTGACAGCCAGTCCATTCCCAAAATTAGATCATACCGCTCTATGCCCATAACTATCAACCGGGAAAACAAGGGTGTTATTCCCCACTGAGACGACGTTGCCCTAGAAAATACAATCAGATTGCATATACGCTCCCGAAGCCAGCATCACTCTGTACTCACAGTCTGCTAACTCTGGCACTAACCCCAACCTAGACACACATGCAGTTGAAATAAAGGAGTGCGTAGCCCCCGTGTCTATCAGTGAGAATACCGTTATACCAGTGATTAAAATAGTACCTGCTATGACAGAAGGCTGAGCCTCGTCGTCGATATCACCAAGCTCGATAAAGGCGAAGATCCTCGGCATCACTCTCCTCTGATTCCTGCCTAGCTGATCTCGGCCTGGCTTGGGGCAGTCTTTGACGTAATGGCCAATCTCACGACACCGATAGCACTTGTTAGTGCCAATTCTGCAATCGCCACTGTGTTCTTTCTGGCACTTAGGGCACAGAGGCAGTTGAGTAGTTCCCTGTACTTGTTTTCCTTTACTCTAATCATTTCCTCCCTCATAAGGCCTTTTAACGCCTATTTGTTGTTGTTGCTGTTGTTGTTGTCCTCTAGGTTGCCAACCTCGGTTCCGTAACTGAGGCTGAATCTCACAAAAGAAGCTCTTAGTAGGCTCTCTTAGCCTAACGCAAATCAACTTTGCAGCCTCAAAGTCCAAAGCCCTTGCTGCAATATCTGAATACGATACGTTCAGAATCCCAGATACTATAATGTTCTTTCAAATCTACGGGTTCAGCCCATCCATAAACTGGTGCACCTTATCTTCGTTATCGCTTACCAGGCGTGGTGCAAATCGTGATAAGGCCTTAAACTTCCTAATATATTCTGCAACCGAACCGGTCTATTTTAGCTGCGTGAATTCCACTCTCTTTGCCGCCCTCACTGTACGACTGAAGTATTTATCATAGAATACGGTCTTCCCAAGTCATTACCGTAACATCTGTGGTTAATTTAATGGAGTCCCACCAAAATCGAGCATTTAGCGCAAGATGAAATGTAACACAAGCAACCTTCTCCCCATTGTCAATCTTAGCATAACCCAACAGGTCTTCCATAGTCCAAACCCACTCCTCAGCAAATGAAGGGTCCGAAGACTGTTCGTTGAATATCGGAGGCCTAAGTTTCTAGAACCTCTCCATACTGTGATTGTTTAAAACTATTAATTCTTGGGCCTTTTGATCTTCACGGTTTACCAGTCTCTCAATTTGTTGGGCTTGTCTATCCATATGCTGAGCCTGGCAGTCCAGCAAATCTGTTAGCCTATCCAAGGCTTCGTCTCAAGCATCTCTTGCTCGGACGATTTTATAACTCCTATAAAGGTTAAAACAAATAATCCTAAGAAACAAAAGTAATGAAATAAAATAAAACGTACTTACAGTTGAGGAAGGATGCCCGCGTAATGGCTGTGTAGTCGAGCAGTCTACAAAACCGATTTTAAAACCCGAGGGCTCTGATACCATAACTGTAACGTCCCTTATTCCTATACCTTAATTTCTCGTAAAATATATATATTTTTTTTCATTTTATAACCTTCATAAAATTTTTGACTTTTACACCTCTAATTCGAAGGCTTTAAATCGAAATCTCGGATTGTTGAAATTATCTAAAATTTGTCAAATAAACCATGTACTAAACAAAGGGAAAAATGCAGTGCAAGGACCAAAGGCAAACATGTCCGAAACAAGAAAACAAAGGGGCGATCGATCGGCCACTTGACAGCCGATCGATCGGCCCTTAGACAGCCGATCGATCGCCCCTCATCTGCCGATCGATCGGCTGTCGCTATGGAATTATTCCAGAGCGTAGCCTGCAGGAGCCGATCGTTCGCCCCTTTTAATTCGAACGATCGGGTAACTCTCTAAAAAACCAGAGAATTCTACGTTCGATCGCCCCTCTTCTGACGATCGATCGACTCCTTCCTTTTCTTTCCTTTCCCTTCCTTTTCTCACGCCCCCATCCCTCCTCGTACACACTTCACAAATTCTTCCTCCCTCCTTCCCTTCATCACATACTTCTAAGCACAATTCACAACAAACACTTCAACATAAAATCTCTTCATAACCTTATTCATTCCTCAATTCATCAATCACTATAAACACGACTAAAACATTTAAAACAGAGTAAATTTCATGAAAACGAACTGCGTGGATCCATTTTAAAACTAAACAATTCCCCACACCTAAAAGAGATCACCAAATAATTCCAGAAAAATCTAAAATCAACAATGACTATCATATACAGCGGAATACTAATATTTACACGTATTTTACTCAAAAGCTAACCAATCATCAAAATTTATCCGAACGTATCCATTACCAACGCCAAGTTCAAGTTAAACTCTATGTCAACTTAAATGTAATAACTACATCAATCTATATGTACTATATATACATTTTCTACCCATCTCTAACCCAAAATACCTTTTCGTCATCCCACACAGGTCAAAAATCGCTCAGACTACGCCAGCGCACTCCCACGGGAATTCTTCTTCAATTAACTCATGCGTCGGGTGGAGGAATGTCATCCTCACCTGTATCCATGTCACCTACACCACAGAGACATTCTATAAGCTAAAGGGCTCAGTAAATCTACGTAAATGCAAATGCATGCTGTGCATATGTCGTTCATAAAATCATGCAGTCGTTTTAATCATTACATTACATAGCGGGATGTCACCGAGGTCTACTCTCACAAGATGGAGAGGGCACGTCTGGCGGTTAGACAGCCCTTTCCATCTACCGGGGAGAAAATATGCTTCACCTACTGGATAGCCATGTCTAAACCCATCCCGTCGTGACTGGGATAACATGCATTCGTTCCTTTTCATTAATTCGGTTCTTTTCATAAAATACATGTCAAATTCATTTTCATGCTATTTTGAAGGAGCGTGATGCATGTACACTTCATATTGCAAATTCTATAACTAACGTAGAAAACAAACGATAAATCTTAGAAAACACACTAGGACATATACACCTAAACTACCCAACCACTTATTTTAAAACTACGGAATTCACCAATATTCACAATGACGTCAAACTCTTGGTGTATGCCAAATCGGCAAAAAAAAACACGAAGACTTACCTCGCGTCCGTAGCACACCGAGCTCCATCCACGAGCGTTGTTCACCTAAAACATTTCACAACACACAACATTAAATCGAGCCTAAATCATCGAACTTTGAAAACTAACGGAACTCCTAGCTAAAGAAAATTTCTTAAAACTCTACTTTAACTCGTTGAGGCATTTTATCAATCAATTCGTGCTCGTAAATCCTTAACCTCCATTAATGGAGTTTTCAAAACTTTCAACCACCCAAAATTCGCATTAATGACCATTAACTCGCCCAACTACTTCCAATGCTCACTAATACGTCCACCAAAGTCATAAATAGGGCAACCCTAGCCATTTCTAACATAACCCGGCTATTTTGCAAAAACCCTAAACAAAACCCTAACCGTTTAACTTCGCAAAAACAGAAATTTAATGTCCAAAAACTATAGAAGCTTACCTAGGGTCGTGATTGAAAAAGAAAACGTGAAGAACCGAGTCACCGGAGGAGGAGGATCGTCGTCGGAGAGTAGAATCACGTGAGGGAGAGAAATCGCCGTTGGAGGGTGATTTGCAGGGAGAAAATCGTGAAGCGTTAAGGGAGGGAGAGAAATGTGACTTTAATAAAATTTAACCTGTCAAATGACCGTTTTACCCTTTTGTCAATTTTTTATACATCCTTCTCTTGTTTTGTTAATTGATCCATCGATCCGGTTTCTCCAAATTTCCATATTTCACCAGAAATTCCAATTTATTATTGAGACTTTATTAAAACTTTTCGTTCGCAAAACGAACTTAATTTGACATATTTACCAAATTATCATTATATATCAAAATAATAAAATCCCGTAAAACCGGGTGTTACAAAAAGTTTTGATCATCAAGGGTGGCTAAAATTCCAAGTCCTTTCGGTAATTCAAACTTGTAGGCGCCTATGTTGATCCAATCTACTATCTTGGAAGGACCATTGTTTCTAGGGAGAAGCTTTCTTAAGGAGTCTTTGGGAATAAAAATTTTAGGCCCTTTGAAGGTTCTAAAACTATTAGAGAGGCCAAAAATCAAGATTAACCAATCAAATAACCCACTTTTGGTTTTGAAGGATGTCTCTGATTCCTCTCCTTTCTTCATTCCCATTTGGTGGAGACCGACCTTCAAATCTATTTTGGGAAAAATCGGGATACCACTAAACTCATCGAAAAAGTTTTCAAGTTGAGGGGTTGGAAACTTTTATGTGATGGACATTGGATCGAAGGTTTGCTTCTCAATAAACACCTCCATAGTCCCATCTTGCCTTGGAATCCGAGGCATAGTCACCTGACAAGGATTCACGACTTCTAGCCATAATATGGGGATTAAAGGGCCCTCATTCAAAAAGAACATTCCTAACTCGTCCTCAGTTATGAGAAAGGAGGACTTTTCCTTCCCTTCTTCCCTCAACACATCATATTTATTTCCCAAAATTTCTTCCTTTGGGCACAAATCAACTCAGTCATGAAAAATGTCAATCCCATTACTTTTCAAAAATTGGGGGTCCTCGGGCTTTATGGACTCTTCCTCTTGAGGAGGAGCTACTTTTGCATCCTTGGAAATAACTACTTCCATAATAGGGAAACAATTATCCAAACCATTCAAATCACACAAGGAATCTAAAGAACGAATTTGTGGTGGAGGTTCTACAATAACTATAACGACCCGGGGAGGATCGCCACGAAATTCTTGACTTTACATAAAACTTTAACTCATATTTGAACTCTTTTCTCCTTCTTTTTTTTTTCTTTAATAACAGTATACCTAACAGGCTTAGAGACTTCAACTTAACGGATGGAAAGTTAGTCCATCGTACATGCTTCCAATCGACGTACTAGTTGCATGGGTCTACATGCATCAACCGATAGACATTGCATTTTTCGGATGGCACGTGCACCCCACATGACTCATTTAAACACCTATCGGCAGATGCGAATACTCGCATCGACCGATGATCACGTGCATCTCGTGTGTCCAATTTAAAAACATCCACCGATAGACATGTGAAATTCACGTGTTCATCTATGACATCTTCCGATAGCTCACAAGCTCTATATCATCCGATCACTAAACGACAAGTTATTATTTACATCATCCGGCGAGGGAATATACTTCATCTTCCGGTGAAATAGGGAAACATCATCCGATGGCTAACACTCTACATCTGCCGATCGCTAGATGACAAGTTAGCACTTCCATCATCCGATGGCTAACACTCTACATCTGCCGATCGCTAGATGACAAAATAGCACTTTCATCATCCGATGGCTAACACTCTACATCTGCCGATCGCTAGACGACAAAATAGCACTTTCATCATATGATGGCTAAACACTCTACATCTGCCGATGGAGAAACATACTACATCTTCCGGTGACGTCATCCGGAAGACTCAATCGTTCGACTCCTATCATTTGACATCTGCCGATGACGTCAGCCGGATGAATGCCTCATCCAGCTTCTATCTTATGGCAGTAAAACACTATGATCATCAAACAACCTCATCCAACAGAAAATACTACAACTCACCCAAATCTTAACCTGGGAATTATAAACCCTAACGAGTGAAAACCATATCCCATACAAGATACACATAGCGGAAGGCTTAAGCAAAACAGACCATTCATAATTCTTAAAATCGTTAACAGATTCTGAAGTCAAACCATTCAAAATCTGAATCTCATTGTTATAAGAAGACTCTATTCTACTTAGTCATCTGTTTATCATAAACTTCTCTGACTTACTATGGGTATAACCAGGGAACTTGATCGCCTATCCAGCCTTCACTGTCACACTGAGCATCCTCCAGCAACCAAGCTTAGACTTCTTCATCGACCTTGAGTTCCTCACCTGAGAACTCGTCACCTACATCATAAGGTTTAAACTATAAGCCTAATGCATAGTAAGGAATGCAACACTAACATGAGTGCATGAATGCATAATTCAGAGAAAAACATGCTCATAGATCATTTCTTGTTCATATTCATCATTCATTTCATCATTCATAATCATGGATCATATTCATCATTCATAGTCATTGATCATATTCATCATTCATAGTCTTTGTTCATATTCTTCATTCATAGTCATTGATCATATTCTTTGTTTAGGTTGTGTGGATCAAGAGAGGATTTGTGCCGGTAAAGGGGGTTCGACAGTGAGTTTGATCTTGTTCCCTACTGCGGGTCGTATTCATATGTCCTTCTCTGGACTGTGACATACGCCGAACCGCCCCCAACCCTCACTTAATCCACGTTGCATAAATCTTATATATACACATATACATACATATCTTGTTCATGGAAAACATGCGTTAAAATATTTTCTTATGCTTGAGAAACATTCATGATGCATGAACATGAGAACTTTTAACTCATCAAACTATGACAAGGATCATACCAGAACAGACAACTTCACATTCACTAGCAGGTCATCAAATAGTATAACTCGCAACATACATAAATCCTTCAAGTGCAGACAAGCTCATTATCATAAGGTAAACGTTAGACATCTCAACCTAGTACTCCCATGATGTAGGGCTCTATTAGCCGGAAATCTTAATACATTCACTTACCTGGTCTCCTTAGCACTTTGAGCTTCTTTCTCTTCAACTTCTTCACCTAAAACATTTACATTGCAGTAGTTAAAACAAAATCCTAACAGTTCCACTCACAAGTCATCCTAGGGTCTAATAACTAAGAGTCATTCCCGAATCCTTAGTCTAATACTCGATGTAACCTGAAATCTCAAAACCAAGACAGACGGATTCGAGAAATAATAACTCAGGGTTGGTTGTTTTAAATGTCCAGAATCGATTCGGAATGACATTACCAATCTTGGGTTTCAAAATGCTCCTATCAATACTCGGCCATTGAAGAATTCAAAACTTCAATATAGAGCAGAAAAAAAAAACTGGGCTAATAAACTAACAGATAACCACATTGTTAAACCCGTACCTCGAGCACAGAGTAGCCGAGAAGCAGCAAGGAAACCGCTCGCCGAAGGAAGGATTTCCAGCTGACAGAGAGCGAGGGCTTGGGAGAGAAGAAATCTCCGGAAGTTGGGGTTGTCGGCTACAGTGGTTTAAATGAGGTTTGAATCCTTTCCTTTTTCTTTAAATACTGGCCTCAATCCTCCATTATTACAACTTTGCCACTCAACCTAGTTTAGATCCACATGTGATTAATTAAGCTTGGCATAAATCCTAAACTACGAAGATTAAATATTTATGACCGTTAATACAGTTAAGAAAATCACCTGGCCGTTGACTCGGGTGTTACAATAACCTTTTCCCAACATTCCACCCGATTATTAACATTTTGTTCACAAACATCCAAATAAATTTTCTCTTTTTCTACTCTAGCATGAGTGGACTCCTTAAGTGACTTGGATAATCTTTCAACACCACAACAAAAATAAGAAATAACTGTATCAAGTTTGTCCCATTGATGTAGAGAAATTGATGCAGAAATTCCACCATAAAAATGGCTCGATTGATCATCATAGTCATAACAGTTATGATAAAATTTTGACCAACTTTTTCTCATCATCTTGGCCAACAAAAAAAAATACCACAAAAACAGAGCAAAATAAAAAAAGAAAGAGCAGAGCTCTGATACCAAATGATATGCTTCAGGTTATGAACAAAATGAAAGCATAAATGAAAATAATAATTTGCTCCTCAGGTTATGAACAAAATGAGAGCTTGTGCACCCTTGTTGGGGATGTCTACCCTTTAGAAAGAAGTAGAGAAGGGTACAATAACAACAACGACTACACTAATGAAAATGGTTGCATGAACACTCACCACTCGCGGATGTTACTCATTGTGAGTTGGGTGGCGACTTGAGGCCGAATGACCCTAAGGTATGGGCAGCAAAATGCTTTGGTTTTTCTATTCAATTTCCATTGCAAATGAAGGAGGGTTAAGCTGGTTTAAATACAAACACCCTTCTGCTTTAGGGTTACAAAATGGTCAAGGAAGAAGGCCACCAAAAGGGGATGTACTTGGCAACCACAACATGGCTGAGTACATGGATTGTCTTGCCATTTATGTTAATGTGTTCCTCTCTCCTAATGCCCCTTTCTTTCAGATTTTCATCCCAAAATTCACAGCCAAAGATGTCATTTCGAATGCACCAATGTTTGGCTCCCAAGCGCTCAAAGATAAACTAAAAGTTAAACAACTAACACTTAGTTGATTACATAGATTAAATTAAAGAAGACAAATTCCTTTTTCTCATTTGTTGTGGCCGAGGATGTGCTCCATTGTTAGCAATTGGACTTTGCTCCTTCATGTCTTGAATTCCAATCTTCATCCTCAATTTCTTAAGGAAAGAATCACATCTCTTGATTCTAGCTCGGGGTGGTCGATGGTCATTTCCTCCTTTTAGCTTGGAGTGATCATGTGATTGCTCTCATGTTGACAAGTCGGATGGCTCCTTAATTTCTCTAGTGTTTGACTTTAGCTCCATTTGAACTCCAACATCATCACCTATAAAATGAGCAAACATATTAGATAAATGTTTGGCCATGGACTTGGCCCGTGATCGAATGATAGCTCCTCTAGGCACATCACTTGGCCTCCTTGGTGTCTTCAAAATTTGCCAAGTATTGGAGTCTTCTCTTGGCTCTTTTAAGCTTGGTCCTTCCTTCAGTTGCCACTGTCCTCAAACTTTAAGTTAACCTCAAGAGTTATGTTGCATTTGGAGAAGATACTTGGATTTGATTTCATGCTAATGGTCAAAGGATACGATTAGTTTATCTTCTCCTTGTTCCTTGCAATTCCCTTGCATTTAGGGCTTGATTTCTCCTTCAAGTTGTCCCTAAATGCTTGACTTACAAAATTAGCAAAGTAGTTAGAAAACTCATTGGCTCGGAATCTTGTGAGCAGTTTCTGTGGCACATTAGGCTCACATTTTGTTATGTATATTTGACTATTAAAGAATGTGTTTGTATGTGAACTAGAATACTTGAACAGTTGTACATTTTGTGTCCCTATACGCAAAAATCCTAAACCTGATCAAGGTTATTTGTGGCTATACAATCATTGAATATCGCCTTTGTTAATGTATATGTCTATGGAATGGTATGCTTGGAGTCCCAGTTTTCACTTAGATTTCCAAGTTATTTAGTAGAGATCTACTTTATGTATATGCCACACTATAGTGAAATTTTTTAACACTTGTCCTACTATATGTTTTCTAACTAGTTTTTAAAAAATCATTTATGCTTGGCATGATAAATCATTTTTCTTAACTTTATCGCTGAATGTAAAATTTTATCCTTATTGAGTCTTTTCGATTTAACAAACGACTCTCACCTTTTAGGTTTTTGTCAAATAGATCTTTAGCAGCCAATGCGGGGTATTTTCATAACCGAGGATGGGCAGCAGGAAAAATGTCAGGTCAGGTGACTCGATTCCTGAGGAGGGAACCTAATCACCTAGCCCAATGCTAGTGTAACGCCCCCGAACCCGCCCCAGCTCGGTGCGCTACTTTGCTAACCTATCCCGCGTTTAAAACGTAATTAAAAATAATTTTTGTAAAAATTTTAGAAAAACCGACTTAAAACAGCTAACGACAAAAATAGAGAACGTAACCTGACGTTAATTATTTTAAAACCAAAAATCGACAATATAACGGCTAAATTTTCTACAACCGATAAACTAAAAAAAAACCAACATTTACACATGTATAAATTCACAAGTATTTACACTAAACAACTCTCCCAAAATCAACCATAAAATCTAAAAATCTCAACTACAAACCACCACCCGAAATCTAACTAAACATAATCAAATACAAATCCCATATACATCCCGAAGACCATGGTCGAGATGCCCCGATAACTGCCAGCACTGGCACGCCCCGTGCATCTCCTACTGCTCCCAAGTCCTGACTCACTCACTTAGCTCACCTGTAAACGCGTCGTTACCTACACCACAGAACACGCACACACACGTAAGCTTATGCTTAGCAAGTAGAGGACAACAAATACAAACATACACTATGCACACACAACTCCCACACAATCCTAACACATGCCGTTCCACCCCCAACATCTTTCGTAGCAAATCCACTCACAACATCTTACGTATACTCAGTCAGGTGCCTTTTGCAGAACCTCCCAAAGTTTGCCATATTTCAAACACTACTTCGCGACGAGGAACCACCGCCAACAGACCACTTTCAATCCATATCGTACTCACATTTCAAAACCATGTTTAACCACAACCAAACATTTAAAACCATGCTTAACCACAACCAAACATTTAAAACCATGCTTAACCACAACCAAACATTTAAAACCATACTTAACCAAACATTCAAGCAATCAAATCAGAACAAAGCAACCAAACAAGCAAACAATCTCAAACACTAACAATAACAACCCAGCAATTCATCAAACATTACTCAAACACTAACAATACACTATCAAACAATAAATCCTACCGTTCTGTGGTGTAGGCCCGAAGGCAACAAACACACGTTTACTACTTACCTGAACTCACGCACGTGTTGGCTCACTCCGAGTATACAATTCACTCGCTCTTTAACCTAGCACATTAATGGAAAAAATCACTTAAAATCACCAAAACATAAACTAAAGGATATTTACTAAATTTCCCACACAACCAAACTAACTTTTCAAAATAAAAACCCCAACACCCGATTTTTCACCAATTTCCACCGCCTAACTTCAATCGGTCATAACTCTCTCGTTTTTCAATGGATTTCGACGTGCCACCCCAATTCGGAAACCTCTACACGTCTACTATCCATTGAAATGCTTAAATAAACAAAACAAAAACACTTAGCCAATCCGAAAATGCACCAACAGATTCGGCCCCCCTTTTGCATAAAACCCGGTTTTGTGTAAATAAATTCAAATTCATAATCTAATCACTCCAACAACCTAAACTAACATATCTAAGGCTTAATTAACCAAAAGATGAAGAAAACCCCCAAGGAGAACCCAATTTTCGGACTCCTTCTTTTAGGGTTTTCACACTCCTCCTAAAATCACTTAAAACTCACTAAAATCACTCACAAGCTTCATCCAAATGTACACAAAGCAAAACCCATGAGAAATTACCTTGAAATCACTTGAGAAAATGAAGAAAGGAGGAGGAGTGGCGTCAGCTATGGAGGAAAGGGAGAGAGGGCGATGGAGGAGAAGAAGATGAATAAAAAAAACTCACCTTTTCCTTTTAATTTATTCAATCATTAACCAAGTGAAATTACCATTTAAACCCTCCCTTTTCCTTTGTGTTTTCAACGCCAAAACCACCTCCAAAACACCACTTTTCCATTCACTCTTACCAAATTTTGATTGGTTAGGAAATTTGATTTTTCAAAGGTTGAATTCTCAAACCCTACATTTTAACCAATCACAAGTAAGTGTGGAATAGTCAAACTCTTCCCCTAATCATTTCTCTTCTTTCTTCCAACGTGGAACACCAAAATAAATGTCCCTTTTTCATTCACTTTTCTTTTCCATTCAATTACAATTGCTTAATTCCTATTGGTTCAAGTCTATTTGACTTTTCAAACCATGTAATTTTTCAACTTCCTTTATCCTTTGACTTGTCAACTCTTTCCCCCACATTTCATTGTTTCCAACCTTTCATTCCTAACATCAACCCTCTAATCGATTACTTTTAGGCCTATACGAGTTATAGAAAATCTCGGGTGTTACAGCTAGGCTTGACAGTGAAAGTCTTTAAAAATAATTACATAGCATATCCCACATTGTGAAATCCCAAGCAAATAGTGCAATAAAGTAAATACTTAATAATATTCAAGCATACTTAAGACTCTTGTTGTAACAACAAGCACTTTTATTGGATATTTTATCCCGTGGTTATTTATGGTGTGGTTTATGGGATAAGGAGATTACAAAAGAAAAGTATGTTTAATGGCAAGATTTGTAATTAAAGTGATTTGGATCGATATAAATAGAAAAGGAAAATTCTAAAATCTCACTTAAACCTCCTCCACTCTATGAGCTCCCTCTGGCGGCTGACTCCTCCTCCAAGAAATCTCCCCGCAGCGATTTCCTCCATTGGCAATCAACTTCTCCTTCTTCCCTTTGAAGTTCAAAGCTCTAGGTAAGGTTAGGTGATTCACTCATTAAGCTTTCGATTAAGGATGATTAATAGTTGGTGTTTAAATATTTCGAATCGGACAAAGTTAGAGTAATGACAATGTTTTGAGCTTCCTGATTGACATTAGTAATAGGATCCTGGACACTGTTGATGTTTTAGTTAAAGAATCTGAAATCGGTATGAATCTGTTAGTCTAGCCGATAATGCCATTAATGTTATAGAAGGTTAAGCTCTTCACACTAGGTGCTCAGCGAAATGCCTTAGAAATTTAAGCTAGATTCTAGGATGATTTCTTTAACTAAGATTTTACCAGCTCGAAGTTTAGATATGTTCAGAGTATATTTAACATTTAAATATGAAATGTTGTAGGTGGAAAAGACTTCGAGCAAAGGCACGACATTGCTAAGGAGTCCAGGTAAGTGAGTGTATTAAGATTTTCGGCCATTAGGGCCCTACATCACAAGGGTACTAGGAAATCTGTATTGATGATTTATGGTTGACTAAGAATTATCTTATGTGATGTTCTGATAGAGTTTATGAAGCCGTCTATTCTAGTATGATTCTTTCCATAGTCTGATGATTTAAGTGCATTCATGTTCCTGCATCAAGATTTGTCTTCCAAGAATACGAAAATGTTTTATGTATATGCTCCTTTTATGAATGAGATATGAATATGAAATGTATGCAACCATGATTAAGTGAGGGTTGGAGCGGTTTGGCCATGTCACTGTCCAGAAAGGGACCAAGATTTCTGTCCGAGAGGACCATGTACACGCACTCTGCCTATCCCCTTCTGCACAAACCCTTCTTGATCCATGTTATATAAATGATGAACAAGAACATGAAAGAACAAGAACATGAGAAGAACAAGAACGAGTAAAAGAACATGGAAATGTCACTGTCCATTTATTGGACCAAGATTTCTGTCCGAGAGGGCCATGTACACGCACACAATGAATAATGAGTAAGAATATGTATATGTCATGTAATGTACGAGATAAGAACATGATTATGATTTTTTTCAAAGCATGCATTCATGAGTACTATATATTTCACTCCTTACTAAGCATTAGGCTTATAGTTTAAACCTTATGATGTAGGTGACGAGTTGGAAGGTGAGGACCTCAAACTGAATGAAAATGTCTAAGTCGGGTTGCTGGATGGTGCTCATGGCGTGGATTTTGTGCTAGGTGGTGATTTTGACCACGTGGTGTTGCTCCTAGTATATTTTAGTAAGGTTTATGATATTGAAGTATAAGTAAGATAAGGCTTTTTTATGATGATGAATGCTGAGGTTGTCTGGTACAATTTCATGTTTAAAGAGGATTTTAAGACTAAAGGTTCATCTGTTTTCTTTTAAGTTTTCCGCTACGCATGTTTAAATTTTATGAGTAAAAAGGTTTTCATTTCAAATGATGTAAGGCCCCGAGTTATATGAACCCGGTTGGTCACACAAACCCCGTACATGACTAAACTTTCTATCACATTTTTTTTTTTGCTTGCAGCGGAAATCATTTAAACAAAAATAGAGTTAAACAAAGTCGTAAAAAGTGTTTGGATAATCGGGCGAAATGTTAGAAATAGTTGACTAAGGGAAAATAAAAGTTTAAACCGCGAGTTGCTTTAAAGGTGGCGAAAGTCAGACGCACCTGCCGCTGAACCAATTCAACGGAAAAGGCTAAAAACAGAAAACAGAAGACATCATACGGTCATAAAACGACAAAAATACTCTCTACAACTTCCGATGACGGCAGCCAGATGATTTCCTTCATCCAATAAATTTAAACCTACATCTTCCGGTGGATTAACACACGACATCAACCGGCCACTAAACGACAAAAGACTTTCTACATCATCCGGTGGATTTACACACGACATCCACCGGTCACTAAAAGACAAAAGAGTTTTTACATCATCTGATGGCTTATCCGAAGACATCTTTCGATAGAATTAAACATACATCATCCGATGGCTTTTCTAAAGACATCTTCCGATGGACTTAAACCTACATCATCTGATGGCTTTTCTGAAGACATCTTCCGATGGAGTTAAACCTACATCATCCGATGGCTTTTCTGAAGGCATCTTCCGATAGACAGCATAACTCAACATTTACCGATAGACATCAACTACCGGTAGAAAACAGAGTACATTTCAACTATTCCTCACTATACAATACAAAACACTAATTATAGAAATGAATTTGCTTACTTTTCCAAGACCATTCAGAAACAATTCAAACCACTACATTAATCAAATCCAGTAAAAATAACATTTAAAACTCAACAGATCACCGTTATCAGAAAAATCTCAAAACGTGTTCAAAGTACTGAAACCACTACTGTTATGGGAACTTAACATTTCTAAATTTAAACACTGTCAACTAAACCTTCTCACCAACAGACATCAGTTAAATCGCCTCATCAGTTCACCAGGTCCGTGGCATGAGTGTGCTCCCCAACCAGTCTATCCCTCAATAAACTCAGAGGATTCACCTGCTGTCACTTCTTCACCTACATCACAAAACTCACCTATTAGCCTAATGCTAAGTAAGCAAAGCAATGATAGAAAGAAAAGAATGAAATGCCGAAACATAAATTCCTAATCATGCAATTTCTACTTTCTCCTCTCAGTTGTTCATGCGTTGTTTCTGTTCAGATCCCCCTGTGAAATTGGGAGTTGAATCAACTCTCCCAAAGTATAAATATCCTCTGTCTCATTAAGGGTTGGATTAGCTCCCTTAACAGTGAAGCTGATTCTCTGTTCAGATCCCCCTGTGAAATTGGGAGTTGGATCAACTCTCCCAAAGTATAAATATCTGCTGTCTCATTAAGGGTTGGATTAGCTCCCTTAACAGTAAAACTGATTCACATAACTGTTTCAATACGTTCAATCCTTACCATGCCAACATGCATTCAAATTCATTTTCGTATACTTTTAAAACATGATGCATAACACACACAGACACATCCAAGTAAACACAATCCTAACGTTTTGTGATGTAGGCCCGAAGGCACAAGCAAACTTTACTTACCTAGTCTCCTGGAAATCGCTCGGTTTCAACTACTCTGGAAACCCTGCTCACCTAGTTTCATAAGCAAAAATACCGATTAGATCACCACTAACCTTATCCTAAATCATTCTAAAACCTAAGGGGCTCGTTTGAAATCTTTAATCATCATACACTCTCGGCTCAATACTAAAATCGAACTCAACCCACTCGCAGTATTAAAAAAATACGTGCATTACACTATCTCTGCTATCTAGCCACTAAAATCTCGAGAAATAAAATGGGAAAACTCACCTAGTTTGAGGAATGAGGGTCGGAGAGGGAAATCGCCTGGAGCTCTGCTGTGCTTGAGCTGATTACCGAGAAGGGAAAATGATGGAAAACAGTGGCGACTAAACCTCATTAAACCCTCCCTTAAATACGTTATCCATTTATAAAATTGCTAATTACCCTTTTGTCCATACATAGTTATTTACTAACCTAATCACTTTCTCCCTCAATTCTTCTATTAAATTAACACATTATAATTGGCAATTAAATTTGGTTTAATAGAGCCGGGTGCTATAATCTACCCTCCTTAAAAGAATTTTGTCCTTAAAATTTAGTACCTGAATAACTCCGGATATTGGTCCATCATGTCTTGCTGGCGCTCCCAAATTGTCTCCTTTACATTCTCGTTGTGCCATAAGACTTTCACTAGTGGAACCTCTTTGTTGCGCAATACCTTCACTGCATAGTCTAGGATCCTTATAGGTTTCTCCTCATATGCAAGAGTAGGAAGAACTTCGATACTCTGCTGTTCCACAATCTGAGAAGGGTCTCGTACACATTTCTTAAGCATGGAGATATGAAACACATCATGGATTCCTTCCATAGAGGTTGGTAGCTGTAACTGGTAGGCTGTCTTCCCAATCCTTTTCAAGATCAAGAATGGTCCAATGTATCTGGGGTTCAATTTTCCTCTCTTCCCAAATCTCACAACTCCTTTGAATGGTGACACCTTGAGAAAAACTTCATCACCAATCATAAATTCCAATTCTCTACGCCTGCAATCCGCATAACTCTTCTGTCGACTCTGAGCTGCCAAAATTCTCTGTCGGATGAGGTCAACCTTCTCAACAGTTTGTTGCACCATGTCAGGACCAAGCAACTGTGCTTCTCCAACTTCATCCCAATATAAGGGAGATCTGCATTTTCGTCCATATAATGCCTCGTATGGTATCATGCCTATTGTTGCTTGAAAACTGTTATTGTAAGAGAATTCAATCAATGGTATAAACTTACTCCAAGAACCTTGAAATTCCAGCACACATGCACGAAGCATATCCTCCAACGTTTGGATAGTTCTCTTGGATTGTCCATCAGTTTGAGGATGAAAGGCTGTGCTAAAACTAAGTTGTGTTCCCATAGTCTTGTGCAAACTCTTCCAAAACTTAGATGTAAATCTGGGGTCTCGGTCTGAAACTATAGAACTTGGAACTCCATGCAATCTGACAATCTCTTGCATGTACAATTCAGCAAGCTGATCCATTGAGTAAGTTACCTTAATTGGCAGAAAATGAGCAGATTTGGTTAGACGGTCGACTATAACCCAAATTGCATCATGTCCCTTAGCTGTTCTAGGTAATCCAACGACAAAATCCATTGTTATTTGTTCCCATTTCCATTCAGGAACTGGTAAAGGTTGTAATGTTCCTGAGGGTCTCTGATGCTCGGCTTTAATCTGTTGACAACACAAACACAATCCAACGTATTCTGCCACACTTCGTTTCATGCCTGGCCATCAGTAATGCTGTTTAAGATCCTTGTACATCTTTGTACTCCCAGGGTGGACAGAAAATCTTGAAGAATGCGCTTCAGAAAGAATCTCATCCCGAAGTTCCTTAATGGCAGGAACAAACCATCTACTTCTAAACTTAAGGATTCCATTAGCAGAATAGTTAAAATCCGACTTGTCTGTAGAATCCATGCTTGACTTGTACTTGTTACACTCATCATCATTCGCCTGAGCTTCCCTTATTTTCTCTAGAATGGTAGGTTTTAAGGTTATGGCTGAAAGTATAGCTGTTACACTGGATACTGCTTCAAGATTAAACTTTTGGAATTCAGCCTCCAAAGCTAATGGCATACTGAAATTCATAGTTGGGGTTGATGTTGTTACTCTACTCAAGGCATCTGCCACTACATTTGCCTTGTCGGGATGATATTTAATCTCGAAATCATAGTCCTTAACAAATTCCAACCATCGTCGTTGCCTCACGTTTAGTTCCTTCTGTGTAAAAATGTACTTCAGGCTCTTATGATCTGAAAATATCTCACAAGATTGCCCATACAAGTAATGCCTCCAAATCTTAAGTGCAAATACGACTGCAGCTAATTCTAAGTCATGGGTAGAGTAGTTCTTCTCATGTGTTTTCAACTGTCTAGAGGCATAAGCTATTACTTTACTATTCTGCATTAACACACAACCCAGACCAATTTTGGACGCATCACAATAAATACTAAATTTGCCATCTTCAGCTGGAAGGGTTAAAATTGGAGCATTGGTTAGTTTCTGCTTCAAGGTCATGAAACTATGTTCGCATTCATCAGTCCATATATACTTCACATTCTTCCTGGTTAACTTAGTAAGGGGTGTAGCAATCTTTGAAAATCCTTCAATGAACTTTCTGTAATATCCTGCCAGACCAAGAAAACTCCTGATATCTGTAGCACACTTCGGTTGAGGCCATTCCTTAACCGCTCGAACTTTGGCTGGATCAACAGATATCCCATCTCCAGAGATCACATGACCAAGAAAGTGAACTCTGTACAACAAAAACTCACACTTGGAAAACTTAGCATAAAGCTGGTGCTGTCTAAGTGCTCCTAACACCAAACTCAAATGCCTTGCACGCTCATCCTTAGTTCTAGAATAGATCAAAATGTCGTCTATGAATACTATGACAAACTTGTCCAAATACTCGCGAAACACCCGATTCATGAGATCCATGAAGGCTGCTGGTGCATTTGTCAAACCAAAAGACATAACCAAAAACTCATAATGTCCATACCCTGTGCGAAAGGCAGTCTTTGGGATATCTTCAGATTTAACCTTCAACTGGTAATAACCGTGTAACGCCCCTAATATTGTACCCATTTTACCCGTACTATTTTTTTTTATCCCAATAAACCGTAATCTATTTTATAATAAAACAAAACACAAATCAATTTAAATAAACATTTAACAATTAAAACAATTAAATAAAACCATTAAAAACAAATTATTTTTAAGTTTATTATTATTATTTTTTTATTTTCGGTGAACAGTGTCCGTGAACAGTAACAGTGAACAGTAACAGTGCAGTGAAAAGTGCATGAAATTAGTGTTATGCCAAAACAGAAGCAGCGACCAGTCGCTGCATGTTGCAGCGACCAGTCGCTGCACATTGCAGCGCACGATCGCTGCAATTGCAGCGCACAATCGCTGCAGGTGCTCCTTGCGCAGCGCCCGATCGCTCCACCCTTCTTCTTATTTCTTCTCTTCTCTTTTAACACAAATACTCTCTGGAATACGTGATTCCAGAGAGCAATCCAGAGAGCGAAACACTTCATAAAAATGTTCTCTGTAATCTAAAATTTAACAACCTAAACATACATTAAACTTTCGTAAAAACGAACTGCATGGATACGTTTAAAAATCGTCTAATCCTCCTGTTTTAAATTCCAAGCAGTTCTAGTAAAAACTATAGAAACACAGCTTATAAACAGATTTCCACAGATTTCCAAAAACGTTTAAAACCTCAACATAAATCTAACTTCTAGCCAGATCCAAACATGTTCATCTATACATTTGTTAAATCTCCCAAAATACTTACGCAGACATCCCCAAGGGTCAAAACGCGCACCGACTGCCCAGCACACTCCCACGGGTCATCATTCTTCAATCAATCATGCCTCGGGTGGAGGGATCTCATCCTCACCTGTGTAGAGGTCACCTACACCATAAACATAAGTCGTGAGCTTAAGGCTCAGTAAGTCTACGTGAATGCAAGTGAATGCCATGCATGTAGTTTGTAAAACATGCGTCCTACCTTTTCGCTATTCATTTCATTACATTACATTACCTTACAGAGATGTCACCGTGGCCTCACTCTCACTAGATAGGAGCGGCACATCCCACGATTGGATAGCTCCTCGTATCTAACCGGGGGGAAAACATGCTCCCCAAGCAGCCATGTTTGAACCACCACCACCTCCTTGACCAGATTACATTCATTTGTACCTTTTCATTATCCTTTTCCTTTTCATGAAAACATCCATAGAAATTTCTTTTTCGTGCTTTTCAGAAACATGATGCGTGAACATGTGCAATACTATAAACATAATTAAAACATACAAACGACAAACATAAACATATAATACTAAACTAAAACTAACTACCCAAACTATTCACCCAACTCAATCCATAATCTCCAATTTCCTCGAACAACAGAAGATCATATGGTGTAGGCCAATCGGCCAAACAAGTCGCGGAGAGTTACCTGATGTCCGTTGAAATTCTAGCTCCGTCCACGAGCGTCGTTCACCTACGGCAATTCACAACGATTATTGTTACAACGAGTTTAAACTTCTAAACGTCCAAATTTATCAATACCTTAACTAAAGAATTCTCTAAAGCTTCTAACTTAATTAATCGAGGCATATCGACGAACAATTCACGTTTGATACCTCGAAACAACAATTAACGAGTTTTCTCCAAAAACCCGAAAATTCTCAAACTTTAACACTTTTCACAAATTATTCAAACTCCGTCCAATAACGCTCCATACGTTCAATATATTCATAAACTTAGCTAACTTATCGATTTTAAACCCTAACTAACGTTTTCAACATAAATCCTAACGAAACCCTAACATCCTAACTTCGTTAAAACTGAAAACTAACGTTTGAAAGCTGTAGATTCGTACCTAGGGCGTTGATCAGAGGAGAAAACGTGAAGAACGGAGATCGATCGGAGAAGAAAACGAGCGTCGGTGTGAGAACGGCGTGAGAAGGCGATGAAGAAATCGCCTCTGGTTCTTCACGAGGCAGAGAAGAAAATGAGGGAGAAAGAGAGGAGTGTGGTTATTTAATTAAAATTGACTTTGCAAAATTACCGTTTTGCCCTTCCTTTGTTTTTTATATTAGTTTCGTCCTTTGTTTTGTTAATTATCTAACGATTCGGTTTCTTCAAACTTTCTAATTTAACCAGTAATTCCAACTTATTATTAGGGTCCCAATAAAACTGTCCGTTCGCCAATCGGACCCTGTTTACTATTTTTACTAAAATGTTCTTTATATTACGAGAAACGTAATTCTCGTAATTTAGCGTTACGACTCCGAAAATTCCCATAATTTTCCTAAAATCCATATTAATAATTAGGATCGTAATGACGCTTTCTTTTTGTAAAACGGGCTTGATTTGACATATTTACAAAAATGTCATTTATATTAAAATATTAATATCCCGAAAAGCCGGGTATTACATTCCACCCACCTTATTTAAAATTTTGTCCTCAAAATTTGACTTAGCTTATAGCCCTTGGCATTACTGTCTCATGCCCTGCGGTCTTATACTTCAACTTACAGTCTCTCAATTCCTTCCAAGTCTCTTCCCTCCATCTCTAAAAAAATTCGAACTTCCCCTTATTGACTCTGATCCCATCTTACCTAGGGTCAATCTCTATGATTTTAAACTAAAACTTTGACTATACCTTCCAACATTAGCCTTGAATTCATAATCCCTACTCTCAATTGGATTATACATATCCTCACTCACAAATTAAGTCTTACCAATTCTCCCAAATCACACACTTTCCTTGGCAACTACCAATCCTGCCAGTTACTTCAGGGCGGATTTCACAACTAAGTTCACACTGTTATTTTCCTCAAACTATGTCACCAGAATTTCTTACAAACATCGCATTCATTCTAAGCTTCGTCCTTGAATTCTATCATACGTTACCCTCCTTTTTCTATCTTAGATCCCTATTTACTCCGAGTGCCATAAATTCTAAAACTTCCACCCATGATATGCTCTAATCTGTATGTTCTAACTATAGGTCATTTATGTAGTTATTGGTCTTGACTGGCCAAACACAAGTTGAACTCTAGAAATTTGTTAAATTAGCCTCACTACTAAGCTTACCTAGATGGTTTCAGTCAAAATCCTCATCCTTTTTATTCTGTAATTCATAAACTTCCCAATTTGCTGGCCATTAAACCCTGACCTACTTCCAATCTTAACCTCTTATTTCATTCCAACAATCTCTTTTACTTCTTTCCTAAATTCACACAAGGACTACATCACATCTACTAACTAATCTCACCACCTTTCGCTCCTCCTTGTCAGGTTCTAACCGTTCTACTCGAAAATTATTCTAAGTTTAGCTCTTGTATTCTATTTTCGTCTAGACACTCTTAAATTCATACAAATCCCAATATACGATTTCTACGGTACCCCTTCATCTATTTAAATATGCTCCCGATATTTTAACAATCTAGGGTATCTCTCTATAGGTTTATATCTAAACTTTCATCTTTCTTGATTAGTCGTGTTCTAATACTCCAAGGGATTGCCAAATAAACCCAGTTTCTATCTATTTGAAAGTCATATCCCTTAGGGCGCATTCCTCTAATAGTAACTAGATTCTTAGGTGCACAATTTCTTGCGGTTAAGTCAAGCTAATCTTACTAATGCATAACCCTATATCTATAAGGTCTATATTGTCCTATATGTAGTCTACTACCTTCTCGTCGAGGTTCGCCTAGTAACCATTCTTACCCACCTATTATTCCCTTCCTTACTAATTTCAGGTCTATATATATTTATCTATCATATGCATATTGTAATACAGGTAATTAAAACAATACCTGCAATTGTAGAAGGCTGGGCCCCATCGTCGGCGTCGCCAGGCTCGATGAATGCAAAGACTCTAGGCACAACTTTTCTTTGATCCCTGCCCTGTTGATCTCTACCTGGTTGATTTTGGTTCAATAACGGACAGTTCATGATATAGTGGCCAGCTTCCCCACATCGATAACACCTATTGGTACGCGTCAGACAATCACCGTAGTGCTGCTTCTGGCACTGTGGACATAAAGGCTTTTGAGTAGCCCCTTGAACTTGCTTTCCTTTTCCCCGGTCACCCTTACCATCGTAGGGCTTCTTATTGCTCCTTTGTTGTTGTGGCTGTTGATGCTCACTTGGTTGCCAGTCTCGGTCCCATGACTGAGGTTGGATCTCACGAAAGAAGCCCTTAGCTGGCTCCTTTGGCCTAACACAAGTCGCCCTAGCAGCCTCAATGTCCAGAGCTCTAGCTGCGATGTTAGAGTATGGCACATCAATAATACCTGACACAACAACGTGCATCCGAATCTCTGGATTAAGTCCCTCCATAAACTGGTGCACCTTTTCTTCATTGTCGCTGACCAGACATGGTGCAAATCGTGATAAAGCCTCAAACTTCCGTATATATTCTGCAACTGACCCGATCTGTTTCAGCTGCGTAAACTCATTTCTCTTAGCCACCCTCACTGTGCGGCTGAAGTACTTGTCAAAGAATATGGTCTTAAACCGATCCCACGTCATAATCGTCACGTCCGTAGTAGCTTTAATTGAATCCCACCAGAAACGGGCATCCAAAGCCAAGTGAAAGGCGACAAAAGCAACCTTCTTCCCATTCTCCACTTCTGAATATTCTAGCATATCCTCCATAGTGCGGATCCACTCTTCTGCAACTGTCGGATCCGATGAGCGGCCGTCAAACACTGGAGGCCGTAGGCTTTGGAGTTTCTGCATACCTTGACTATATTAGGCACTATCAAATCTTGGGCCCTCTGGTTCTCCCGGTTAACTAGGTTCTCGATTTGTTGTGCTTGCCGGTCCATGTGCTGAGATTGACGGTCCAATAAATCGGTAAGCCTATCCAGGGCGTCGTCCCTCGCAACACGTCCTCGAACCATTTTCTATCTCCTATAAGAATTAAAATAAATAATACTAAGAAATAAAATCAAACAACGCAGTAAACATACTCACAGTTGAAGAAGGATGTCCGCGTAATGGCTGTGCAGTCGAGCAGTCTACAGAACCGATTTTAAAACCCGGGGGCTCTGATACCATAATTGTAGCGCCCCTAATATTGTACCCATTTTACCCGTACTATTTTTTTTTATCCCAATAAACCGTAATCTATTTTATAATAAACAATAACACAAAGCGATCAGTCGCTGCAATTGCAGCGATCAGTCGCTGCAATTGCAGCGATCAGTCGCTGCAATTGCAGCGATCAGTCGCTGCAATTGCAGCGATCAGTCGCTGCAATTGCAGCGATCAGTCGCTGCAATTGCAGCGATCAGTCGCTGCAATTGCAGCGATCAGTCGCTGCAATTGCAGCGATCAGTCGCTGCAATTGCAGCGATCAGTCGCTGCAATTGCAGCGATCAGTCGCTGCAATTGCAGCGATCAGTCGCTGCAATTGCAGCGATCAGTCGCTGCAATTGCAGCGATCAGTCGCTGCAATTGCAGCGATCAGTCGCTGCAATTGCAGCGATCAGTCGCTGCAATTGCAGCGATCAGTCGCTGCAATTGCAGCGATCAGTCGCTGCAATTGCAGCGATCAGTCGCTGCAATTGCAGCGATCAGTCGCTGCAATTGCAGCGATCAGTCGCTGCAATTGCAGCGATCAGTCGCTGCAATTGCAGCGATCAGTCGCTGCAATTGCAGCGATCAGTCGCTGCAATTGCAGCGATCAGTCGCTGCAATTGCAGCGATCAGTCGCTGCAATTGCAGCGATCAGTCGCTGCAATTGCAGCGATCAGTCGCTGCAATTGCAGCGATCAGTCGCTGCAATTGCAGCGATCAGTCGCTGCAATTGCAGCGATCAGTCGCTGCAATTGCAGCGATCAGTCGCTGCAATTGCAGCGCACCATCGCTGCAATTTGCAGCGATCAGTCGCTGCAATTGCAGCGATCAGTCGCTGCAATTGCAGCGATCAGTCGCTGCAATTGCAGCGATCAGTCGCTGCAATTGCAGCGATCAGTCGCTGCAATTGCAGCGATCAGTCGCTGCAATTGCAGCGATCAGTCGCTGCAATTGCAGCGATCAGTCGCTGCAATTGCAGCGATCAGTCGCTGCAATTGCAGCGATCAGTCGCTGCAATTGCAGCGATCAGTCGCTGCAATTGCAGCGATCAGTCGCTGCAATTGCAGCGATCAGTCGCTGCAATTGCAGCGATCAGTCGCTGCAATTGCAGCGATCAGTCGCTGCAATTGCAGCGATCAGTCGCTGCAATTGCAGCGATCAGTCGCTGCAATTGCAGCGATCAGTCGCTGCAATTGCAGCGATCAGTCGCTGCAATTGCAGCGATCAGTCGCTGCAATTGCAGCGATCAGTCGCTGCAATTGCAGCGATCAGTCGCTGCAATTGCAGCGATCAGTCGCTGCAATTGCAGCGATCAGTCGCTGCAATTGCAGCGCACCATCGCTGCAATTTGCAGCGATCAGTCGCTGCAATTGCAGCGATCAGTCGCTGCAATTGCAGCGATCAGTCGCTGCAATTGCAGCGATCAGTCGCTGCAATTGCAGCGATCAGTCGCTGCAATTGCAGCGATCAGTCGCTGCAATTGCAGCGATCAGTCGCTGCAATTGCAGCGATCAGTCGCTGCAATTGCAGCGATCAGTCGCTGCAATTGCAGCGATCAGTCGCTGCAATTGCAGCATCAGTCGCTGCAATTGCAGCGCACCATCGCTGCAGGTGCTCCTTGCTCAGCGCCCGATCGCTCCACCCTTCTTCTTATTTCTTCTCTTCTCTTTTAACACAAATACTCTCTAGAATACGTTATTCCAGAGAGCAATCCAGAGAGCGAAACACTTCATAAAAATGCTCTCTGTAATCTAAAATTTAACAACCTAAACATACATTAAACTTTCGTAAAAACGAACTGCATGGATACGTTTAAAAATAGTCTAATCCTCCTGTTTTAAATTCCAAGCAGTTCCAGTAAAAACTATAGAAACACGGCTTATAAACAGATTTCCACAGATTTCCAAAAACGTTTAAAACCTCAACATAAATCTAACTTCTGGCCAGATCCAAACATGTTCATCTATACATTTGTTAAATCCCCCAAAATACTTACGCAGACATCCCCACGGGTCAAAACGCGCACCGACTGCCCAGCACACTCCCACGGGTCATCATTCTTCAACCAATCATGCCTCGGGTGGAGGGATCTCATCCTCACCTGTGTAGAGGTCACCTACACCATAAACATAAGTCGTGAGCTTAAGGCTCAGTAAGTCTACGTGAATGCAAGTGAATGCCATGCATGCAGTTTGTAAAACATGCGTCCTACCTTTTCGCTATTCATTTCATTACATTACATTACATTACAGAGATGTCACTGTGGCCTCACTCTCGCTAGATAGGAGCGGCACATCCCACGATTGGATAGCCCCTCGTATCTAACCGGGGGGAAAACATGCTCCCCAAGCAGCCATGTCTGAACCACCGCCACCTCCTTGACCAGATTACATTCATTTATACCTTTTCATTATCCTTTTCCTTTTCATGAAAACATGCATAGAAATTCCTTTTTCATGCTTTTCAGAAACATGCGTGAACTTGTGTGTAACACCCGACATTTCGGCCAGGTGATTCTCTGACCATTTTCATTGTCACCCTCTAATTTAATCTTTATGATTTAAATTTAATGTTAAGACAAATTTATTACAAGTAGAGTAAAACTAGGTTGGGTGGCAGTTTTGTAATTAAGATTGATGGGTTGAGTATAAATAGAAAATGGAAACCTTAAACCTCATTTTATTACCACTGTAGCCGACATTCCCTCTCGGCGATTCCTTCTCTCCCAAGCTTTTGCTCTCGGCTACCAGAATCTTCCCTTGCTGACGGCTGGTTTCAGCCTGCTTTTCTCTGCAAATCCGCACCCGAGGTATGAAATGGACAATATAGTCATTTATTAGTGATTAAAGTTCTACTTTCAGCTCGGCATTTGAGTTCGGAATTTTCTTAGCAGTGGCCGAGTAGTTTAAGACCCTTTTAAGTCTGACAGTAGAAATGTCATCCCAAATCGATTCTGAACATTTCAAAGTAACCAACTCGGATTTAATCAATGGTAAAACCTGTCCACCTAGTTTCAGATTTCAGACTGCAGTGTGTCAAACAGAGGATTCAGAGTAACCTTAGCTATTAGAGTCCTAGGACGATTTATGAATAGAACTATTAGGACCTTTGTTTTAACTACTGTAATGTACATGTTTTAGGTGAAGAAGTTTAAAGGGAAGAAGCTCGGATTGCTAAGGAAACCAGGTAAGTGAATGTATTAAGATTTCCGGCCACTAGGGCCCTACACCGCAAGGGTATTAGGAAATCATTGAGATGTCTGTCTGTTGACTATGACTAGTTATTGCCATGATATGAAGAAATTGTGTAAGAAGATGTTAAGTTACAGGATGTTTTGCTTGTCCTTATGGTATGATTTCTCTCTGTGAACTTCATGTTTATGTATTGAGTCCACGCTTATGACTGAGTTAAGAACATGAAAAGTAAATGTAATCATGATTAAGTGCAGGACGGGGAAAAGAGACCATGACAAGTATAGCTCGCGGATTCTCCCCCTGGTGGAGGCCGAGCTGATGATATGTATGGCTCGCAAATTCTCCCCCTGGTGGAGGCCGAGTTGATGGTGTGTATGGCTCGCGAATTCTCCCACTGGTGGAGGCCGAGTTAGTCGTTACTATGATTGCCGCGATAGGCAAATGACTATGAACCCCTGTCTTTCTCCCTCGTCTCCTGCCTTAATACATGCCATGTAAATAATGAAAATGAACATGAATGAAGAAAGGTTTATGAACTTGTGTTCTTTAATTCGTGCACTCATGTATATCTGTCAGCATGCATTCCTTACTAAGCATTAGGCTTATAGTTGAACCTTATGGTGTAGGTGAAGGAGGTTCAGGTGAGGAAACTTTGTTCAAAGAGGATGCTTAAGGCTGGTTGCTGGAGGAAGCTCAAAATGACAGTGCAGGACTGGAAAGGCGATTTATGACCCCTGGTTAATGCTCTTTTGTTTCAGTATAATAAAGGATATGGTAGCTTAGTAGGATGAGATTATTTGTATAATGTTGAGCCTTGAGACTGTCTATTGATCACTGAGTCAGGGAATGATTAATAGATTTATAAATGATCTGTAGCTTAAGTCTTCCGCTACATGCGTCTGAATGAGTTGTGGTTCTTCTGTTGGAAGGAGTCCATTTTGATGATTTAGTGTTTTCTACCGTAAGATGGAAGCTGGACGAGGAAATCGTCTGCATACGTCATCGGCAATGCGAATGATAGTAGTTTTGAATGGAGTTTAGCGACCGGTAGATGTAGAATGTGTTTTGTCGTTTAGCGACCGGTAGATGTAGAATGTGTTTTGTCGTTTAGCGACCGGTAGATGTAGAATGTGTTTTGTCGTTTAGCGACCGGTAGATGTAGAATGTGTTTTGTCGTTTAGCGACCGGTAGATGTAGAATGTGTTTTGTCGTTTAGCGACCGGTAGATGTAGAATGTGTTTTGTCGTTTAGCGACCGGTAGATGTAGAATGTGTTTTGTCGTTTAGCGACCGGTAGATGTAGAATGTGTTTTGTCGTTTAGCGACCGGTAGATGTAGAATGTGTTTTGTCGTTTAGCGACCGGTAGATGTAGAATGTGTTTTGTCGTTTAGCGACCGGTAGATGTAGAATGTGTTTTGTCGTTTAGCGACCGGTAGATGTAGAATGTGTTTTGTCGTTTAGCGACCGGTAGATGTAGAATGTGTTTTGTCGTTTAGCGACCGGTAGATGTAGAATGTGTTTTGTCGTTTAGCGACCGGTAGATGTAGAATGTGTTTTGTCGTTTAGCGACCGGTAGATGTAGAATGTGTTTTGTCGTTTAGCGACCGGTAGATGTAGAATGTGTTTTGTCGTTTAGCGACCGGTAGATGTAGAATGTGTTTTGTCGTTTAGCGACCGGTAGATGTAGAATGTGTTTTGTCGTTTAGCGACCGGTAGATGTAGAATGTGTTTTGTCGTTTAGCGACCGGTAGATGTAGAATGTGTTTTGTCGTTTAGCGACCGGTAGATGTAGAATGTGTTTTGTCGTTTAGCGACCGGTAGATGTAGAATGTGTTTTGTCGTTTAGCGACCGGTAGATGTAGAATGTGTTTTGTCGTTTAGCGACCGGTAGATGTAGAATGTGTTTTGTCGTTTAGCGACCGGTAGATGTAGAATGTGTTTTGTCGTTTAGCGACCGGTAGATGTAGAATGTGTTTTGTCGTTTAGCGACCGGTAGATGTAGAATGTGTTTTGTCGTTTAGCGACCGGTAGATGTAGAATGTGTTTTGTCGTTTAGCGACCGGTAGATGTAGAATGTGTTTTGTCGTTTAGCGACCGGTAGATGTAGAATGTGTTTTGTCGTTTAGCGACCGGTAGATGTAGAATGTGTTTTGTCGTTTAGCGACCGGTAGATGTAGAATGTGTTTTGTCGTTTAGCGACCGGTAGATGTAGAATGTGTTTTGTCGTTTAGCGACCGGTAGATGTAGAATGTGTTTTGTCGTTTAGCGACCGGTAGATGTAGAATGTGTTTTGTCGTTTAGCGACCGGTAGATGTAGAATGTGTTTTGTCGTTTAGCGACCGGTAGATGTAGAATGTGTTTTGTCGTTTAGCGACCGGTAGATGTAGAATGTGTTTTGTCGTTTAGCGACCGGTAGATGTAGAATGTGTTTTGTCGTTTAGCGACCGGTAGATGTAGAATGTGTTTTGTCGTTTAGCGACCGGTAGATGTAGAATGTGTTTTGTCGTTTAGCGACCGGTAGATGTAGAATGTGTTTAGCGACAGGTAGATGTAGAAGTGTTTTGTCGTTTAGCGACCGGTAGATGTTGGCTGACGTCACCGGAAGTTGGTAAATGTTATCTTGTCGTCTAGTGACCGGTGGATGTCAACGGATGATTGTTTTAATTGAGCGGCGAGGCCCACGTGCCACCGGAAGATGTCTCCTTTTAGCGGTGTTAAGCGAGTTCACGCGCAATGCACGTGATGACCGGACGACGAAATCTCTGTAGATGTCAATACATGCAACCCATGCAAACCCGAATATAATCATGTTAAGAGAGATGAGGGCATTCCTTCCTTGCCCGAATTTGTCAAGAAACCGATGACCGAGCCTAGTCGCTCGACTCTGTGAGAGTTTGAGCCGACGAGGTGTAGGAAATCGAGCACGAGAGGATTCGCCTTCCTTGATGGTTCTACGTCTCTGTTTCCAGTTTAAGTAAAAAAAAAATATATATATTATGTAAGTGAATGTCTGTCGAGAAATAGAAAAGATGTAATAATAGTAAAAGTCAAGCGAACGATTAATGAAAGTTTATGAACACGTGACGGCTCCTGGCCGGGGTCGTTACAATTATGGTATCAGATCAAAACCAGGTTCTAAAACCGATTCTGTAGACTGCCTTCCAGCACTGACTGTCACTTGAGCACACCCCAGCAACTGCAAGTATTTATGATTTCATGTATGTCATTAAGTTAAGTTATGCCTGTAATGATTTGTCTAGGAATCCCGAGATGGTTAGAGGTCAACAGAGGGAGACCAATGAGGATAGCAATGCATTGCTCAGTTGACTGAGTTAGTCATGCGCCAATCTCACCAGATAGAACGACTGATGACAGCTAGAGAAGAACAAGGCAACTCCAGTACTAACGCAACTCATGATCATGGGGGTGAACGCTTTCACCGGCTTCGACCCCCGGTGTTTAATGGGTATGTTTCAGATCCTATTCATGCTGAGGAGTGCATTCGAAAGATAGAAGACATGTTTAAGTATGCAAAGGTTGATGAAGGGGATAAGGTCACCTATGCTGTCTTTCATTTGGAGTTAAGTGCAAGGCATTGGTGGGACTCGATCCAGAACACCGCTAATGCCGAAGCTATGACCTGGGGGATGTTCAAGACTGCCTTCTTTGACAAGTACTTTAATAGGACTGTACGGGCCAACAAGAAGAAGGAGTACATGAATCTTCGACAAACTGGCTCTGTGACGGATTACATATGCGAATTTGATGCCTTATCACGGTTTGCTCCCCGTATGATTGAGGATGAGGAAGACAAGATTTATCAGTTTGTTCAAGGACTGAAGCCAAATCTGTACATGAAAGTGAAGACTGCTGGGATACATAATGTACCTTATGGTGAAGTGACGGCGAAGGCCTTGGAGCTGGAAGAGGCAGAAATGACAGCATATGCACAGCGCGAGCAGCTAAAGAAACTCATGAAGGACATTCCACCGCCACCACGTCAGAACAAAGGTTGGCAGCCGCGACAGAACAAGGGACCACAGCAAAAACAGCAGGGAATAAAGAGGCCCCTCAACCTGAATGGTGACCAGGGAAAGGGAAAGAGACCTCTGGCACCTCTATGCCCTCCATGTCAGAAGAACCACCCTGGTGAGTGCAAGTTGCTTTCTGGCCGCTGTTTCAGGTGTGATAAGACCGGACACTTAGTCAGAGACTGCCCCATGCCGCCAGACCCGAATCGTGCAAGAGTTGTACCCAGAGTGTATGCGTTGATGGAAGATGAGGGAGCTGTTCAGCATACAGTCATATCAGGTACTATCATGATCTGTGGTTTTGCTGCTTATACACTCATAGATACAGAGGCCACACACTCGTTTATATCAACCTTGTTTGTATGCAAACATAACATAGGACCTTTGCTAGCTGAAAGGTCATATAGTGTCGTGTTACCATCAGGGAAGTCCCTACATTCAGAACAGATTGTTAAGGGTGACGTCGTGTCCTTAGGGGATAAGAATCTCTATGCGGAATTAATTGTCATTGACATAAAAGGGTATGAAGTGATATTAGGGATGGATTGGTTATTTAGACATCATGCCACGATAAGTTGTAGATCTGGAATAGTTGATTTTAGACCCCTAAATGGCAATCATTATTCTTTCCAAGCTATTCCTAAAATAAGTAAGATACCAATTATATCCTCACTAGAAGTATATCGAATGCTGAGATGTGGTTGCGAGAGCTACCTGGCTAGTGTGAAGGATGACCGGGTGGAGAATAGAATTGAGCTGCAGGATATTCCTATAGTCCGAGAGTTTCCCGAGGCGTTCTTGGATGACTTACCGGGTATACCACCCGATAGGGAAATAGAGTTTGTAATTGATACATACCCCGATGCATCACCTGTATCTAAGAATCCTTACCGTATGGCACCTGTTGAGTTGAAAGAATTGAAGATCCAACTGCAGGAATTGGTTGACAAGGGATTTATTCGCCCCAGCAAATCTCCTTGGGGTGCACCAGTCTTATTTGTGAGGAAGAAAGATGGTTCCCTTAGAATGTGCATAGACTATAGGGAACTAAATAAGTTGACAATCAAGAATAGGTACCCCTTGCCTAGGATTGATGATTTGTTTGACCAATTGCAAGGAGCTAAGGTATTTTCAAAGATAGATCTACGTTCGGGTTACTACCAACTGAAGGTTAAGGAAGGAGATATACCAAAGACAGCCTTCAGAACCCGCTATGGACATTATGAATTCTTGGTCATGTCGTTTGGATTGACAAATGCCCCTGCAGCCTTTATGGACTTAATGAATCGAGTATTTCGGGAGTACTTGGACAAATTTGTGATTGTGTTTATAGATGATATCCTGATGTACTCGCGGACTGAAGCTGACCATGTAGAACATTTAAGAGTAGTTTTGACGACATTGAAGGAGCACCAGCTTTATGCCAAATTGTCTAAGTGTGAGTTTTGGTTGGACAAAGTTAATTTCCTTGGCCATATAGTTTCTGCTAATGGAATATCAGTGGACCCGACCAAAATTCAGGCTGTAAAGGATTGGCCACAACCAAAAAATGCCAGTGAAGTCCGCAGCTTCCTTGGATTGGCAGGCTATTACAAAAAATTCATCAAGGGATTTTCTATGATAGCTAAACCCCTGACGAGTTTGACGAAGAAGGACATTAAGTATTCTTGGACCGAAGCCTGTGAAGATAGCTTTCGGGTATTGAAACTGAAGTTAACGACAGCCCCTGTTTTGACCCTCCCAACCGAAGAAGGAAAATTTAGTGTTTACTGCGATGCATCTAAAGTTGGGTTAGGTTGTGTCCTGATGCAAGAGGGTAAAGTTATAGCGTATGCTTCTAGACAGCTAAAGAATTACGAGCAAAATTACCCCACCCATGATCTAGAATTAGCTGCTGTCGTTTTTGCTTTGAAGATTTGGAGACACTATTTATATGGGCAGCAATGTGAGGTGTTTTCCGACCATAAAAGCCTAAAGTACCTCTTCACACAGAAGGAGTTGAACATGAGACAGAGACGTTGGTTGGAATTTGTCAAGGACTACGATTTTGAGATCAAGTATCACCCGGGGAAGGCTAACTCTGTAGCTGATGCATTGAGTAGGATGTCAACAACAATGCAGCCCGTGGTTTCAACCATGTCTATACCTTTGAGAACAGAAGTTCAGATGTTTGACTTGGAGATAGTTCCAGAGTTATCTATCCTGCTCGCTGAGTTAACCATTCAACCAACAATTTTGGAAAAGATCAAGGATGCGCAACAGAGGGATTCGGAGGAAAATATCAGCATGATAAATAAGTTGAAAGACACCACCTCCGAGTTCAGTCTCTCCAAGGATGGAATCCTGAGGTTTAGGAATCGGTGGTGCATTCCTAATGACATGGAATTGCGTAAGTTGATCTTGGCTGAGGCGCACTCCTTTTCCTTTCCTGTACATCCTGGCTGCACCAAGATGTACCGAGACCTGAAGTTACTGTACTGGTGGCCTAACCTAAAAAGGGATGTTGCTAAGTATGTAGAGTCCTGTTTAGTATGCCAACAAGTCAAAGCCGAGCACCAACGTCCAGGAGGTACTCTTCAGCCGTTGCCTATTCCCGAATGGAAGTGGGAACACATAGCTATGGATTTCGTAGTAGGACTACCTAAGACGACAAAAGGACATGATTGTATTTGGGTTGTGGTTGATAGGATGACAAAATCAGCCCATTTCTTACCTGTAAGGACCACCTATACGATGGACCAATTCGTTGATCTCTATGTTCAGGAAATTATTAGGTTATATGGAATCCCTGTATCCATTGTCTCAGACCGTGACCCCAGGTTTACCTCTCGATTCTGGAAAAGTCTGCAAGGTACATTATGTACAAAGTTATCTTTCAGCACAGCTTTTCACCCACAGACCGATGGCCAATCAGAAAGGACTATTCAAATACTCGAAGATATGTTGAGAGCATGTGTACTTGACTTTCAGACAACGTGGAGTAGACATTTACCGCTAGTTGAGTTCTCCTACAATAACAGTTATCAGTCCACCATTGGTATGGCACCATATGAAGCACTGTACGGTAGGAAATGTAGGTCACCTCTTTACTGGGACGAGGTTGGTGAAACAAAACTTCTTGGACCCGATATTCTGCAGCAAATGTCAGATAAGATTGCCACTATTCGGAAAAGAATGATGACTGCATAAAGCCGGCAGAAGTGTTATGCAGATCAAAGGAGGAGGGAACTCAAGTTTGCAGTAGGAGATGAAGTATTCTTAAAGGTGTCACCATTTAAGGGAGTTTTAAGATTTGGCAAGAAAGGAAAACTTAATCCGAGATTTATTGGACCCTTCCCTGTCTTGGCAAAAGTCGGGAGTACAGCGTACAGACTACAACTGCCTCCATCATTGGATAAAGTTCATAATGTCTTCCATGTGTCAATGTTAAGGAAGTGCATGCGTGATCCAATGCAAGTCATCCAGCCATCAGATATTGGTTTAGAGCCGACACTGGAGTATGAGGAGAAACCAATACAGATTTTGGAATATACAATCAAGACTCTGAGAAACAAGGAGATTCCATTGGTGAAAGTTTTATGGACGAATCACGGCATTGAAGAAGCCACATGGGAAAGACAGCAGGAGATGTTGGACAATTATCCAGAGTTATTTGCTTGAGCAATTTTCGAGGACGAAAATTTTGTTTAAGGAGGGGTGGATGTAACACCCGACATTTCGGCCAGTTGATTCTCTGACCATTTTCATTGTCACCCTCTTATTTAACCTTTATGATTTAAATTTAATGTTGAGACAAATTTATTACAAGTAGAGTAAAACTAGGTTGGGTGGTAGTTTTGTAATTAAGATTGATGGGTTGAGTATAAATAGAAAATGGAAACCTTAAACCTCATTTTATTACCACTGTAGCCGACATTCCCTTTCGGCGATTCCTTCTCTCCCAAGCTTTTGCTCTCGGCTACCAGAATCTTCCCTTGCTGACGGCTGGTTTCAGCCTGCTTTTCTCTGCAAATCCGCACCCGAGGTATGAAATGGACAATGTAGTCATTTATTAGTGATTAAAGTTCTGCTTTCAGCTCGGCATTTGAGTTCGGAATTTTCTTAGCAGTGGCCGAGTAGTTTAAGACCCTTTTAAGTCTGACAGTAGAAATGTCATCCCAAATCGATTATGAACATTTCAAAGTAACCAACTCGGATTTAATCAATGGTAAAATCTGTCCACCTAGTTTCAGATTTCAGACTGCAGTGTGTCAAACAGAGGATTCGGAGTAACCTTAGCTATTAGAGTCCTAGGACGATTTATGAATAGAACTATTAGGACCTTTGTTTTAACTACTGTAATGTACATGTTTTAGGTGAAGAAGTTTAAAGGGAAGAAGCTCGGATTGCTAAGGAAACCAGGTAAGTGAATGTATTAAGATTTCCGGCCACTAGGGCCCTACACCGCAAGGGTATTAGGAAATCATTGAGATGTCTGTCTGTTGACTATGACTAGTTATTGCCATGATATGAAGAAATTGTGTAAGAAGATGTTAAGTTACAGGATGTTTTGCTTGTCCTTATGGTATGATTTCTCTCTGTGAACTTCATGTTTATGTATTGAGTCCACGCTTATGACTGAGTTAAGAACATGAAAAGTAAATGTAATCATGATTAAGTGCAGGACGGGGAAAAGAGACCATGACAAGTATAGCTCGCGGATTCTCCCCCTGGTGGAGGCCGAGCTGATGGTGTGTATGGCTCGCGAATTCTCCCCCTGGTGGAGGCCGAGTTGATGGTGTGTATGGCTCGCGAATTCTCCCACTGGTGGAGGCCGAGTTAGTCGTTACTATGATTGCCGTGATAGGCAAATGACTATAAACCCCTGTCTTTCTCCCTCGTCTCCTGCCTTAATACATGCCATGTAAATAATGAAAATGAACATGAATGAAGAAAGGTTTATGAACTTGTGTTCTTTAATTTGTGCACTCATGTATATCTGTCAGCATGCATTCCTTACTAAGCATAGGCTTATAGTTGAACCTTATGGTGTAGGTGAAGGAGGTTCAGGTGAGGATACTTTGTTCAAAGAGGATGCTTAAGGCTGGTTGCGGGGGGAGGCCCAAAATGCAGTGCAGGACTGGAAAGGCGATTTATGGCCCCTTGGTTAATGCTCTTTTGTTTCAGTATAATAAAGGGTATGGTAGCTTAAGTAGGATGAGATTATTTTATAATGTTGAGCCTTGAGACTGTCTAGTTGATCACTGAGTCAGGGAATGATTATATAGATTTATAAATGATCTGCAGCTTAAGTCTTCCGCTACATGCGTTCTAAATGGGTTGTGGTTTCTTTCTGTTGGAAGGAGTCATTTGATGATTTAGTGTTTTCTACCGTAAGATGGAAGCTGGACGAGAAAATCGTCCGGCTGACGTCATCGGCAGATGCCGAATGATAGTAGTTTGATAGCTTTGTCTTCCGGCTGACGTCATCTGCAGATGCCGAATGATAGTAGTTTGATGGTTTAATCTTCCGGATGACGTCACCGGTAGATGTAGAATGTGTTTTGTCGTTTAGTCACCGGTAGATGTAGAATGTGTTTTGTCGTTAGTCACCGGCAGATGTAGAATGTGTTTTGTCGTTTAGCGACGGTAGATGTAGAATGTGTTTTGTCGTTTAGCGACCGGTAGATGTAGAATGTGTTTTGTCGTTTAGCGACCGGTAGATGTAGAATGTGTTTTGTCGTTTAGCGACCGGTAGATGTAGAATGTGTTTTGTCGTTTAGCGACCGGTAGATGTAGAATGTGTTTTGTCGTTTAGCGACCGGTAGATGTAGAATGTGTTTTGTCGTTTAGCGACCGGTAGATGTAGAATGTGTTTTGTCGTTTAGCGACCGGTAGATGTAGAATGTGTTTTGTCGTTTAGCGACCGGTAGATGTAGAATGTGTTTTGTCGTTTAGCGACCGGTAGATGTAGAATGTGTTTTGTCGTTTAGCGACCGGTAGATGTAGAATGTGTTTTGTCGTTTAGCGACCGGTAGATGTAGAATGTGTTTTGTCGTTTAGCGACCGGTAGATGTAGAATGTGTTTTGTCGTTTAGCGACCGGTAGATGTAGAATGTGTTTTGTCGTTTAGCGACCGGTAGATGTAGAATGTGTTTTGTCGTTTAGCGACCGGTAGATGTAGAATGTGTTTTGTCGTTTAGCGACCGGTAGATGTAGAATGTGTTTTGTCGTTTAGCGACCGGTAGATGTAGAATGTGTTTTGTCGTTTAGCGACCGGTAGATGTAGAATGTGTTTTGTCGTTTAGCGACCGGTAGATGTAGAATGTGTTTTGTCGTTTAGCGACCGGTAGATGTAGAATGTGTTTTGTCGTTTAGCGACCGGTAGATGTAGAATGTGTTTTGTCGTTTAGCGACCGGTAGATGTAGAATGTGTTTTGTCGTTTAGCGACCGGTAGATGTAGAATGTGTTTTGTCGTTTAGCGACCGGTAGATGTAGAATGTGTTTTGTCGTTTAGCGACCGGTAGATGTAGAATGTGTTTTGTCGTTTAGCGACCGGTAGATGTAGAATGTGTTTTGTCGTTTAGCGACCGGTAGATGTAGAATGTGTTTTGTCGTTTAGCGACCGGTAGATGTAGAATGTGTTTTGTCGTTTAGCGACCGGTAGATGTAGAATGTGTTTTGTCGTTTAGCGACCGGTAGATGTAGAATGTGTTTTGTCGTTTAGCGACCGGTAGATGTAGAATGTGTTTTGTCGTTTAGCGACCGGTAGATGTAGAATGTGTTTTGTCGTTTAGCGACCGGTAGATGTAGAATGTGTTTTGTCGTTTAGCGACCGGTAGATGTAGAATGTGTTTTGTCGTTTAGCGACCGGTAGATGTAGAATGTGTTTTGTCGTTTAGCGACCGGTAGATGTAGAATGTGTTTTGTCGTTTAGCGACCGGTAGATGTAGAATGTGTTTTGTCGTTTAGCGACCGGTAGATGTAGAATGTGTTTTGTCGTTTAGCGACCGGTAGATGTAGAATGTGTTTTGTCGTTTAGCGACCGGTAGATGTAGAATGTGTTTTGTCGTTTAGCGACCGGTAGATGTAGAATGTGTTTTGTCGTTTAGCGACCGGTAGATGTTGGCTGACGTCACCGGAAGTTGTAAATGTTATCTTGTCGTCTAGTGACCGGTGGATGTCACCGGATGATTGTTTTAATTGAGCGTGCGAGGCCCACGTGCCCACCGGAAGATGTCTCCTTTTAGGCGGTGTTAAGCGAGTCACGCGCAATGCACGTGATGACCGGACGACGAAATCTTTGTAGATTGTCAATACATGCAACCCATGCAAACCCGAGTAGAATCATGTTAAGAGAGATGAGGGCATTCCTTCCTTGCCCGAATTTGTCAAGAAACCGATGACCGAACCTAGTCGCTCGACTCTGTGAGAGTTTGAGCCGACGAGGTGTAGGAAATCGAGCACGAGAGGATTCGCCTTCCTTGATGGTTCTACGTCTCAGTTTCCAGTTTAAGTAAAAAAAATATATATATATTATGTAAGTGAATGTCTGTCGAGAAATAGAAAAGATGTAATAATAGTAAAAGTCAAGCGAACGATTAATGAAAGTTTATGAACACGTGACGGCTCCTGGCCGGGGTCGTTACATTGTGCAATACTATAAACGTAATTAAAACATACAAACGACGAACATAAACATATAATACTTAACTAAAACTAACTACCCAACCTATTCACCCAACTCAATCTATAATCTCCAATTTCCTCGAACAACAGAAGATCATATGGTGTAAGGCCAATCGCCAAACAAGTCGCGGAGACTTACCTGACGTCCGTTTAAATTCTAGCTCCGTCCACGAGCGTCCGTTCACCTACGGCAATTCACACGATTATTGTTACAACGAGTTTAAACTTCTAAAACGTCCAATTTTTTTTTTTTTTTTTTTTTTTTTTTTTTTTTTTTTTTTTTTTTTTTTTTTTTTTTTTTTTTTTTTTTTTTTTTTTTTTTTTTTTTTTTTTTTTTTTTTTTTTTTTTTTTTTTTTTTTTTTTTTTTTTTTTTTTTTTTTTTTTTTTTTTTTTTTTTTTTTTTTTTTTTTTTTTTTTTTTTTTTTTTTTTTTTTTTTTTTTTTTTTTTTTTTTTTTTTTTTTTTTTTTTTTTTTTTTTTTTTTTTTTTTTTTTTTTTTTTTTTTTTTTTTTTTTTTTTTTTTTTTTTTTTTTTTTTTTTTTTTTTTTTTTTTTTTTTTTTTTTTTTTTTTTTTTTTTTTTTTTTTTTTTTTTTTTTTTTTTTTTTTTTTTTTTTTTTTTTTTTTTTTTTTTTTTTTTTTTTTTTTTTTTTTTTTTTTTTTTTTTTTTTTTTTTTTTTTTTTTTTTTTTTTTTTTTTTTTTTTTTTTTTTTTTTTTTTTTTTTTTTTTTTTTTTTTTTTTTTTTTTAACGAGTTTTCTCCAAAAACCCGAAAATTCTCAAACTTTAACACTTTTCACAAATAATCAAACTCGTCCAATAACGCTCCATACGTTCAATATATTCATAAACTTAGCTAACTTATCGATTTTAAACCCTAACTCGCGTTTTCAACATAAATCCTAACGAAACCCTAACATCCTAACTTCGTTAAAACTGAAAACTAACGTTCAAAAGCTGTAGATTCGTACCTAGGGCGTTGATCAGAGGAGAAAACGTGAAGAACGGAGATCGATCGGAGAAGAAAACGAGCGTCGGCGTGAGAAGGCGATGAAGAAATCGCCTCTGGTTCTTCACGAGGCAGAGAAGAAAATGAGGGAGAAAGAGAGGAGTGTGGTTATTTAATTAAAATTGACTTTGCAAAATTACAGTTTTGCCCTTCATTTGTTTTTTATATTAGTTTCGTCCTTTGTTTCGTTAATTATCTAACGATTCGGTTTCTTCAAACTTTCTTATTTCACCAGTAATTCCAACTTATTATTAGGGTCCCAATAAAACTGTCCGTTCGTAAATCGGACCCTGTTTACTATTTTTACTAAAACGTCCTTTATATTACGAGAAACGTAATTCTCGTAATTTAGCGTTACGACTCCGAAAATTCCCATAATTTTCCTAAAATCCATATTAATAATTAGGATCGTAATGATGCTTTCTTTTTGTAAAACGGGCTTGATTTGACATATTTACAAAAATGTCATTTATATTAAAATATTAATATCCCGAAAAGCCGGGTATTACAAACCGGACCTAAGGTCAATCTTAGAGAAAACTCTTGCACCCCTAAGCTGGTCAAATAAGTCATCAATTCTCGGCAAAGGGTATTTGTTTTTGACAGTTAACTTATTCAATTCTCTATAATCAATGCACATACGCATTGATCCATCTTTCTTTTTAACAAAAAGGACCGGTGCACCCCATGGTGAAAAACTTGGGCGTATGAATCCTTTCTCCAATAAATCCTCCAACTGTTTCTTCAATTCTTTAAGTTTTGTAGGCGCTAGTCTATATGGATTCTTAGACACAAGCTCGGCTCTGGGGTAAACATCCACGACAAATTCAATTTCTCTATCTGGTGGTAAACCAGGAAGGTCATCTAAGAATACTTCGGGAAAGTCTTGGACAATTAGGACATTCTGAGGATTTGCTTTTCCTACAAACTGTGTGTCTAAAACGCTAGCTAAGAAGCACAAATACTCTCCACACAGGGAAGGTCTTGGGTCAATAGAAGTCATCACAGACATTTCCTTACTTTTCCTTGAGGCTTGAAAGGTGTGTTTCAAACTACTAGGGGGTTGGAAGCTAACTATTCCGGTCCTACAATCTATTGTGGCGTGATGTTTAAACAACCAATCCATTCCTAGGATTACATCAAATCCTATTATATCCATAACTATAAGGTCAGCAGGTAGACTTACATTTCCTACTAACACTTCACTGTCAAGCATCACTTGGTTAGAGTGCATGCGTTCACCAGAAGGCAATGCGACATTAAACACATGCATGGAAGGGGTAAACTGTACATCTAACTTAATAGCAAAAGCAGATGCTATAAATGAATGTGTGGCACCAGAATCTATTAAAGTAATAGCAGGCACAGAGTTGATCAATATAGTACTTGACACCACAGCAGGCTGTTCCTCACCCGACTCCGTCATGGAGAATATCCTTGGTTTAATCATAGCAGGGCCACTCTTGGGAACCGGACAATCCCTGCTAATGTGGCCAACCTTGTTACAATTGTAGCATCTGGTGACCCTAGGCTTCAAGCACTCTTTGAATGTGTGTCCAACCTCCTCACAGTTGAAACACTTCCCAAAGCCTAGTCTGCACTCCCCCGGGTGGTTCTTCAAACACTTAGGACACTGGAGAAATTTCCTGACATTCTGCACCTTTCCCTCTACTCCTTGGCTATTTTGGCCTTCACTTGGCCTCTTCGTCCCTCTTTGTTGGTGTGGCTGGTTAAACCTTTGTGGGACCTCCTTTGGTATAGCACACTTGCCTTCAGCTTCTTCCACTTCCAGGGCAGTGGACACAACCTCACTGAAGGTCAAGCCCTTGATTCCACAGAATTTAACCCCACGGTAAATTTCTGGCTTCAGACCATGCACAAACTTAAACACCTTATCCTCGTCCTTGTGAGCAAAATGCCCAGCAAACCTGGACAGGGACTCGAACTACCTACTATACTCGGCCACAGACCCGGTCTGCTTCAGGTTCAGAAATTCTAACTTCTTCGCGGTCTGGACTGTGCTGTTGAAATACTTCTCATAGAAAATGTCTTTGAATCGGGACCAGGGCATTGCTAAAACGTCGGTGGTGGTCTCCATTGTCTCCCACCAGAGTTGTGCTTCGCCAGCCAAGTGAAATGTTGCTAACGTGACCTTATCTCCTTCTTCTATGCTAGGCGCACCTAAACATGCTCTCTATCTTCCTAAGCCACCCTTCAGCCACAACAGGATCAGATGACTGACCATCAAACGTGGGTGGTCTTAGTCTCCGGAATCTATCCCCGGAATGCTCATTGCTAGAACCCGAGTTGGCACTTCCTTGCACCTCTCGGTTCAGCAGTACCCCTAGTTGATCGGATTGCTGGCGCATTAACTCTGCATGCTGTCGCACTAAATCTGTCAACTGTCCGATTACGCTAGAATCTTCTGCGCTTCCTGGAGTTGGTGTCTCTCTCTGCACTTTTGGCCTTCCTGGTCGTCGGGACATTTTTGCTATATTCCTGCGTAGGATTAACTATTTTTATAAACATCTAATTACTAAGGCTAACATAAACACTTACAGTTGTTGGAGTACTCCCATGCAACGATTGGCGCTGATGAGTGATCTTTTGAACGATTTAACTGAATGTCTCTGATACCACACTGTAAGGCCCCGAGTTATCTGAACCCGGTTGGTCACACAAACCCCGTACATGACTAAACTTTCTATCACATTTTTTTTTTGCTTGCAGCGGAAATCATTTAAACAAAAATAGAGTTAAACAAAGTCGTAAAAAGTGTTTGGATAATCGGGCGAAATGTTAGAAATAGTTGACCATGGAAAATAAAAGTTTAAACCGCGAGTTGCTTTAAAGGTGGCGAAAGTCAGACGCACCTGCCGCTGAACCAAGTCAACGGAAAAGGCTAAAAACAGAAAACAGAAGACATCATCCGGTCATAAAACGACAAAAATACTCTCTACAACTTCTGATGACGTCAGCCAGATGATTTCCTTCATCCGATAGATTTAAACCTACATCTTCCGGTGGATTAACACACGACATCCACCGGCCACTAAACGACAAAAGACTTTCTACATCATCCGGTGGATTTACACACGACATCCACCGGTCACTAAACGACAAAAGAGTTTTTACATCATCTGATGGCTTATCCGAAGACATCTTCCGATAGAATTAAACATACATCATTCGATGGCTTTTCTGAAGACATCTTCCGATGGACTTAAACCTACATCGTCCGATGGCTTTTCTGAAGACATCTTCCGATGGACTTAAACCTACATCATCCGATGGCTTTTCTGAAGGCATCTTCCGATAGACAGCATAACTCAACATTTACCGATAGACATCAACTACCGGTAGAAAACAGAGTACATTTCAACTATTCCTCACTATACAATACAAAACACTAATTACATAAATGAATTTGCTTACTTTTCCAAGACCATTCAGAAACAATTCAAACCACTACATTAATCAAATCCAGTAAAAATAACATTTAAAACTCAACAGATCACCGTTATCAGAAAAATCTCAAAACGTGTTCAAAGTACTGAAACCACTACTGTTATGGGAACTTAACATTTCTAAATTTAAACACTGTCAACTAAACCTTCTCACGAACAGACATCAGTTAAATCGCCTCATCAGTTCACCAGGTCCGTGGCATGAGTGTGCTCCCCAACCAGTCTATCCCTCAATAAACTCAGAGGATTCACCTGCTGTTACTTCTTCACCTACATCACAAAACTCACCTATTAGCCTAATGCTAAGTAAGCAAAGCAATGATAGAAAGAAAAGAATGAAATGTCGAAACATAAATTCCTAATCATCCAATTTCTACTTTCTCCTCTCAGTTGTTCATGCGTTGTTTCTGTTCAGATCCCCCTGTGAAATTGGGAGTTGGATCAACTCTCCCAAAGTATAAATATCCTCTGTCTCATTAAGGGTTGGATTAGCTCCTTTAACAGTGAAGCTGATTCTCTGTTCAGATCCTCCTGTGAAATTGGGAGTTGGATCAACTCTCCCAAAGTATAAATATCCGCTGTCTCATTAAGGGTTGGATTAGCTCCCTTAACAGTAAAACTGATTCACATAACTGTTTCAATACGTTCAATCCTTACCATGCCAACATGCATTCAAATTTATTTTCGTATACTTTTAAAACATGATGCATAACACACACAGACACATCCAAGTAAACACAATCCTAACGTTTTGTGATGTAGGCCCGAAGGCACAAGCAAACTTTACTTACCTGGTCTCCTGGAAATCGCTTGGTTTCAACTACTCTGGAAACCCTGATCACCTATTTTCATAAGCAAAAATACCGATTAGATCACCACTAACCTTATCCTAAATCGTTCTAAAACCTAAGGGGCTCGTTTGAAATCTTTAATCATCATACACTCTCGGCTCAATACTAAAATCGAACTCAACCCACTCGCAGTATTAACAAAATACGTGCATTACACTATCTCTGCTATCTAGCCACTAAAATCTCGAGAAATAAAATGGGAAAACTCACCTAGTTTGAGGAATGAGGGTCGGAGAGGGAAATCGCCTGGAGCTCTGTTGTGCTTGAGCTGATTACCGAGAAGGGAAAATGATGGAAAACAGTGGCGGCTAAACCTCATTAAACCCTCCCTTAAATACGTTATTCATTTATAAAATTGCTAATTACCTTTTTGTCCTTACATAGTTATTTACTAACCTAATCACTTTCTCCCTCAATTCTTCCATAAAATTAACACATTATAATTGGCAATTAAATTTGGTTTAATAGAGCCGGGTGCTACAAATGAGATGTGAGAATATTTATAGAGTCAGTTCCAGAGAGTTAGCCGAACGTTCGCCAAGGAAGGCGACTGATCGGTTATCTATGTGTTTTATTTTGTAAGTAAAAACAATCGTCAAGAGTTGTAAGCAAAAACAGTTGTCCAGAGTTGTAAGTAAATCGTTTTCGTATACTTTTAAAACATGATGCATAACACACACAGACACATCCAAGTAAACACAATCCTAACGTTTTGTGATGTAGGCCCGAAGGCACAAGCAAACTTTACTTACCTGGTCTCCTGGAAATCGCTCGGTTTCAACTACTCTGGAAACCCTGCTCACCTAGTTTCATAAGCAAAAATACCGATTAGATCACCACTAACCTTATCCTAAATCGTTCTAAAACCTAAGGGGCTCGTTTGAAATCTTTAATCATCATACACTCTCGGCTCAATACTAAAATCGAACTCAACCCACTCGCAGTATTAACAAAATACGTGCATTACACTATCTCTGCTATCTAGCCACTAAAATCTCGAGAAATAAAATGGGAAAACAGTGGCGGCTAAACCTCATTAAACCCTCCCTTAAATACGTTATCCATTTATAAAATTGCTAATTACCTTTTGTCCTTACATAGTTATTTACTAACCTAATCACTTTCTCCCTCAGTGTTCATGCGTTGTTTCTGTTCAGATCCCCCTGTGAAATTGGGAGTTGGATCAACTCTCCCAAAGTATAAATATCCTCTGTCTCATTAAGGGTTGGATTAGCTCCCTTAACAGTAAAACTGATTCACATAACTGTTTCAATACGTTCAATCCTTACCATGCCAACATGCATTCAAATTCATTTTCGTATACTTTTAAAACATGATGCATAACACACACAGACACATCCAAGTAAACACAATCCTAACGTTTTGTGATGTAGGCCCGAAGGCACAAGCAAACTTTACTTACCTGGTCTCCTGGAAATCGCTCGGTTTCAACTACTCTGGAAACCCTGCTCACCTAGTTTCATAAGCAAAAATACCGATTAGATCACCACTAACCTTATCCTAAATCGTTCTAAAACCTAAGGGGCTCGTTTGAAATCTTTAATCATCATACACTCTCGGCTCAATACTAAAATCGAACTCAACCCACTCGCAGTATTAACAAAATACGTGCATTACACTATCGGATCTATTTATGCTGAGGAATGGATTCGAACAATTGACGACATGTTCAAGTATGCCAAAGTCAATGAGGGGGAAAAGATTACATGTGCTGTTTTCATCTTGCACTGGATGCAAGGCACTGGTGGGATCGATTTATAGCACTACTAATGAGGGAACTATGACCTGGGAAATATTTAAGACTGCTTTCTTTGACAAATACTTTAGCCGAGCTGTAAGGGCTAGTAAGAAAATGGAATTCATGCAGTTACGCCAAGCCAGTTCCGTGGCTGAATACATACGAAGGTTCGAAGTTTTGTCCCGATTTGTTCCCCGTTTAGTGGATGATGAAGAAGACAAGATTCACAAATTTGTCCAAGGGTTGAAGCCAAATATGTACAGAGGAGTGAAGACAGTAGGGATTCACAACATACCATTTACCGAGGTGGTGGCTAAGGCCTTGGAATTGGAAGAGGTAGAGGTAACAGTGCTAGGACAACGTGAGCCACCAAAGAAGTTCATTTGAGAAGTGCAATCACAACTGCAACCGAATCAAGGATGGCAGTCGCAACAGGACAATGAATGGCAGCAACAACAGAGGAGTGTCAAAAGACCCTATGACCCAAATGAAGACCAAAGAAAAGGGAAACGACCTCAAGGAACCCCTCAAGCTCCTTTATGTTCCACCTGTCAGATGAACCATTTCGGCGAATGCAAGCTTTTCACAGGCCGATGTTTCAGGTGCGACAACGTTGGTCATCTCATCAGGGACTGTCCTATGCCGCTAGATGCAAACAGAGCAAAAGTGGTACCTCGAGTTTTTGCCTTAATGGAAAATGAAGACGCAGTGCGACACACGATCATAACAGGTACAATTTTGATCTACGAACATTAAAGGTTGAAACACTAAGTTCAGAATGTCTGACGTGAGGGAGTTGGTTAATTCTAGGGCTACTAAATTTTGGATTTGACCTAGGTATAGTCACTAAGATTGTTCAAGCAGGATGTTGCAGTTGATTTACTTTAGGTGATAAATTAAATAGATCTTCCTATTAGCTATGGCTCAAGGAAAAGAGTATCACGTTGGAAGATAAGACTGGAAAAGAAAAGTTGGAGGGATTAAAAGTTACCAGTAAGTAGGGATAATGTTGAGTTTTGGTACTAAGACCTCATGAGTAGTTTCGATAATATAGTTGGTGGATTATAGCAATGGGGATATTAGTTGAGAAACCCACATTGGAATGGTTATCGTTAATAGAGAATTGCTCGGGGAAAGTATGTGACTTTGGGCAGTATTGATGAAGTAGTTATGAGAGAACATTACTAGAGAATATAGAACTTGAGTTGTCATACCTTATGGCTTAGGTATGGTTATTATCTTGATATATACTTGAAGGAAATATTGATTAATGAGACCTTGAAGTCAATTTTATTGGGAAGTTGATGGTTTGAAATAAGCAATGATCGAGGAACCTAAACTTAAGGCGAATTTAGATTAGTTAGGAAGTTCAACGTGTGGTTATTTAATTGGGGATTTAGAAACTTGATGGTACTCGATGCTTAACCAAGGACGTGTTTAGTCCAATTAGAAGTAATAAATACGGTTATGAGACTATGTTGGTTATTTTGATTTTTGGGTGTCTCAGTTTAGAACCATAGAAGATTTAACCTAACTATAGATAGAATCATGGTTCTTAAATACGAAATTAAATTTTTGGACAGGGCATGAGGAATGGACTCGAAGGGTACAGAATGAACTTGGGTTGAGGAATAAGTCCACTATGCTGAGCAAATTTTAAGGACAAAATTTTGTTTAAGGAGGGTAGAATGTAACAACCAGCACTTTTATTGGGTATTTTATCCCGTAGTTATTTATGGTGTTGTTTATGGGATAAGGAGATTACAAAAGAAAAGTAGGTTTAATGGCAAGATTTGTAATTAAAGTGATTTGGATCGATATAAATAGAAAAGGGAAATTCTAAAACCTCACTTAAACCTCCTCCACTCCGTGAGCTCCCTCTGGCGGCTGACTCCTTCTCCAAGAAATCTCCATGCGGCGATTTCCTCCATTGGCGATCAACTTCTCTTTCTTCCCTTCGAAGTTCAAAGCTCTAGGTAAGGTTAGGTGATTCACTCATTAAGCTTTTGATTAAGGATGATTACTAGTTGGTGTTTAAAGATTTCGAATCGGACAAAGTTAGAGTAATGACAATGTTTTGAGCTTTCTGATTGGCATTAGTAATAGGATCCTGGACACTGTTGATGTTTTAGTTAGAGAATCTGAAATCGGTATGAATCTGTTAGTCTAGCCGATAATGTCATTAATGTTATAGAAGGTTAAGCTCTGCACACTAGGTGCTCAGCGAAATGACTTAGAAGTTTAAGCTAGATTCTAGGATGATTTCTTTAACTAAGATTTTATCAGCTTTAAGTTTAGATCTATTCAGGCTATATTTAACATTTAAATATGAAATTTCTTAGGTGGAAAAGACTTCGAGCGAAGGCACGACATTGCTAAGGAGTCCAGGTAAGTGAGTGTATTAAGATTTTCGGCCATTAGAGCCCTACATCACAAGGGTACTAGGAAATCTGTATTGATGATTTATGGTTGACTAAGAGTTATGTTATGTGATGTTCGGATAGAGTTTATGAAGCCGTCTGTTCTAGTATGATTCTTTCCATAGTGTGATGATTTAAGTGCTGATGAGCTCCGAGCTGCAAATAGGACTCAAGAACTCAAAAGAAGACCGTTAGCTCCGGGTGACACAAATCCGGGTAAATCCGAGAATGAAATATGTAAAAGAAATATTAAACGTGCTCGAAACTTAATGAAATTTTAGGTGAATCTTGTGAAGTGAGTGAGGTGTGTGCTGGTGAAAATTGTGGTCCAGATTCGTTAAGATGAAGGATTTATGGAATATTTTCCGAGAATTGGCCGGTGAGTGCTTCAATGGAGCTTCCGGCAAGAGTTTCTTCCAAAGAAGATAACTCGATTCAAGGAATCGGTTAAGGCCACTCCTTGCTATTTTCCGCTCTCAAAAGAGTGGAGAATAAGGTGGCAAAATCCACTCCAACTAGCTACCAAGCTAGAAGAATGGTTCGGGGGCGCAACCCCTCTGTTGTTGTCAACCGAGCTTACCTTGGAAGCTCTTTGCTCCAAGCTTCTTCTTCTATTGAGAGAGAAATCTATGGGTGCTCATAAATCAACCAAAGAAAGATACAAACACCAATGCCATGAATATATAGACCTAATGGTGGGCTTGGGCTTGGGCTTGGGTTTGGGCTTAGGCTTGGAATGGGAATGATGGGTCATCATGTGGGCTTCCATGTCTTCAACTTCAATGGGCCAAACCAAGCCACCAACTAATCCTATCATTCATCTAATCCTAACATCCATCTAATCCTAACATGCATCTAATAAAGTTTAAACAAGAAGGCCAACGTTTGCCAATAAGTTCGAAATTTCAAAAAAGTAACAAATATCAAAGCTCGGGAAGACAAATTCCCATGTGAGCATTAAGGTGCCTCTTTAGTCTTTCCACATGAGTAGATGCTTTGGTTGGTCAACGTCCCCAGCTTTAATTTCCCACTTCAAGTCGTCCACGGTGTCCTCCAAGTCTTCACACGAACCATGACCTGCAAAAGAGACAAGTGTGTTAGTAAAATTGTGGACTCGGGTCTGGGATTGTGTAATGGGCCTACGGGGCACATCATCCTCCCCAGGTGATTGAGGATTTGACCTCAAATCCTTTAATTCAGGCCTCTCGGAGTTTTCGTCATCGCTTATTTAGGGTGATAGGTCCATGACATTGAACGTTGCCGATACTCCGTAATCTCCAGGCAGTTCAATCTTATAAGCGTTGTTATTGATCTGTTGCAACACCTTGAAGGGTCCATCCGCACGAGGAAGAAGCTTAGATTTTCTTTTGTCGAGGAATCTACCTTTTCGTAGGTGCAACCAAACCAAGTCTCCTTCATTGAAGATAACCTCTTTTCGGCCTTTGTTTACTCGTTTGGCCACGCTCGCATTTCTCTTCTCGATGGCTTGACGCACGTTCTCATGTAATTTCTTAATTTGTTCGGCCTTGTTTGCTCCTGATGGGTTGGCCAGTTCATTAATGGGTAACTGAACAAGGTCCAATGGTGTACATGGGTTAAACCCATAGGCAACCTCAAAGGGCATTTGCTCAGTAGTGGAATGAATGGTGCGATTGTAGGAAAATTCCAATCCGAGAAGGACTACATCCCAACTGGATAGTTTCTTACCTACAATACTGCGTAAGAGGGAGCCTAAGGTCCTGTTAACAACTTCCGTCTGCCCATCAGTTTGGGAGTGGAAAGATGTGATAAAACACAGCTTCGTCCCCAACTTCGTCCACAAAGTGGTCCAGAAGGAGCTCAAAAATTTAGTGTCCCGGTCCGACACTATGGAATGCGGTATACCATGTAGGCGAACGATTTCTTTGAAAAATAGGTCAGCTATAGAAAAGGCGTCATCCGTTTTTGCACAAGGAATGAAATGTGTCATCTTAGAGAAACGATCCACAACCACCATGATCGAATCCTTATTACGAGAAGTTCGTGGCAATCCCAAAATGAAGTCCATACTAACTTCAGCCCAAGGGTACGAAGGAATGGGTAATGGCATATACAAGCCTTGTGGTAGAACCTTACTCTTGGCTTTCTTGCACACGACGCATGTCTCCACCATGAGGTGCACGTCTCTTTTCATATGTGGCCAAAAGAAGTGTTCCTTACGCATATCGAGGGTCTTCTTCTCCCCGAAATTACTCGCTAATCCTCCACAATGGGCTTCTTTTACAAGACTTCGCCTCATGCTTCCTTGCGGTATACATAATTTTCCCGCCCTTAGTAAATAGCCCTCCATAAGTCGATATTCTCCTTCAGCCTTTTCCTCGCACTTGGTGTAATAAGATCCAAAGTCAGGGTCAGATTCGTAATTATGTTTGATCCATTCAAATCCAAAGAATCGAGTCCCTAGCTCGGTAAGGAGAATGCGTTTCCTCGAAAGTGCATCGGCGACTACATTATTTTCTCCTTTCACATACTTCAGAATATATGGGAACCTCTCCAAAAATTCTACCCATTTAGCATGCCTCTTGTTCAACTTATGTTGACTCTTAATGTGTAGTAAAGATTGATGATCAGTATTGATAACAAATTCTTTTGACAAGAGGTAGTGCTGCCAATGCTCCAATGCTCTAATAACGGCATAAAATTCCTTATCGTACGTGGAGTAGTTTGGCATGGCTTCTTTCAGTTTCTCACTAAAGTATGCAATGGGTTTTCCCTCTTGCATGAGCACAGCTCCAATGCCAACTCCGGAAGCATCACTCTTAATTTCAAATACCTTATTAAAATCGGGGAGTGCTAACACTGGCGAGTGTAATAGCTTGTCCTTGATCAGCTCAAAGCTCTTTTGGCACGTCGGGGTCCAAGTAAACTCTTTTCCCTTCTTAGTGCAATCAGTAAGTGGTGAGACTATTGAACTAAAGTCTTTTATGAACCTCCGGTAAAAAGAGGCCAGACCATGGAAGCTACGTACTTCGGTTAAAGAGTTGGGGGTAGGCCAATCCTTAATTGCCTTGATCTTGTCAACATCGACTTCCATGCCATCTTTAGAAATGAAAAACCCTAGGAAATAAACTTTATCTTGCGCGAATGAGCATTTGCTTAAATTCCCAAATAATTGAGCTTTTCGTAGGGTTTGGAAAAGTACACTAAGATGGTTGAGGTGTTGTGGGAGGTCTAGACTGTACACCAAAATATCGTCAAAATAAACAACAATAAATTTTCCTAGAAAATCTTTCAGCACGTGGTGCATAAGTCTCATGAAGGTACTGGGTGCGTTAGATAACCCGAAGGGCATTACCATCCACTCAAAAAGCCCGTACTTAGTCTTAAATGCCGTCTTCCACTCGTCACCTTCTTTCATTCTAATTTGGTGGTAACCGCTCTTAAGGTCCACCTTAGAAAATATTGAGGCTCCACTGAGCTCATCCAACATATCCTCGAGCCTAGAAATGGGGTATCTATATTTTACGGTAATTTGATTCACGGCTGGGCTATCAACACACATCCTCATTGTTCCGTCTTTCTTGGGTACCAAAAGTGAGGGAACTGCACAGGGGTTCATTGACTCTCGTATGTATCCTTTATCCAATAAATCTTGAACTTGATCTTGGAGTTTCTTGGTTTCTTCAGGGTTCATTCTATAGGCCGGTCTATTAGGTAGTGTGGCCCCAGGTATGAGGTCAATTTGATGTTCTATACCACGTAGAGGTGGTAATCCTTGGGGCAGTTCCTCAGGAAACACATCTTGGAATTGATTTAGCAACTTCTTTACAGGGTCAGGGATTCTCCTAGCTTCATAACTCTATCTCAAAATAGTATAAGGATCATGGGATCTCCTCGAAGCACCGATGCCTCTATCTCCGTTCTAGTCATAAAAAGATTTGCTTTATTCTTTGCTTCTTTTCTAGCAGCATCGTCTTTGGATATATCCTCGGGGGTCAAAGGTGCTAACTTAATTGTTTTACCACCAAACTTAAGGGAATAGTAGTTAGAATATCCATCGTGGTTCACTCTTCGATCAAATTGCCAGGGTCGTCCAAGAAGTAAGTGGCTAGCACTCATGGGCATGACATCGCATTAAACAGAATCTTGATATTTTCCCATAGCAAAATCTACTCTCACTTGTCGAGAGACCTTAACATCATCCCTATCATCTAACCATCGTAACTTATAAGGGTGGGGATGCGTAGTTGTCTCTAATCCTAACTTCTTAACAAACTCGTCAGATGCCACGTTGGCACAACTTCCTCCATCTATAATTAAAGAGCATATCTTATCCTTGATAACACATCTACTATGAAAGATATTCTCACGTTGGCAATCTTCTCCTGAATTCTTAGTCACAAGGATGTGTCTCCTAACCATCAACAAGGGTCCTTAAGGAGCGTGCACGACTTCGTCCTCAGTGTCACTCTCCTCGACATCTTTTTCCTCTACTCCTACCTCGTGGTCATCCTCACTCTCAACTTCTCCCGTATCTTCCTTGATAATCATCACCCGTCGATTCGGACATAGAGCCATACAATGACCTAGACCTTGACATTTATAACACTTGATTTCTCTCGCTCTAAATGGGTTGGCTTTATCGACTAAGGTTTTGCTACTGGACTCCTTAAATGGCCAACTAGGGTTAAAAGACTTCTTTCCTTCAGCCTTGTAAAAGGGCTTGATTGGTGTGGGTGACTTAGGGGTGACTTTGGGTGGAATATGGGGGGTAAACTTAGGATGGTAGGTGGATTTCCTCTTTCTATTGAGCTGTCGCTCAATCATCATGGCCATATGAACAATTGCATCTAAGGACTCTGCCGGGTGTATTTCAACGGTGTCTCCTATGTCTCTATTCAGGCCTCAAATGAATCTAGCAATAACTTGCTCCTCAGGATCTTCCATATCTACTCTTATCCTTAGAGTTTCAAATTCAGCTAGGTAAGCCTCAACGGATCGAGTTCCTTGTCGTAGGTTTTGGATTTGAAGGAATAGATCTTGACGGTAATGGGTGGGTATGAACCTCTTAGTCATGAGAGACTTCATTGCTCTCCATGTCGTAATGGGGGTATCTCCTATCTGTCGTCTTTGGAGCTTATTATTGGACCACCAGAGGGCCGCATATCCCGATAGCTCTACGGATACTAATTGGATCTTTACTTTATCGGAGTACTCATAATAGTCGAAAACTTTCTCTACCTTATCAATCCATTCTAGAAAGGTATCTCCATCGCATGTCCAGTCAAATGGGGGTATATGTAGCTTGACATTTCTAAGGTCCTCTTGATCCTTTCGTCTATTTGGTCGAAAAGTCTCTTCTTCATCTAAGGTCCATTCTTCCTCTTCCTCATAAAGCGGGTTTCGTCTCCTAGGATACTCAGATCTTTCTTCATTCGAGGTGGGATATGGTTCTTGAAATCGTCTCCTAGGATTTCCAGGTCTAAATCGAGGTGGGGGTCCTCGGGTCGCTTCATTTAGAATTCTCGTATTAAGGACTTCCATTATGTGTTTCATGCTAAGGGTTAAGTCCTTAAGTTGTTGGTCTATATGGTTAACTTCTCCACTAAGACCATCTAATTGTCCTTGCATGCTAGACTCTCCTTCTTGTGGGGTATGAGTCTCGGGTTGGGGAATGTCCTTGTCTCGGTTCAGTTCTTTATTCATATCTTGTTTTAGCTCTCGGTTAATTGCACTTCTAGTCTTCATTCATGTGATTTCTAAAGTCTTAGGAAGGAAGATTTTAATTAGGTTTAAGTTGATCCTAAAGTGTTAGGAAAGGGAAAAATGGTGAACCTAACTAGAATTCCAATCCAGAAATTTTGAAACGCATTTTTGAGGGCCTAAACGACTTTTTTTGGGGTCAAAGGATGACCGAAGTTATGGTTGTTTTAAGCGGGAAAGGTCAAATTCAATATTAAACAAGTTTAAATCGACTAAACAGAGATAATCGATTCGTACATGCTCTTTAACGTCTTAGTGAACTTAATAGATATGTTCCCAAACATGCAATTACAAGCAAATATCTTACCAACAGAACCTTATTAATTTAAATCTCCTCCAAACACAAAGTGAAAGCGACATAAAGCAAACACCAAAAGTAGAGGCTAGTTTAGGTTATGCACTTTTACTTACCTTTCACTCCTTTTAGCAACGTTTTACTTTACCAATGTAATTCAAATGAAAAGGTAAATATTCTCAGCAGATTAATGTACTAAGACTGCATCAATAGATCATTATAACATGAAGCTCGAATTTAAATATGCAACAGCATTAAACTATAACACCAAACAACAACTTAAACCACTAAACAGCAACTTAAACCACTAAACAGCAACACGAAATGATGTTAATCAAATATATTTCTTAATGCTCAGATCTGTGATTATAACAACATGTTCTTAAGTGCTGGAAAAGTAAGATATGCAACAGCCAAGTCAGCAAAACCAAAAAGAGAAAGAAAAACAGCAAGTACAAAGTTTGTTAAGGTTTGTTCTACCAAAAAGGGAAGGAAAACTTGTAGCACGAAAATGGTGGAAATGAAAACTTAAAAACCCATGCTCAAGTTGCAGACAACTAACAAAAACGTTCTGGAAATGATTTTGCAAGAAACTAAAAGAGAAGGTAAAAAAAAAAACAGCAAGAACACCAAACCGAAAATGAAGAACAGCAAGCACCCAGTTTTGGTGCCTCGGTTTTGGGCAACCAAATAGGTTTGGAAAACCAAACCGATCTAGTTTCCCTCACCCTAAGGGAGTTGAGCATATTGTTTATTTGCTGTTAAACGTATCATTTTAGCATAATTTTTTGTTGTTACGTGAAGTTTAAGGGAAAAAAAAATCAAGCATTCATATCATTTTGTTGGCTGTAATCTGCTCTATAATCTGATTCTTATTTATCGTTGAAATCTGATTTTTACTGCATAGAATACTAATTTGTTTACTGTTGTTATGAGCTTTATTGGTTAAACATCTTACGACAAAATATCATCACTTAACCTAGACTTGAGTATAATAGACCAGCATCTGTTTACTTGCTATTTTTATTTGCTGAAGTTGGTTGTTCTAGTGATAGCTAAGAAACTGTTCTAAACCGATTCTATTTTGCTGCTAAACTGTTGTTCTAGTAGTCTGTTCTGTTATGTGAATCTGCTTGCCATTTCTCAAGCAATAAATCCAAATCAAATTATCCACTGTGTTTTAAAGTTAATTTTTGAGGTTTATGAGCCAAAGTTTTACTGCTTCAATATTGGATTTATCTTAACAACCACAAAAGTTGTTTATCTTCTGGTGATAATTGTTTGATCATTGAGCTAAGGTTGTGCACTACCAAACTGGAAAATTTGACCAAGAACTGTTCTGTCCATGGGGTTAACAATTATTTTCAAATTTATGTTTAGCACAAGAATTATATGACGGAAACAACTTCAAAAGTGGCAACCATTGGATTTGAGGTCAAATCCTCAAGAACCGGGAGGGGATGATATGCCTACGACCCCGATCCGTCGAGCACAAGTTAAGGTATGTATTTATTTTACCTATTTTATCTATCTAATGGACTTGTGAAATTTTGTAGGTGAATGGATTCTCAAGGCTTGGAAAGAAATCAATGAAGAAGGAATTTGTTTTCCTTTAATCCAAATTATGTAAACGAGCCTTATATTTTAATTAATGTTTTTAGGAAACTTTAGTTTTGTTTAAAACTTATTAATTGGCAAACTTTTAGCCTTTTAGAATGTATTTTTTTGTAATAGTTTTTAAAAGGATGCTGAACCAAGGTGAACCAAAGGCTGAAACAAGTGAACCAAGGCTAAAAGGATGCTGAACCAAAAGCTAAACCAACTGGACCAAAGAGCAAAGAACTGAACCAGCCTGGAGAGCAACCTTGAACCAAACCAGTTCAAGCCATTTTCTCTAGCCGGTTCACGCCAACAGATATATTTCAGAAGAGCGCTCCAACGGCTCTTTCTCTCTCGTCTACTCTTCTTCTTCTTCCTCCTTCGACTGAAGCTCCCTCTCCGCCTCTATTTAAGCTTCATCATAGGTTCTGTAATAGTTTATAAAAAAAGTCAGTTAATATACAAATCTTTGGAAAATCGAGTGAAGAGTTCTTCATCTCCAGAGAGCCTCGGTGGCTTCTCGTCGGTGCTCTTCCACAGGCGGTGCTTGGCACCCGATGGAATCACCAGAAATTGTGTTCTGAGTCTGGGTTACTCGGGAACACTCTTAGTCGCTCCTTCGTTCCTCTCTGTCCATGAGTGGTCATCGGGGGAGACGGCGAAGCCTGTGCGCAAAGGCTGTTGTCTTCTCTTCGGGAAGTCATGCGCTGAGAGCTACCGACTTCGACTCCTCAGCCAGCTTCGGGTTTTCACCATCCATCTTCACCGTCGGTTTCTTCTGTGGAAGAAACATTGATGCAGGGCTTGTGTCCGATGTTGGATCTCTTTCTGCGGGAAGAAGCTTTTCCGATGTAGCGCTAATCTGACGTCTACCAGCCGGCAAGGATTCCCTTCAATCCAGACGGCGTTCTCTGAGAATTATTCGACTCACCCACCTCCCACTTCGACTGGTATCATTTCTCACCTTTACGCCATTTTTTTGTTTAACTTCTCCTCTATTTCCATCGTTTATTCAGCGTGCTTCTCTCTTCTATGTTTAGCTTCCCCAAATGTGATTCGAGTGTCACGGTTGGCACCCCGATTCCCATCAAGTGCATTCATGTTCCTGCATCAAGATTTGTCTTCCAAGAATATGAAAATGTTTTATATATATGCTCCTTTTATGAATGAGATATGAATATGAAATGTATGCAACCATGATTAAGTGAGAGTTTGGGCGGTTTGTCCATGTCACTGACCAGAAAGGGACCAAGATTTCTGTCCGAGAGGACCATGTACACGCACTCTGCCTACCCCCTTCGGCACAAACCCTCCTTGATCCATGTTATATAAATGATGAACAAGAACATGAAAGAACAAGAACATGAGAAGAACAAGAACGAGTAAAAGAACATGGAAATGTCACGTCCATTCATTGGACCAGGATTTCTGTCCGAGAGGGCCATGTACAGGCACACAATGAATCAATGAGTAATAATATGTATATGTCATGTAATGTACGAGATAAGAACATGATTATGATTTTTTTCAAAGCATGCATTCATGAGTACTATATATTGCACACCTTACTAAGCATTAGGCTTATATTTTAAACCTTATGATGTAGGTGACGAGTTGGAAGGTGAGGACCTCAAACCGAATGAAAATGTCTAAGTCGGGTTGCTGGATGGTGCTCATGGCATGGATTTTGTGCTGGGTGGCGATTTGGACCGCGTGGTGTTGCTCCTAGTATATTTTAGTAAGGTTTATGATACTGAAGTATAAGTAAGATAAGGCTTTCTTATGATGATGAATACTGGGGTTGTCTGGTACAATTTCATGTTTAAAGAGGATTTTAAGACTAAAGGTTCATCTGTTTTCCTTTAAGTTTTCCGCTACGCATGTTTAAGTTTTTATGAGTAAAATGATTTTCATTTGAAATGAGATGTGAGAATATTTATAGAGTAAGTTCCAGAGAGTTAGCCGAACATTCGCCAAGGAGGGGGATTGATCGGTTGTCTATGTGTTTTATTTTGTAAGTAAAAACAGTCGTCAAGAGTTGTAAGCAAAAACAGTCGTCCAGAGTTGTAAGTAAATCGTTATCCAGAATTACATGGACGAATACGTTGTCCAAAGCAAGTGGCCACGTGACTGTGGACGACGAAGTCACGTGGTCTGTGGATGATAAATTTAAGTAAGTCCATGGATGTCGGTCTGTGGACAATGAGTCTGTAACCCGTGAGTAAGTAGTCACGTGGTCTGTGGACAACAAATTTAAGTAAGTCTATGGACGTTGGTCTGTGGACAATGAGTCTGTAACCCGTGAGTAAGTAGTCACGTGGTCCGTGGACATTATAGTAACGTGTCCGTGGACGATAAATGTAAGTAAGTCTATGGACGTTAGTCTGTGGACGAAGAGTCTGTGTAACCCATTAATGATGAAGTCACGTGGTCTGTGGACAATGTAACGTCCAAAGTTATCGTCCATTGTAATGTCGACTAGAACAATGTCGTTTGAAGTGATAGCGTCTGTGGACGATAACGACTAAGTAATCTATGGACGATAAAGTCTAAATATTCCGTGGATGATAGTCTGCGAACGATAACGACTATGTCGTCTGTAAACGATGACGTCTAAGTAGTCTGTGGATGATAAAGCCGCCCGACCTTGTAGATAAAATTGTTGCCCGAGTTATGTCGTTCGACTCTGTGGATGAGTGCGCTGTCAGATTTCTGAACGAGTCGAGTTCAGAGAATTTAAGTTCTTAGTTTGTTATTCCTTTATCTGTCCACGAGTTTTTAAAGGAAAAGTTTACAAGTAGTTGTTCTAAGATTTAAATGACTGAGTTATGTTGCCTGAGTTAAATGTCCACGAGTTTTTATTAAAAAAAAATATATCCTTAGTTCCGGGTCGTTACACTTGTGATTTGAAAATACTTGGAACTTTGCTCTATACAAGTAGCTCCTCCAAATCTTCAAAGCCAAGATTATAGCGGATAACTCCAAGTCATGAGTCAAGAAGTTCTGCTCGTGAGGGTTCAACTGCCGAGATGCGTATGCAACCACCTTGTCTCGTTTCATCCAAACACATCCACGTCCAACACCAAATGCATCAATAAAAACCACATATGGCTGCTCTCTATCAGCAATTGTCAGAAAAGGTGCACTCGTAAACCGTAGTTTCAACTCATCAAATGCATTTGGACAACGATCGTCCCATTCAAACTTTACACCTTTCCTGATCTATTTGTTGATCGACGAGGCTACTGAGAAGATATTCTTCACAAAACGGTAGTAGTAACCATCCAGACCAAGAAAACTGAGAATCTCTGATACATTCTTCAGAGCCTGCCATCGTATAACTGCCTCGTTCTTTGCAGGTCAACCAAAATTCCTGCTTGAGAAACCACGTGTTCAAAAAGCTTAACTTCAGACATTAATAAATCACATTTACTCCTTTTGATGTATAACGTGTGGTCTCCCAAAGTCTGCAGTACAATCTGGAGATGCTCACGATGTTGACTATGAGTCCTTGAACATACCAGATTGTCGTCTACAAAAACCACGACAAACTGATCTACGAGCAGCTTCAACACTAGATTCATAAGATCCATAAATGTTGCAGGGGCATTGGTAAACCAAAAGATAGAATCTTGAACTCAACGTGTCCATATCTCAATCTAAAGGTTGTCCTCGAGATATCTTATTCTCGAATCTTCATCTTAGGATACTCGGACCTCAAATCTATCTTCGAGAAGTATCAGGATCCACTAGCTGATCAAAAAACTTATCAATCTTTGACATTAGATACTTGTTCTTTACGCTCACCTGATTTAACTTCTCATAATCTACAATCAGAAGGAACTACCTACTTTCTCTGCGAACAGAAGTGGACACCCCCACGACAACTTGCTCTTGCGTATAAGACCTCACTCAAACTACTCATCCAACTGAGTTCTCAACTCGGCTAACTCTGCTGGTGTCATTCTATATGTAGGGATTGAAACTTGAGTAGAACTAGGGGCTAGATCAGTACAAAACTCGATCTCTCGATCCGGAGGTAGCTCTGAAAACTCATCATAAAATAAATCTTGAAACTCTCCCACAAAAGAGATATCCACACTTGTCCATCAATCTCACCATTCACATCAACTGACCATAGGTTCCCGTACTTTTCTAATCCTTGATGGCCCCCAAACAAGCCTCAAAATTGGATTCGTCATTGATGCACTCAAACCATTACAATACACAAAAACTCTTTCATCCTTCGAAATAAGAGTAGCCTTCTTCAAATGACACTCCACTGTCTCTTTATACCTTCTCAGCTATTCCATACTCAAAATCACATCGAACTGGCTAATCGGTAAGACAACTAAGTTTGTAAAAAACTTACAGTTGTCAATGATAATACAAACTGACCAACACATAGAAGACACTTCATCACGAACACGAAATGAAGATCTAAGCACTAACGGGGACTCCATCTCTTCCACAGTCAACCCCAAAACTAATACAAACATAGAGGAAATAAAAGAGTTTGTTGACTCGGTATCGAATAGCAGTCGACCAAAAGAGTGAAAGATAAGAATGATATTGTCGACGACTTCCTGTTCAGGCTATTCAAAACATTCCTTATCTCCGGCTATTGCATAGGCTTGACCTGATAACTTTTCCTTCCCTTTGTTGTCCATCCTATGGCCACCTTTGATAGAACTAGAAGCACCTCCACTACTGTAACGCCCCGAATTATATAAACCCAGTTCGCTATACATAATACTGTACCACACTATGACATTTTGAGAAAATTTCAAAATTTCACTCAATGGTTGAAGTTTGACTCTTAAAATGTTAAAACTTGCAGAGAAAATTCATTGTATAAAATGACATTTATTAATTAATTAAAATATTAAAGACATTAGGTTGAAAGAAAACAAACAAAACAGAACACGTCCACTGCTGAATAGTTCCAGCAATAGAAATAGAAACAAAAAGCATCAACCGCTAAACAGTGTTAGCGGCAGAAGCAGAAACAAAATAATCTCAGTGGTGAACGTAAAGACAAAATGCGTCTTCTACTAATGAACACCCACCGCTCACGTCAGTCGAACGACACGTCGACTACACACATCCACCGGTCACGTCAGTCAAACGACGCGTCGACTACACACGTCCACCGGTCAAAAAACGACAAACTCTATTACTCACATCTACGCTCACATCCACCGATCACAAAGCGACAAAATTACTTTTACTCACGTCCACCGATCACAAAAGACAAAACCTATTACTCACATCCACCGATCACAAAACGACAAAACCTATTACTTACATCTACCGATCATAAAACGACAAAATTTCTATTACTCACGTCTACCGTTTGACAACATCCACCAATAGACTACATCCACCGATAGACTACATCCACCGATAGATTACATTCACCGATAGACTACATCCACCGATAGACTACATCCACTGATAGATTACATCCACTGATAGACTACATCTACCGGTGTACAGTAACACTCTAAAAAAATAGACGACTCTGCTTACTAAAAGAACTTGTAAATTTCAACAGTAGTTATTCAAAACCACATAAATCCACAATAACAATCTACAATTAAAACCAAACCGTGTTTTTCATAATCAGAAAAGCTCCAAAATTAATAAAAACATTAAACTCCTGCTATCATTAACATTCTTAGCATACCAAAAACTGAACCATTGTTAACTAGACTTTCACACCTACTGAAATTAGTTAAACCACCTCATCAGATTGTCAAGTCGATGCGTGAATGTACTCCTCCAACCAGCCTAGTCCTCAACATACTCAGAGAACCCACCTGCTGAAACTTCTTCACCTACATCACAAAACTCATCTATTAGCCTAATACTAAGTAAGTAAAGCAACAATGAAATTATATGCTAAAACATAAATCCTAGACATGCAGTTTCTACTTTCACATCTCTATTTCATTCACGTTCTTTCTCTGATTTGATCCCTCGGTTCCATTGGGAGTTTGATCATTTTTCCCAAAGTCATACAACTTCTTCATAAATTAAGGGGCGGATTAGTTCCCTTAACAGCTGATCTATTACATTCAGTTCATACCTTGCCATGCCATTACATGTAAATTCATTTTCGTGTTCTTTCCAAAACATGATTCATGACATACAGAAAATATTCAAACAAGCATAAACCTACTGTTTTGTGATGTAGACCCGAAGGCGCACACATACTCTTCTTACCTAGTTTCCTAGAAAAGCTTGGTTGCAAACTACTTCGGGCTTTGATCAAACCTAAAACCATAAACCGAGTATTAATTAAATCTTCACTAAACTTCATTCTAACCATCCAGAAATCTAAGGAAACTAATTTGAGAACTCAGATCATCAAGCATTCCTGATATGCCCCGAACCCGAACTAACTCTCACTTACAGCATTCTCAAAACTCACATTTAAAATCCCCTCTAACATCGATAGCTACAATGTAACAAGAAATCGAAGTAGAACTCACCTAGCTTGGAGAAAATGGGAGGGAAAATTGCCAAGAGGAACTCTGCTTAGCTGAGCTAAATGCCGAGAAAGGAAAATAAGAAAACAGTGTTGGCTAAACCTCATTAAACCCTCCCTTAAATACGTTATCCAGTATAGATCTCCATTTACCATTATGCCCTTACTTAGTCACTCATTAACCTAATCAATATTTATCCCAATTTCATCCATAAAGTGTACACTATTAGATGACAAGGTAAAATCGGTTCGATAGAACCGGGTGTTACAATCTACCCTCCTTAAAAGAATTTTGTCCTCAAAATTCAATACCTAAATAATTCTGGATGTTGGTCCATCATGTCCTGCTGGCGCTCCCAAGTTGTTTCCTCTATGCTCTGGTTATGCCATAAAACTTTCACTAGTGGGACCTCTTTGTTGCGAAACACCTTCACAGCATAGTCAAGGATCTTTACTGGTTTCTCCTCATAAGCAAGAGTAGGATGAATTTCAATGTTTTGCTATTCCACAACCTGAGTTGGATCCAGCGTACACTTCTTTAACATAGAAACATGAAACACATTGTGAATCCCTTCCATAAAAGTCTGTAACTGTAATTGGTAAGCTGTCTTTCCAATCCTCTTCAAGATTGAGAATGGTCCAATATATCTGGGGTTCAACTTGCCTCTCCTTCCAAATCTCACAACTCCCTTGAATGGTGATACCTTAACAAAAACTTCATCACCAACTTCAAACTCTAATTCTCTACGTCCCCTATCGGCATAGCTTTTCTGTCGGCTTTGAGCTGTTAAGATTCTCTGTCGGATGAGGGCAATCTTCTCCACTGTTTGCTGTACCAAATCAGGACCAATCAATCGCGCTTCACCAACTTCATCCCAATACAAAGGAGATCTGCATTTTCACCCATACAATGCTTCATACGGTGCCATACCTACTATTGCCTGAAAACTGTTATTATAAGAGAATTCCACGAACGATAAATACTTACTCCAAGATCCTTGAAAATCTAATTCGCATGCACGAAGAATATCCTCCAACGTTTGGATAGTCCTTTCAGATTGTCCATCTGTTTGAGGGTGAAAGGTTGTGCTAAAGTTGAGCTGTGTACCCATAGCCTTATGCAGACTCTTCCAAAACTTCGACGTAAATCTAGAGTCTCGGTCAGAAACTATAGTGCTTGGAACTCCATGCAGTCTAACAATCTCATGCACATACAATTTAGCTAGTTGGTCCATCGAGTAGGTCATCTTTATGGGCAGAAAATGGACGGATTTGGTTAGACGATCACTCAAATTGCATCATGTCCCTTTGCTGTCCTAAGCAATCCTACCACAAAGTCCATCGTTATTTTTTCTCATTTCCATTCGGGAACTGGTAATGGTTGCAATGCTCCTACAGGCCTCTGATGTTCAGCTTTAACTTGTTGGCAAACTAAACGCAATCCTACGTACTCGGCCACACTTCTTTTCATATTTGGCTACCAATAATGTTGCTTAAGGTCTCTGTACATTTTTATCCTCAAATTTGGATTCGTCGTTGATGCACTCAAACCATTACAATTCACAAAAACTGTTTCATCCTTCGAAATAAGAGTGGCCTTCTTCAAATGACACTCCACTGTCTCTTTATACTTTCTCAGCTATTCCATACTCAAAATCACATCAAACTGGCTAATCGGTAAGACAACTAAGTTTGCAAAAAACTTACAGTTGTCAATGATAATACAAACTGACCAACACATAGAAGACACTTCATCACGAACACGCAATGAAGATCTAAGCACTAACGGGGACTCCATCTCTTCCACGGTCAACCCCAAAACTAATACAAACATAGAGGAAATAAAAGAGTTTGTCGACTCGGTATCAAATAGCAGTCGACCAAAAGAGTGAAAGATAAGAATGATATTGTGGACGACTTCCTGGTCAGGCTACTCATAACATTCCTTATCTCCAGATCCTGCATAGGCTTGACCTGATAACTTTTCTTTCCCTTTGTTGTCCATCCTATGGCCACCTTTGATAGAACTAGAAGCACCTCCACTACTATGAACAAACTTCTCTCAAACCCTTTTGACCTCTGTATGGGATACTGATTAGAACTATAACTCTATGGGTAACCCGCTGACCTCTAGAAATGAAGGCTGGTAGGCTGATACTGTTGGAAAGACTAACCTCTAACTCCACGCCCACCTCCAGCTGCGGCTCTAAAAGCACTATCCAGAGGAGAAGAAAAAGACTGATGATGTGGTTGTTGCTGGTACTGGTGCTGATTCTGCGGGTAGTTTTTCTTTACATGTCTTGGATGAGCAAGTAAAGAAACTAAAGTGGCCGCTGCAAGACGACCCGCTACCAGACGACCCACTTCTAGCACCAAGGGTTTGAATCTCACTAGATCCTTGTCCCTAAGACTTCCTTTGGTTCTTATTCCTAATCTTCCTTTCTTCTTTCTTTGCAACTTTCTCTTCGTAACGTCTGTAGTTTGCATCAAAAACTCTCTCCATCCTCTAAGCAGCTTTAATTACCTCAAGTAGAGAACCAAAACTGAAGAACGACCACGCTCTACTAAAGCTTCGACCTCCCGTCTTGTTGAAACTTAACAACTTGTGCCCGCTCAGACATCCCATCAGAATAGCACAACAACTCTATCATTGTCATTCCTCTTTGTGGGAAGTCATTGAAGACCCTAATCATAACATCATGATGCCTACGACTACTGTACTGATACTCCACAGGGAGCTATCACCCAGTTTCGTGCCAAATCTGTAACGCCCCGAACCCACCCCGGCCCGGTGCGCTACGTTGCTAACCAAACCCGCGTTTAATACATCGTTTAAAAATCATTTTCGTAAACTTTACGACTTGTTTTCAGGTTTTTCGAACCCTCAAAATTTATTGGAAAATGGGCCCAAAATACGTCTAAAATACGTTGGAAAATGTCGGGTCAAAACATTATAGAAATAGGAGAAATTTAAAATTTTTCAAAAAAAACTGCCCAAAGGGGCGCTGGGCGCCGCGCGCGCCCAGGCAGCGCGCCAGCGTGCGCTGCTGCGGGGCCCGCCTGCGCGCTGGGCGCGTCCCGTGCGTGCCAGCCGCGATCAATCGCGGTTTTAGCCCGATCGATCGGGCACACTCAGGCTATTTTCACTCAACAACCTCCCGACCACGATCGGTCGCGCCCCGGGCCCGATCGATCGGGCCGGCTCGGGTTTTCTCGACCCAAAACACCCTAAAAACTTCCATTTTAACCCCCTTTGACCTTTCCCCACTATTTCTCACATTTTACTATCCCGAACACCTCCAAAAATCACGAAACTTTAACTATACATCCCTGACACTTAAATCTTCAAATCCTGTAAGAATTTTAGAAAAACCGACTTCAAACGAATATTTAAAAAATAGCTAACTTAAACCCGACGTCGTTTGTTTTAAAAGCAAAACGAACGGCATAACGCCTAAATTTCTTTAAACCAAAACCTGCAATATAAAACTCGAGAATATATAGTTTAAATTCCCAAAATACTACCACCATTACTCAACAACCCAACGACTCAAAATCTTTAAAAATTCAGTACGAAAACTTTTATAAAATCAACGTGCCAACACGTATCAAATCTCCCAATTACCAACCAGATACATCAAAATACCAAAATAACCATTACTCACAACTTCCTGAAGACCATGATCGAGACGCCCCGACAACTGCCTGCACCGGCATGCCCCGTACGTCACCAACTGCGCTCCAATTATAGCTTTCCTTAGGCCCTCACCTGTACTCCCGTCTACACCTACACCACGGAACACAAAACATAAGCCTAATGCTCAGTAAGTAGGGAATAATGCATACGACAAACATAATGCAACACAACCCCTAACACATGAAGTTTCTACTCGCTCAGTTGCTCTTGTTTTATTTGCTTTTCTTTGTTCATTCACAGAACCGAAGGTCATCACACATGCCAAACCACAACTCTAGTAGTCCCTCACAGGTACCACCTTAACGCGACTGGGAAACTCTACTAGAGTTCCTCGCAGGTGCTACCCTAACGCGACTGGGTGACTCAACTCTACTAGTCCCCCCGCAGGTACCACCTTAACGCAACTAGGAAACTCCGCTAGAGTTCCTCGCAGGTGCTACCCTAACGCGACTAGGTGACTCAACTCTACTAGTCCCCCCGCAGATACCACCTTAACGTGACTAGGAAACTCCGCTAGAGTTCCTCGCAGGTGCTACCCTAACGCGACTGGGTGACTCAACTCTACTAGTCCCCCCCGCAGGTACCACCTTAACGCGACTAGGAAACTCCGCTAGAGTTCCTTGCAGGTGCTACCCTAACGCGACTGGGCGACTCCAACACAACTCACATTACTTTTCAACTCACACCACTCCTTACGATTCAAGCTCACCAATCAAAACCATGCTCAAAATACTTTCGTTTCGTAGTTTGAAAACTGTGATGCATGTCACACAAAATGCTCAACACGAAGCTAAACAAAAACAACCAAACAAAGCAAACAACCAATTCCCTACCGTTCCATGGTGTAGGCTCGAAGGCAAAACCACACATATCCGCTACTTACCTGGATTCCTTGTGCGTGCTCGTAATTCTATGCCCAGTTAGCCCAATCGTCCACTCATCAACCTAACATAATAAAAGAGAAATCACTTAGTAATACTCTAAACATACGTTTTAACCAACTTTTCAACCTAACACACAAAACCCAAAATTCCTAGATTTGCTATCGTCCAACCGAACTACTCGCTCGATTACCTAAAATAATGAAAACTCAACTTAGTAATTTACTAACAAACTCAAAAGAAATTCTTAACTAAAACTACCACACAATTCATTCTCCAAAACACAAAACCCGGATTGTGCACAATTTTGACCGTCAAACTTCAAACGGTCGTAACTCCCTCGTTTTTCAACGGATTTCGACGTGCCACCCCAATCTGTAAACCTCTACACGTCTACTATCTATTGAAACACTCAAATCAACCATCCAAACACCATGGCCACTCAGAAAACCCCTCAACCAATTCGGCCAACTTTCTCTCCAAAACCGGTTTTCACACACTTTCATCAATTTCTAATCAAACTCCTTAACCAACCTAAACTAAGTCATTCAACAATTAAATGATCAAATTAGGAAGGAAAAACAACATTGAAACTCCATTTTCGGACTTCACATTCTAGGGTTTCCAAACCCTTATTAAACCTACCCAAAATCCTCCAAAAACCCATAAAAACTAACCCTTAATGTATACAACTAAAAACCCCACTAAAGCTAACCTTAAAACCTTGAAGAACCTTGATGGAATGAAGCTTGGAAGAGCTCCAATGGCTGCCGTCGATGGAGGGAGGAGAAGAAGAAGACAAGTGCTTCACTTTACCCATTTTTCCTCTTTTTATTAAACCATTTCTTTTTCTTTATTTAATGCATTTAATAAACTATTAAAATTACACAAATGCCCTCCCATACACTTCAACATGGCTGCCATCTCTTCACCCTCAATTTCCATTCAATTATTCCATTTGACTTCCCCTTTGCATTTTCAACAAAAGTTTCCATTGGTTGTTAAGTGTTTTGACTTTTCAAACAATTTTCAACCAATCACTTAATAAGTTTGACTTGTCAAACTCTCTCCCTCACTGTTACTCCAACAATTCCATCCAACGTGAATCAACATTTAAGTCCCACTTTTCATTCACAATTTTAGTTAAAATTTGATTGGTTATGACTTTGATTTTTCTTCAACCATTCACTTTTAGTTTAACTTGTCAACATTCATTCCTTGCATTATTTCTAATTCCCTTTATCCTTTAACAATAAGCTCTCATTACAGGAAATTCTCGGGTGTTACAAAATCCTTGGCCGTGGGTCCTTTTTCTAACGAATCTTCTCTTTTTGTAGGTGGCATACCATTAGAGAAAATGGAGTGGAAACCAAACCAAATGATCAAGATCTAAAGAAGCCATACCATCTAATTGCATGGGAACATTATCCTCGGCCATGCAACGATTGAAGAGGGAATGTTGTCTTCCCTAGTTTTCTCCAATTGTAAATGCCTTGTAATTTCCTTTTAACTTTAGTTTGTCATTGGTTTTTGATTAGCTGAACTTAAGAGCTGATTTGTGGCATGTTAGGTCCATTTTTTGTGGTTCAATTCAGGGGAAAAGGACATGTGGAGAGATGCTACACTTTTTCGAAATCGGCCACACATGTTGTACCTAGTTTTTGCATGGTGGCCGAGAATGTCTCTTTTTTGCATTTTCTTGTTGGCTACTTTTGAAAACCTTAAAAGGGCTGAAAGCTAGGGGTATAAAATCCATCTTAAACTCTTGTTGAGGGCAGTTGATTATCGAATAGAACCAGAGCTTTTGCTGCTTTCTTTTGTCTTTATTTTCTTGAGTGAAATCTGAAAGAAGATTGTTACCGAGTGCATCTTGTTGTGAGCCAAGGTGTTTCTCTTTTATTGCTACCGTCTTCCACTCATTCAAATGTGGAAATCCAAGCAAGGTAGTATTCCAAAACTTTCTTCTCGGTTTGTTGGAGAGCTTTTTTGTTTAGAGGGAGACAAGGCCGAAGGGTGCAGCTTACAGCCTTCTCAGACCAGCAGCGAGTTTTCAAGCATAACTTCCATTCCACGGCAAACCAACCTCTAAACTTTTCAGAGCTCGCATACTGATAAGTGTGTATTTTGCACACTTATTCGTGCTTTTCATTCTTGTTTCGATTAGTTTTTCCTCGAGCATTTGAATTTATTTGATGTTGTTAGTGAGATTGTGCAGGGGAGTTGAATTTGGACAAGTAATGGCGGATTTGGGTTCGAAAGAGGAAGAAAAGAAGAGAAAGTTATCACGATCGATCGCGATAGCATCACGATCGATCGTGACAAACAAAAAATGATAAAGAAAATTCCAGAAGAAGCCCGATCGATCGAGCAAAACACCGCGAGCGATCGTGATTCGTAAAATTTTCATCCACAGTTTCTAGAGCCGCCCCGATCGATCGGGCATTGTCCACGATCGATCGTGATTCAAGAATTTTTGCAACAAAAATTACAGAGAAGGCCTGATCGATCGGACATTATACCACGATCGATCGGAATCAGCATAAAATTCGTTCCTCGAGGTCAGCGTAATCACGATCGATCGGGATCATACCGCGATCGATCGTGATTGCGGGAAATATTAAAAGTTAAATTTTTAACTTATTGATCGGATCAATCTCGACCGTTGATTTATGGATCGCGGCCCTAATTTGAGAAAAAGATAAAAGTCTGAAAGGGAGGCAAGAAAAAGGAGGAGGAAAAAGAGAGAAAAACCTGACGAAGACATTGGAGGCCGAATCGAAGCAATTGGAAACGAACAGAGGAACTCGGCAGAAATTTCTAGTTTTTCTTCTCCTCTTTTCTTCTAGCATGAACTATTTTATTTTCTCTATAGTTTACTTTGATTTGATCATGAACTAAGTTTTCGATTCTAAGGTTTCGACGTAACTTTGTTATGAATATTTATTTTTCTTAATTCCAGTTTTTAGTTTTCGATTTCTTTTCTGTGTTGAGTAATCTATTCTGAACTTAATGCTTAGGTTTGCTTGATCACCAAAACTAAGAATTTTAGGGTTAATTCGGGATGCGAGAGCGGAGAATTTAACTGTGCATTGAATATTTTACCTTAAAAAGGACCCTAGACTATAGATAGTTAGGGCGTTTGAGTTGTAATTCAATTTCTTGCTCTTAATGTATTCAATTGATTGTAGGGTTAGAGACCGAGAGGTAATAACACATCAATTGAGTAAGTTTATTAATACTCGAGAGAGTTTAATATACAACATAGTGAAATAACCATCAACACGAAGGAATAGGAAGTAATTACTTGAATTAGGTTTGTTAAATAGGATTAGCTAAGTGAAATCGGAACCCTGAAATTATTCTCCTCACATAATCTTAACTCTTTACATTCGAATCTGTTATTTAAATTGTTTGATTTATTTTATTTTAATTATTTTAATTTAAAATCCAAATTCATCAACATACTGTTTATCTTCAAATTAAACTGAAAATTAGATATTCAATACTTAACATATTTATTCCTCGTGGGATCGACACTCGTGCTTGCACACACTATACTACTTTTGCGACACATGCACTTGCGTGTAGTTTTTCGCAACAAGTTTTTGGCGCCGTTGCCGGGTACATAAGTTTTGTTATTATTGAAATATTTTATTTCAGTTCATATTTGAATTTTCTTTTATTGCTAGGCTTAAATTGCATTATTGGCACATTGCAGGTGCATGCAAAAACTAGGTACTGCCAACCTACTCCCTATCGACCTTGAAATTGAACGAACCTGCCGTAGAAATTGCAGGAAAACAAAGCAAGCAATTATGGCGGATAATCAAAATGCAGACTTATGACAGGCTATCGAGATTGAGGGAGTTGAGAGACGCACATTGCTTGATTATGTTATGCCATCCATGGATGGGGTTCAATCAGCAATTCGAAAACCGGCCATCACGTGCAACAATTTTGAAATTAAGCCAGGAACAATACAAATGATTCAACAATATCAATTTTGTAGTTTGCCTAACGAGGACCCTAAGGATCATATTGCTAGCTTCGTCGAGGTCTGTGATACTTTTAAATACCATAATGTCTCTAATGATGCTGTCAAGCTCAAGTTATTCCCTTTCACACTAAGAGATGGCGCTAAGAATTGATTACACTCTTTAACCCTGGATTCAATTACAACGTGAAATGAATTAGTTCAGAAATTTCTATCTAAATTCTTTCCATTTGAAAAGATGGCAAAACTCCGTAACGAGATCACCAATTTCACTCAATTCGGTGGTGAGACAGTTTATGAAGCATGGGGTCGATTCAAGGAGCTTTATGAAGATGCCCCCAACATGGTCTACTACAATGGATGCAATTACAGACATTCTTCATTGGCCTATCAGTTTCTACACAGACTCTTGTCAACTCAGCAGCTGGTGGATCACTACTACAAAAGACAGAAGTGGAGGCATTCAACCTATTAGAGGAATTATCCCTCAATAATGATCAGTGCCCGGTTGAAAGGCAGATTTTGAGGAGGCAGCCAAATACCCCAGAAATGGATGCGATAAAAGCATTGACTACACAAATTGCATCCCTCACTCAGCACATCCAAGGTAACCAAGCTCCAGTTAATGCAATTCATTCCCCGATCATACAATGTCAGTGGTGTCAAGGACCACATTCTAGTGATAACTGTCCGCAAATTAACCAAATGGCTAGCAGTTCATCTGAACAAGCTCAATATGTGGGCAATTATACTAGACTGATATACCAGAATTCAGGGAATAATTTTAATGGGGGCGCAACAATAACCCGAATTTTTTGTGAAAAAATCAGAATAATGTCGTGCCAATGCCTCAAGTGCCTCAGCAAGGACCACCAGTGCACGACAGGAAAGTTAATCTTGAAGAGTTAATTGCCAAAATGGGCGAGCGCACTAGTAGTATCATTGCTGAAATGGGGGAGCATACTAATAAATTTATGGCTGAAACGCACACTACTCTGCAGAACCAATCAGGTCAAATCAGAAGTTTAGAAACTCAAATGGGTCAGTTAGCCAATGCAATCAGTGGTCGACCTCAAGGTGCATTACTAAGTTCTACAGAAATAAACCCTAAGGATCACTATAACGTAATCACTCTTAGAAGTGGAGCGGTGATTGACAATTCAAGAAAAGTTGATGAAAATATGGAGAAAAAGGCTCAGAATGACTCGTCCAAAGATGTACCGAGTGACAGTGAACAGCAAAAGGCATAGAAAATTACACCTGCCCTAAGCAAGACCGAAATGACTTCAAGGATTCCATTTCCTTGATGGTTGAAAAATGTGAAGACTGACAAGCAGTTTGGGAAATTTTTGGAAGTATTCAAGCAGCTCCACATTAATATTCCATTCGCCGAGGCTTTGGAGCAAATGTCGAGTTATGCCAAGTTCTTAAAAGATATCTTGACTCACAAGCGAAAAATAGAGGATTGCGGCACTATCGCATTATCAGAGGAGTGCAATGCTATTATTCAGAGGAAGCTTCCACAGAAGCTTAAAGACCCGAGAAGCTTCACTGTTCCATGCTCTATTGGAGATTGTGTATTTGAGCGAGCATTATGCGACTTGGGTGCCAGTATTAATCTAATGTCGTTATCTATTTTTCAAAGGCTGAATTTAGGAGAAGCAAGGCCAACTCGAGTGATATTACAAATGGCTGATCGTTCAATCAAGCACCCGCGGGGGGTAATTGAAGATGTTCTAGTTAAGGTGGACAAGTTCATATTCCCAGCTGACTTTGTTGTTCTTGATATGGCGGAGGATCGGGATATTCCTATTATTTTGGGCTGCCCATTCTTAGCCACAGGAGTGCTTTGATCGATGTCCAGAGGGGAGAGTTGAAGTTGCGCTTGCAAGATGAAGAAGTGACTTTTAACGTATTCCACTCCATTAAGTATCCAAAGGCCAGCGATGATATATTTCGGATTGACTCTCTCTATTCGGTGACAGATGGAGCATCCATACAATCAAGTGACTCTCTTGAGGTAGCACTGACAAACCCAGACTTTTCTTTAGATCTTGACTCCTTTGTGCAGGAATTTATTTCATGGATGGATTCATTTGAGCCAAATCGAATAAAGTATTTCGAGAGTTTGGGGGAGCCACCGATTCGTGTCCTACCTTCTATTCAGAGCCCGCCAATTTTGGAGCTGAAGCCATTGCCATCACACCTCAGGTATGCATTTATTGGTACTAACTCAACTCTTCCAGTCATTATTGCAGGTGATTTATCCAAGACGGAGGAAGAGAAATTACTGCACATTCTTCGGACATATAAGGTTGCCATCGGGTGGACATTATCTGACATCAAGTTAATCAGTTCTTCATTCTGTGTGCACCGAATTCTAATGGAGGACGAACATCGACCATCAGTGGAGCATCAACGCCAGTTAAATCCAGCTATGAAAGAAGTTGTGCGGAAGGAAGTTTTAAGGTGGTTGGACGCCGGAGTTATCTATCCGATCTCAGACAGTTCGTGGGTGAGTCCAGTGCAGTGTGTGCCAAAGAAAAGTGGAATGACAGTAGTCAAAAATGAGAATGATGAGTTGATTGCATCCAGAATAGTCACCGGTTGGAGAATTTGTATAGATTATCGGAAATTGAACAAGGCTACACGCAAAGATCACTTCCCATTGCCGTTTATTGATCAGATATTGGATAGACTTGTTGGGCATGAATATTATTGCTTTCTTGATGGGTATTCCAGATATAATCAGATTGCTATCGCCCCAGAAGATCAAGAAAAGACGACTTTTACATGCCCCTATGGTACTTTTGCATTCCGTCGGATGCCATTCGGCTTATGTAATGCACCCGCCACATTTCAAAGATGCATGATGGCAATTTTCTCTGATATGGTGGAGCAATTCATAGAGATCTTCATGGATGATTTTTCAGTCTTCAGATCTTCATTCGATTCATGCTTAGAAAATTTATCCAAGGTGCTCGAAAGGTGTGTTGAAACAAATCTGGTTCTTAATTAGGAAAAGTGTCACTTTATGGTGAAAGAAGGAATTGTACTTGGGCATCGAATTTCATCACAACGAATTGAGGTAGACCGAGCAAAGATTGTAGCAATTGAAAAGTTGCCACCACCGACCACAGTTAAAGGCGTACGGAGCTTTCTTGGGCATGCAGGTTTCTATCAGCATTTCATTAAAGATTTCTCAAAGATCACCAAGCCGTTATGTCAATTATTGGAGAATGGTGTTTCGTTTGTTTTCACAGCAGACTATCTTGGAGCTGTCAATGTAACACCCGACATTTCGGCCAGGTGATTTTCTGACCATTTTCATTGTCACCCTCTTATTTAACCGTTATGATTTAAATTTAATGTTAAGACAAATTTATTACAAGTTGAGTAAAACTAGGTTGGGTGGCAGTTTAGTAATTAGAATTGATGGATTAGGTATAAATAGGAAATGGAAACCTTAAATCTCATTTTATTACCACTGTAGCCGACATTCCCTCTCGGCGATTTCTTCTCTCCCAAGTTCTTGCTCTCGGCTACCAGAACTTCCCTTTACCGACGGCTGGTTTCGAGCTTGCTCTTCTCTGCAAATCCACACCCGAGGTATGAAGTGGACAATGTAGTCATTCATTCGTAAATAGAGCTCTGTTTTCAGCTCGGCACTGAGTTCGGATTTTTAGCAGTGGCCGAGTAGTTTAAGACTTTTTAAAATCTGAGAGTAGAAATGTCATCCCGAATCGATTCTGAGCATTTTAAGTAACCAACTCGGATTTAATCAATGGTAAAACCTGTCCACCTAGTTTCGGATTTCAGACTGCAGTGTGTCAAACAAAGGAATCGGAATGACTTTAGCTATTAGATCCTAAGATGGTTTATGATTAGGACTACTAGGACTTTGTTTTAACTACTGTAATGTACATGTTTTAGGTGAAGAAGTTTAAAGGAAAGAAGCTCGGATTGCTAAGGAATCAAGGTAAGTGAATGTATTAAGATTTCCAGCCACTAGGGCACTACACCGCAAGGGTATTAGGAAATCACTGAGATGTTAGCTTATTGACTATGATTTGTTATTTCCACGATATGAAGAAGTTGTGTAAGTAAATGTAAAATTACAGGATGTTTTACTTGTCCTCATGATATGACTTCTCTCTATGAACTTTATGTCTATGCACTGTGTCCCTGTTATGATTAAGTTGAGAATATGAAAAGCAAATGTAACCACGATTAAGTGCAGAGCGGGGAAAGACTATGTTATGTATGACTCGCGAATTCTCCCACTGGTGGAGGCCGAGTTAATGATATGTATGACTCGCGAAATCTCCCACTGGTGGAGGCCGAGTTAATGATATGTATGACTCGCGAAATCTCCCACTGGTGGAGGCCGAGTTAATGATATGTATGGCTCGCGAATTCTCCCACTGGGGAGGCCGAGTGATGTATCATGATTGCCGCGATAGGCAAATGATTATGTACGACTGCCGCGATAGGCAAATGACTATGTACCCCTGTCTTCCTCCCTCGCTCCCTGCCTTAATGCATGTTATGTAAATGATAAAGATGAACATGAATGAAGAATGGTTTATGAATAATGTCTCTTTAAATTGTGTACTCATGTATATCTGTCAGCATGCATTCCTTACTAAGCATTAGGCTTATAGTTAAACCTTATGGTGTAGGTGAAGAAGGTTCAGGTGAGGATGTTATGTTCAAAGAGGATGCTTAAGGCTGGTTGCTGGAGGATGCTCAAGGTGACAGTGCGGGACTGGAGAGGCGATTTATGACCCCTGGTTAAGACTCTATGTTACAGTGTGTTAAAGAATATGGTAGTTTAAGTAGGATGAGATTATTTTAAAACGTTGAGCTTTGAAACTGTCTAGTGGATCACTGAGTCAGGGAATGATTATATAGATTTATAAATGGTCTGTTGCTTAAGTCTTCCGCTATATGCATTTTGAATGAGTTGTGTTTTCTTTCTGTTGGAAGGAGTCATTTGATGATTTAGAGTTCTCTACCGTAAGACGGAAGTTGGAAGAGGTAGTCTTCAGGCTGACGTCATCGGCAGATGCCGAAAGAATAGTTGTTGATGGTTTAGTCTTCCGGCTGACGTCATCGGCAGATGCCGAAAGAATAGTTGTTGATGGTTTAGTCTTCCGGCTGACGTCATCGGCAGATGCCGGAAGAATAGTTGTTGATGGTTTAGTCTTCCGGTTGACGTCATCGGCAGATGCCGAAGGTTAATTGTTTGATGGTTTAGTCTTCCGGCTGACGTCATCGGCAGATACCGAAGGGTAGTTGTTTGATGGTTTAGTCTTCCGGATGACGTCACCGGAAGATGTAAAATGTGTTTTGTCGATTAGCGACCGGAAGATGTAAAATGTGTTTTGTCGATTAGCGACCGGAAGATGTAAAATGTGTTTTGTCGATTAGCGACCGGAAGATGTAAAGTGTGTTTTGTCGTTTAGCGACCGGATGGTATTTTAATTTAGCACGCGAGGCCCACGTGCCCACCGGAAGATGTCTCCTTTTAGGTGATGTTAAGCGAGTCACGCGTAATGCACGTGATGACCGGACGACTAAGTTTCTGAGGGTTGTCAACGCATGCAACCCATGCAAACCCGAGTGGTATTTTGTTAAGAGAATTGAGGGCACTTCCTCTTTTCCCGAAATTGTCAAGAAACCGATGACCGAGTCCAGTCGCTCGGCTCTGTGAAAGTTTGAGCCGACGAGGCGTGGGAAGTCGGGCATGAGAGGGTTCGTCTTCCTTAATGGTTCTGCGTCTCTATTACCAGTTTAGAAAAAAAATATATATGTAGAATGTGAAAGTCTGTTGAGAGATAGTAAGTGAATGTAATAATAGTAAAAGTCAAGCAAACGATTAATGAAAGGATATGAACACGTGACGGCTCCTGGCCGGGGTCGTTACAGTCAATGTGCTAAAAGAGAAACTTGTGACTGCACCGATTATTGCTGCACCTGATTGGGAGTTACCATTTGAGATCATGAGTGATGCTAGTGATTTTACAGTAGGAGCAGTTCTTGGGCAAAGGAAGGGTAAAGTGTTTCACACAATTTATTATGCCAGTCGGACTCTAAACGACGCTCAGCTCAATTATGCTACCACAGAGAAGGAATTATTGGCAGTAGTCTTTGCATTCGACAAGTTTAGACCTTATGTTCTTGGCAACAAGGTCACAGTTTATACAGATCATTCCACAATTAAGTATTTGATGGAAAAGAAGGATGCCAAGCCTCGACTGATTCGCTGGGTTTTACTCCTGCAAGAGTTTGATATTGTGATTAAAGACAAAAAAGGCACGGAGAATTTGGTTGCTGATCACCTATCTCGATTGGAAACACGAGCTCATGTCTCAGATAGTGAAGTCCAAATAGCTGAAGATTTTCCTGATGAAAAGATCATTGCCATAGACGTGTTACCATGGTATGCTGATTATGTGAATTTTCTCGCCGGAGGGGTCATCCCAACCGATTTATCGCATCACCAAAAGAAGAAATTTTTCGCCGATGTCAAGCGATTTTATTGGGAAGAGCCGATTTTATACAAACACTGTGCAGATCAAGTTATCAGACGTTGTATCCCAGAAGATGAGGTAATATCTATATTAACACACTGTCATTCGTTGGAATGTGGCGGACACTTTGGTGGCAAACGGACAGCAGCTAAGATACTTCAGTGTGGGTTCTACTGGCCCACCTTGTTTAAAGATGCCTATGCGTTTGTTGTAGCCTGTGATCGATGTCAACGGACCGGTAATATTTCCCGCCGTAATGAGATGCCTTTGACGAACATCTTGGAGGTTGAGCTATTTGATGTATGGGGTATTGATTTTATGGGGTCGTTTCCGTCGTCGTATAACAACAAATACATTCTTCTGGCGGTGGATTATGTTTCCAAGTGGGTCGAGGCAATAGCAACACCAACCAATGATGGCAATGTGGTCTTACGTTTCCTGCAGAAGAATATTTTCACTCGTTTTGGGAAACCTAGAGCTATCATTAGTGACGAATGAACACACTTTTGCAATAGACAGTTTAAAACATTGCTCAACAAGTATGGAGTGAAGCATCGCAAAGCATTGGGATACCACCCTCAATCAAACGGGCAAGCTGAAGTTTCCAATAAGGAAGTGAAGAAGATCCTTGGTCACCATACAGGCTCGTATTCGACAAAGCATGCCACTTACCAGTTGAGTTGGAACACCGCGCTTTGTGGGCGATGAAGATGCTAAATTTTGAGTTCACAGCAACAGTTCAAAAACGTCTCCTTCAATACAATGAGCTTGAAGAACTGAGAAATAATGCGTATGAGAATTCAAAAATATACAAGGAGAAGACCAAAGCATGGCACGACAAGCACATCGTGGAGAAGGATCTATCATCAGGACAGCAGGTACTTTTATTTAACTCCCGTTTGAAATTGTTTCCAGGAAAGCTGAAGTCGAGATGGTCGGGTCCCTTTACGGTGGTGCAAATATTCCCTCATGGAGCTGTTGAGTTACGAGGAGCCGATGACACGACATTCAAGGTGAATGGCCAACGAGTGAAACCTTACTTTATCTGCAATATTCCAAGTGACTCCTCTATCACTCAACTCATTCCCGAAAAATAAACGCTACTAGACGTCAGGCTGAAGACGGTAAATCAAGCACTTGATGGGAGGTAACCCATTGATTCGAGTTTTTATTAGCATCGGTCGAGTCGATTCAATTTTTTTTTTTAATTTTATTTTTCTTTTTCTTTTTATTTTTTATTTTCCTTGAGGTATTTTCAGTGATTTTGTGTTTAGTATTTTTACTGATTTTTACCGATTTTGTGTTAAAAAATAAAAAATAAAAAAATAAACATAAAAATTACAAAACAGGGTGAACGGTGAAAAGCCGTCACTTTTCACCATTCACCATGTTCGTCTCTCCTTTAGCAGCGCAGCCCACATCACTCTCCGACAGCCGCCGTCTCCGCCACCGTGTCCAAGAGCTCTCTCCACTGTTAGCCGAACTCACTGCACCCCAACACCTCGACGCTCCCAGTTGCTGTTTGTTTCCGCCATTTCTTTTCTCTGTCCAGGTTTTCATCGTTTGAATGTGGACATTCTTCAGATAATAGCTGTTGCCTTCTTTGGCTGTCATATTTGCATTCAAGGGTTATTGGCTAGCAATCTTCTTGAACTGATACTCAAGTTTGGGGGAAGTTAGATGTTTCAAATTTACGGTGCTTATTCTCCGTAAATTCGGCCCACCAGCTGTTTGATAAATTGCATGTGAGAAAATTGGCTCTAGTTCTTGAACTATTTGTGAAGCAAACACCGCTTTTTAGATTTTCCAATGACTTCTAAGCGCTTGAGAGGGTCCTCTAGTGCCTCCAGCTCTTCACGGTTAAGTCCGCTTCCACATTCGTTCTTCAATGAGGAGGCGAAGACATTTTATCAACAATTTATGTTGAGGGATAAGGCCATAATTTGTGAGGTACAATTTCAGCCAGACCGACGTGATGGAGATATCCTGGCAATGCTCCAGTGGAGAAATTGGGGGGAAGTAGCTGTCTTGGGGGGTGATGCAAATGCTAGCGTAGTTCGAGAATTTTATGCTAATCTGAAGGCCTCGAAAACTGATGCACCGGTCACCGTCCGCAACAAAGTAATCGATTTCTACGCTAAAGTTATTAATGAAACATTTGGGTTGCCAAACATCCCGGATGACGAGTTCCAAGCATTACTGGCTGTTGGACCCAATTATGATGAGATTTTACTCGAGATGGGCCATCGACGGGCTCAATGGGTTTACACCAAATCCGATAACACATTGCCGCGCTATTTAGTCCCGAGCAGCTTGAATCGATATGCTCAAGCCTGGTGCAGGTTCATCCGGTGCAATCTGATGCCGACCTCCCAAAAGACTGAATTTACCAGAGAACGTGCAGTGCTGCTTTATTGCATTTTAAAAGGCAAATCGATTGATGTCGGACGGATTATTCACAATAACATTGCAGAATACCGAAGGCAAACTGTGACCGCCGCCCACATTCATCCGGTCTTGATCACACAGTTTTGTGCCACCCAGCACGTAACGATGAACTCTGATGACAAACCATGGGTCCAGCAAACTATCTTTGGCTCGTCTAACATATCGAGAATAGCTAACTGGCCTCATGGTCAAGCTCGTCGTGATGGGCTGGGCTTTATTGAATATCAGCCTGAAGTGGAGGTTCCTCCCTAACCCATGCCGGCCCCTCGTCTCTCCAAAGGAACTCCATCCTTTTCCATACCAAGAATTCGACAAAACGACGCTGATGCTCGCCTTAAACGGCACTATAAAAGGCAGGGGTTTGCTTCCACCACCTTCGGCGCCTCTTCTTCCTCTGCTGGGCCCCCTCCTTCTCATGCTCCAGATGATATTAAGCATATGTTCGAAGCTCTAACCATTGGCCAAAAACGTTTGGAGCACCGCATTTCTGATCTTCAAGCGCGTGATTTGGAGCGTTCAATCTATGAAGCCCAATATATGGCCGCTTTCAATGCTCATCACGGCTTTTCTGCACAATCCACTCCTCCTTTCCCCATGTATCCAGATCGTCTATCTCAGCCATACGACCCTCCACAAGAGGGTGACGATGATGATCTTTCCAACTCTCTTTCCAATTCTTTATGAGGTACGCTGCTTCACCCTCGCCTTTCCATTTTTTTTTTGTTAAGTTTTTGAACACATTGTGGACAATGTAGATTTTAAGTTTGGGGGTTTTGGAGTGAATTTTAGCGTACTTTTTGTTAGCCAAAACTTTTTGTGGTCTTATTGTCTGAATTGTTGATTTGAATGTTGATGACTGAATTTGTGATTGCATGTATGCCTTTGCTTCCTGGATAGCTCTGAGTATTTAGAACTTGTGATAATTGCATTGACTCTGGGTTATTTTGAAATTCTCACCTTATTGCGCACGTGTTCATTTTCTTTTGACTTAATTTGTTAGTCATAGCTCATGCAGTCTATAGAGAGTGCACCAAACACAGTAAGGGAGCGATTGAGTTCAAATATTGTAAGAGAGAGAACACCTCCAGTTAAAGTAGTGAGAGACAATAAGAATTGAATCCTTTTTAGTTTTGCCCTGCATCCGCAAAAGCGAAACTTGGTTTAGCACGATGAAAGAATGACTTAGGCCATTGTTTGCATCGTTTGAGCCTTTTTGAACACACCCTTTTCTGTGTCTGTTATCGACACCCATAGTCACCTCATTGAGCCTATGATTGACCATTTCATTTGTTACCATTAAATGAGCTTACCTTAAAACTATTTTTCCTATCTGGCCAAAAGAGCACTGGGTTATTATTGTTGGTCGAGGGAGAATAGGAGAAAAGGATGGCGAGGGCTAACAAGAATTCCTTTGTCTTATGATCTATGTTCATTGTTTTTTTTGTTGTCATTCCTCTATTTGTGTTGCTATACAAAAAAAGAAAGACGTCAAAGACGTCTAAAAAAAAAACAAAGTGCAATTGTTAGTTTTCAATTCTATTTATGTTGTTTAAATTTTAGTGCAATAATGACAAAGGAGTTAAAACTGGGTAACTGTGAGAGGAAATAAGTTTGGGGGTGAGAGAAAAAAAAAAGGAAGTGTGAACTAATCTCATTGAGCGAGAAGGGATTGAAGAAAATGTTGAGTGGTTGAGATAAGGAAGGATGAGTAGTGCTCTCTAATTAGCCTTGATTCCTAAAAATTCATACCTTTTGACCTGGCTGAACGTTACAAGCCGAATGAAAGTCCTATCGACTTTTGTTTTGTTTTACTGATTTCCATTACTAGTGAATAATGGGCAAAGGTGGAGAACGATCAGAGTGATTGGAGTGTTCTTAAGAGTGTTTGCCTTTACCTTAGACGCGTGTGCTAACCTATCAATTTAAGAAAATTGGGCATGAACACACACACACACGAGGAGCTCTTAATAAGCTAATGTTGATGTTTTATTACAAGTACTAATTGCAAAAAGTTTATCTAAGATGTTTTGGTATACTTGTGTCACGCTGAGACGAATTATTGAAATTTGCAATTTAGATTGTTTGATCACGATGTTTTGGCTAATCTTTTTGATTGAGGATGGGGATATAACTTTAATTGTGTTGATTTTTTTTCGCTTGAGGACAAGCTTTCGTTCAAGTTTAGGGGTGTGATAAGTGTGTATTTTGCACACTTATTCGTGCTTTTCATTCTTGTTTCGATTAGTTTTTCCTCGAGCGTTTGAATTTATTTGATGTTGTTAGTGAGATTGTGCAGGGGAATTGAATTTGGCAAGTAATGGCGGATTTGGGTTCGAAAGAGGAAGAAAAGAAGAGAAAGTTATCACGATCGATCGCGATAGCATCATGATCGATCGTGACGAACAAAAATCGACAAAGAAAATTCCAGAAGGAGCCCGATCGATCAGGCAAAACACCGCGAGCGATTGTGATTCGTAAAATTTTCATCCACAGTTTCCAGAGTCGGCCCGACTGATCGGGCATTGTCCACGATTGATCGTGATTCAAGAATTTTTGCAACAAAAATTACAGAGAAGGCCCGATCGATCGGGCATTGTACCACGATCGATCGGAATCAGCATAAAATTCATTCCTCGAGGTCAGTGTAATCACGATCGATCGGGATCATACCGCGATCGATCGTGATTGCGAGAAATATTAAAATTTAAATTTTTAACTTATTGATCGGATCAATCTCGGCCGTTGATTTATGGACCGCGGCCCTAATTTGAGAAAAAGATAAAAGTCTGAGAGGGAGGCAAGAAAAAGGAGGAGGAAAAAGAGAGAAAAACCTGACGAAGACATCGGAGGCCGGATCGAAGCAAGTGGAAACGAACGGAGGAACTCGGCAGAAATTTCTAGTTTTTCTTCTCCTCTTTTCTTCTAGCATGAACTATTTTATTTTCTCTATAGTTTACTTTGATTTGATCATGAACTAAGTTTTCTATTCTAGGGTTTCGATATAACTTTGTTATGAATATTTATTTTTCTTAACTCCAGTTTTTAGTTTTCGATTTCTTTTCTGTGTTAAGTAATCTATTCTGAACTTAATGCTTAGGTTTGCTTGATCACCAAAACTAAGAATTTTAGGGTTAATTCGGGATGCGAGAGCGGAGAATTTAACTGTGCATTGAATATTTTACCTTAAAAAGGAACCTAGACTAGAGATAGTTAGGGCGTTTGAGTGGTAATTCAATTTTTTGCTCTTAATGTATTCAATTGATTGTAGGGTTAGAGACCGAGAGGTAATAACACATCAATTGAGTAAGTTTATTAATACTCAAGAGAGTTTAATAAACAACATAGTGAAATAACCATCAACACGAAGAAATAAGAATTAATTACTTGAATTAGGTTTATTAAATAGGATTAGCTAAGTGAAATCGGAACCCTGGAATTATTCTCCTCACATAATCTTAACTCTTTACATTCGAATCTGTTATTTAAATTGTTTGATTTATTTTATTTGAATTATTTTAGTTTAAAATCCAAAATCATCAACATACTGTTTATCTTCAAATTAAGCTGAAAATTAGATATTCAATACTTAACATATTTATTCCTCGTGGGATCGACACTCGTGCTTGCACACACTTTACTACTTTTGCGACACGTGCACTTACGTGTAGTTTTTCGCAACACATTCCATCCCTTCAACACGTCCCCTTAAAATTTTAAGTCTTTTGATTTTCCCTAGCAAAAGTTGTGCACGATTGAAGTTGATGCTTTTTTGGTTCCAACAACAGAAACTGGCTAAACAGACCAGTAGAGTGAATTGGTTATATCTTCGGCTAGGGAAGAAATTAGCCCCAGAAATTTTAAGGGCAACAACTTCATATTGGCTGTAAGAATTTTCAGAGCATTTAAATTGAGTAAGATACACTTCTTGGAATCTGAGGATTTTTGGATAACTTCATTGTTGATCCGTAAAGAACTTGCGCTTGTGGTTTCCCCACAAGTTGCCATAGGTGAAACCTATCATTTGGTATTAGAGCCCTACTCTTTCCTTGTTGTTTAAAGCTACATTTTGTTATGATTTGTGGGGATAGTATGACAACAAGAAGTGGTGCTACATTCGACCAAAACCGTGATGCTCAAAATTGGCGAACCGATGTACCTTTTTCTAGTGCGGGTGAATCTAGCATTCAAGGGCAAATTGATGACCCCAATGCTAGGATGGACAGCATGAATTAGAATGTATTGGATATTAAAAATGACTTAATAAAGGCTCCTCAAGATGGCTTTCATGGTAGGAAATCCGAGCAACCGAAGGGGAGAGGCTACAACCATGATTTTGTGAATGAGTTAAGTCCCAGAATGATGAGTTTGTTTTTACTCGGGGTAGTCATGACTCTAATGAATTTGATAACCCTTGTGCTAGGCATGGTTCAAATGAGGATTTAAGACACATGAAGTTGTCTATTCCATTCTTCAATGGTGCTTGTGATGGAGATGCCTTCCTAGATTGGGCGGATAAAGTGGAGAAAGTCTTTGGCTATTATGATTACTCTGAAAGGTTGAGCTCCAACTAGTCTCTCTTGAATTAACCGGATACGCTAGTTTGTGGTGGGATAATTTGAAAGCACAAAGGAGGTGTGAGGAGGAAGATCCTATTACCACATGGAGGATTATTAAGTTGTTGATGAGGAAAAGATTTGCTCCTAGCCCTTACAAGCAAGAATTGTTCCTTCAAATGAAGAATTGTTCCTTCAAATGCAGAGTTTGAAACAAGGGTTACTTTCAGTGGAAGATTACCTAACCGAGTTTGAGACGCTTCAGATTCGAAGTGGAGTTGGGGAACCAAAACAACAAATCATTGCCAGGTTCATAAGGAGCATGAGTAGGGAGATTGGCGACATTGTTGAGTTACAGTCTCTTGATACTATGGATCTGGTGGTTCAATTTACTCTTAAGGTACAAAGGCAAACCAAGAGGAAGAATAAAGGATTTAACAATCAGTTCACTCAGAAAAATGAGAGTTTCTCCAAACCATCAACCACTCATTAAAAGTGGCCCCTCTTGGGCATGATTTACCTCTTCTAGATTTTCAGGCCCTTCCTCCTGCTCTTGTTCATCTTCACTTACTTTCACACAGAACCATTACCCTTCTATTTGAACATTGTGTGACCATATGCCCCAAGATGAGACACTTATAGCACTTAATCTCTCTAGCTCTTGGCTGGTTGGAATCGTGTTCCAGCTTCTTCTCTTCGATTCCCTTTGTTTGCCAAGTCTTGACAAAAGGCTTCTTATCTTCTACTTTGGTTGGTGGTTTGGAGAAACTATCATTTTTCTATCAATATTCCATAGAAGAACATATTCCATAGTTGGTGCCTCATCAAAGAAAAGGTTTGTTCCCTTATTATCGATAGAGAGAGTTGTACGAACGTGGCTTCAGATGATTTGGTGAATAAGCTTGGATTGGAGACTATTACGCACCCCACTCCATACAAGTTAAGGTGGCTTAATGATCTGATGTGCACCGAGCCCGAAGACTCATGCTCAGGTAAAGGTAAGTGATTAATTGAGTCCTTTCACTAAGACATATGTTAATATTGCAGGAAAGGACCATTGGAATGCTTGGGTCGAGTCTTGGATCGAATTGGTGCAAAAGCATGGAAAAGGCATTTCATCGAACAGTTGGTGTGCACTCAAGAAACTAAGGCATGGCGCGCACGAGGAAGCACTATGGCACACAAGTGGCGTGCAGCAGCAATATGGCGCGCAAAGTAGTGCCATGGCCGAGGAGATAGCGCATAGGAAGCAAAGAACATATCAAGATGTGCACGCAGGAGAGGACCCAGCGCATAGGATGGGCGCAGATAACCCAGCAGGTTCGCAGGAGGAGAGCCAGCCGATGTAGGCACGCAGCAGCACTAACAAGGTCGCAAAGCGCGCGTGAGAGAAACACTTGGCCGCACGACGTAGGCGCGCAGTAGCATCACTAAGGCGCATTGCGTCACCATCAGTCGCTGAGCTAATGGCTATTTTTTGCTCAACAGCTATTTTCTATTTTTCATTTTTCTGCAGAACACCCGATTACGTTTCTGGGTATTTTAGCTTGATTTGAACACTTTGTAATGGTTGTTTATTGTTGATGAATGATGAATGAAAAGCTTCAACTTTTGTCCAAAAACTGAATGGGTTGTTGAATTACCGAGAGGTAATTGCCTCAGTTGGTTTCACCGAGTGGAGAATGCCTCCATTGCCACTAAGACCATGGTTTATTGGTTGGTTCTCGTTCCATCCTTCTCTCCAAGTCTTCTAAAGGCTGGAAACCAGTAGAAGGTGGGAAAAACCCGTTCCCGAATGCTGCCACTTCCTTCTAGAAGGAGTGTCTGCTGAGAGCTTCAATCATAGTTCTTCGGACAGCTGAGGGTCATTCACCTCCATTTCCATTTCCATCATCTTATCGACCTTCTCTGTGGCAAAGAAACCGGTTTGTTCGCTTACCCATCTTCCAGAGACCATCCTTCTATTTTCACGTCTCTTCCTTTTTTTTGAGCGTTTTCTTCGCCTGTTTTAGGGTGTTCCTTTGAGCACCAATCTCTCTTTTATTATCGAGTCCAAGCGTATTTACATACCATTTGCAGGCCCGTACCTTAACATTTGGTATCAAAGCTTGGATAGCTTCCCCATGGTGCTAGAAATCGTACAAGTTTGTTTTTTTATGAAAGTTTTATTTGATGCATTTTTGCTTTCATTTTGAGTTAAGAACATTGCCTAAAAATAATAATTTTCTGCATGATGTTCTTTCATGTGTTCTTGCTGTTTTGGTTGATGCTTTTAATGATTTTTCTTGTGCACATCATTCTTATAGCATGTATGAATGTAAGCTTGAAAAGTTTGGTGGTTTAAATATGAGTTAAGATGCTGCATTTGTTGGATTAAGTGAGTAACAAATCTGTTCTCAGAAAACTGAGATAGTCTTGTTTGTTGTTCTGATTTTTTTTTGCTGGGTTTTGCTATTGATTTTGCCATTGTTGAAGCACGAAACTTTTACAGCATGTTTGAACATCTCTTAGGTTGAAGAAGACTTGTTAACATCACCTATAATCTGCTTTGTTTGCTGGTTTTACTGAAAGTGTTAAAACAATTTATTTTTTTGCAAAACAGCATGTTTTTTTTTTCAAAAGTGTAAGAACTATGTTGACATTGGGGGACCACTTTGTGAGTGCTACTTTATTAGTGTGCTAATACTCTTTCAGCATGAATTAAGCTTGATTTAATTTGAAGTTAACGTGATTTAATCAAGGATTTCTGCTGTGATTGATGTTTGTTTACCGAAAAAGGAGTAACACAAAAGCTATTTTTGTTGAGAATGTTTTTTATACCTAAAATGGCAAATCTGAAGTTGATGTGTGGACCACCTGATATGCTGTGATTTTTGAGTTTAAAACGTGTTTGAATCTGTTTTTATTCCATGAAAGTAGTGGTTGTTTTAAGGTTGCATGTGTTTAAACTAAACCGAATGGAAATATTAAAACTGAGAGCAGATTTTTTTTTTTTTATGTTTGTGTCCATTTTGTTTGTTACACAAATTGATGATCACTCCAAATTTGCACTTGAAATTTTGACACCACGACACTCACTATGTTAAATAGCTACTGTTAAAATTTCATGAATTTTGGAGTTGATTTGTGTATTTTTCTACTTAGGACTTGTTAGGTTGTTTTTAGCATGTCATGTTCTCTTTTAATACCTAAACTTGTTGGTATGTTTGATGTTAATTTAAAGAGGAATTATGAGCATGAATTAAACTTGCATGTTAACAATTGGGGTTAATAATATTATGTCTAAAACATGCTTGATGAATCTATTTCAATTCCAAACTTCGATTGCATCTTTTTGTTAGATTTTTTAGGTAGTTTTTGAATTGTTGTTTGTTTTATTAGTTGTTGTTTTGTGACTTTGTAGTTGTTGTTTTTGTGTCTTTTTAGTGACCTTCTTCTTAATCTTCGAGTCTAGGTTAGTTCATTAGATGGCCACTAGAAGTAGAACCACTTATGGCCCACCCAAGTCCCCAAAAATCCAACCAAACTGAGAGACTAGAGAGTCCCTAAACTGAACCATGATATGCAAGGACAATCTAGAGGTTTAACCAAAGAGTTTAGTGACCTTGGCCAACAATTTAAGGATCTAAATCAAAGCCTAAGATTTGTTATGGATAATATTCTCCCAAACCACCATAGAGGACCTTCTCCAAGAACCACACCAATGAGGAAAATCGAACCCCCAAGAAGGTTAAACCTTAGAACTTCCAATGGTCACCATGAAGTTGATAAATCTTTTGGCATACCTTATTTTAGAGGAACCTTGGATAGTAATGAGTATTACTCTTGGATTAAATAGGTTGAAGATTTCTTTTCTTATAAGGATTATTTGGAGAAAGGAAAGATTAAGTTAGCCTCTAAAAACCTAACTGATTATGCTAGTTATTGGTGGGATAATCTTCTAGTGAAAAGGAGGAGAAATGGTGAGGAAGAAATTTGTACTTGGAGAGCAATGAAGGCTCTATTGAAAAGGAAATTTGCACCAAGTACACAAGAGCAAAACTATGATCCTTGGTATAAGCCAAACTCCCCAAATCCCTACCAAAAGGAGTACAACCCTCGGCCTACCTCAATATCATGTGAACCGCCCATTCCCTAGTCAAAACTCAAACCAAAATTGTGGAGGAAACCTTAAGTGAGAAGGAAGATGAGTTAGTTAAAATCATAAGAGAGGAGGAAGGAGAAACAATGGATAAAGAAGAATCCTTAAGTGAGGAGGAAGAGGAAGGGCTAGAATAAGAGATCATCTCTCCCATGGAAAGACCACTGCTTGGACTAGATGATAATTCTTATGAAGAAAGGGACAATGAACCAATGATAAATTTTGCGGAAAACATTGTAGGATCCCTTACCCTAACCGAGTGCATAGAAGAATTTGGAATCAAGACTTTATTTAAGGAATCCTTTCAATGGAATCGATTGGTTAGGATTCTATTTTGGAATATTATGCTCAAAATATTTATTGGTGGCTCAATGGATTACAATTGTTTATCATTATGCTTAGGGACTCAATTTTTCCCTTAATAGATGATTATTTAGTGAGTCAAATGGAGAAATATGAGTCCACCTTAGGAAATGAAGAAGCCCTTAAGATAGAACAATTGGAATATAAGATTAACTCTTTTGATTATAGTTTCAATCGACCATTATTGAGAGACATTGAGTTAATATTTGTTTTAAGGCAATGCATTCCATTAAATGACTTATTCTTGTATTCATAGAATTGAATGGTATGATAAGCCCACAAAAGCCAATCCCCTATTAGGCCAAACCCTTGACCCAATGAGCATACCTTCTTTGTAGGTGCCACCCTTAGAGGCCCTAGTGGATCAAGACCCAAAAGTCTTAAAGGGCTTGAGAGACTCAAAGTATTATCTAGCCAAGGTAAAGCGCTTAAGGAAACCAAAGGGGTAGGATATATTGACCCTCATGCATTGTGTGGCCACAAACCACTTGCATGACAAGTCTACAAATTGAAAAAGGTAGTAGAAGTAGACTTTGAATTGGGCCAACCATTAGATTTGTGGTCAAATCCTTAATCACCCAGAGAGGATGATGTGCCCCGAGGCCCACTCACTCAATCCAAAACTGAGGCCCAAACTTTACCTAACTTAATTACTTACAATTTTATTTCTTTTGCAGGTAAATACTTCTTTGAAAGATTCGAGTGGAAGCTTAAGCACAAGGCTCAACCTTGCATGGAAAGCATGGATGAAAATCAAAAGAGGGAATTTGTCTTCCCAAAGGACAAATTAATGTAACCATGTTTTTTTCATACTTTTGTATTTTGTTTGCAAACTTTAGCCTTTATGTAATTTTGGAAAACATTAGCCATATAGTTACATGCATAAGATAAATACGATTGTGTGGTTAGGATTAGATGGTGGCTTGGATTGGTTGTGCAAAAATGGCATAAAAACCCCACACATGCTCGGCCAAACCAAGGAAGTGCTAAGACACCAAAACTGTGCACACTTGACTTCCAACTCCTCTTTTGCATGGATTGATGACTTGGCCACATGGAAGACTTCAAGGAGGCGTGCCATAGAAGGGTGACATGGCAAGGAAGCTTTTTGTTTAGATTTTTCTAAGTAAAAGGAAGGAGCTTGCAAAAGGGAAACATCACACTCCAAATGGGGGGGGGGGGGGACCACTTGTACTTGGACAAATTCTAAAAGGAGAAGGAGACCACTCCAACATGTGTGTAAACTTACTTGGGATTAGGAGATGCACCAAAGAAAAGTTCCAAGGATGGATGACATGGCTTACTTATGGCCTTTGATAGAGATTGCAAGAAGAGATCTCGTCTGTCCATGCCTTGCCTTCTAATGGTTCTTTGAGCCAACTTTTGAACACAAAACCTTAAGCCACATTTAGGTCTATAAATACATGGTCATTGATGTTTGTATTTAGTTGTTATGATATGAGAAGAAGTAGACCCTTTTGTTCAAGGAAGAACATGAAGTGGTTAAGTGTTTGTCGAGAAGGTAAATGTGACTCGGTTGTGTGCAACCGAGAGGAGAGAGCCTCCTACCAAGCTCACAAGCCCATGGTTGCTTGCTGAGTCTTTGTTCTATCTTTCTCTCAACTCTTGAAGGGTTGGTGGCAAGAGAAAATGGTCAATAACCTGTTCTCCCTTGCTGTGAATCTTCTTTAGAAGATTGTTTGTCGAGAGCACTAATCTTTGCTCATCAGACAGCATTCCGGTTTGCCTTCATAACTTTCATTCTGTTTCATTTCTTGCCTTGAAATTTTAAGGGGATTCACCTAACTCCTAAGTAGAGTTACCATCAAAATTTCATTCCATTTGGATTTCATCTGCTTGTCTTTTGCAGCTTTCTCGGCTTAGCCAAGAACTAATGTTTAACCTGTTTGTTTTTGTGGGTGATATGTGACCTTAGTGAGGCTTGGCGCGCATCATTTGGTATCAGAGCTAAAGCGCTCTTGTTTTTTAGCTTTGCTCTATTCGTGTTTCACTGTTCTGTCATGATATTGTTCTGTTTTTTCTGATTTGTGATGTTTCTGTTTGTTGTCCAGCATATCCACATTGCAGAGGTATCTTCCTGTTTAAAATCAGCATGATCACTTCTGAAGTTAGAAATATTGCATGAATATTTTAGTTTGCTGTCGTGAACCTGTTATGTTTTTATTTTGTTTAACCGAGAAAAAATATCATGTTTATCATGTCATGTTAATCTGTTTAGGACTAGTTGATGTCTTGCTTTTCTGTGTTTTTGATGTTAGTTTTAGGTCTTGTTTAGAGTCTTCTTCAGGCAAGAAATTGGTGTCAATCCGAAGGAGCATTGTTTGTTTAAACTTACTATTTTTATAAGTTGTTTAGGACCAGCTTTTGTGTTTCCCTTGTGTTGTGTTGTTTCTATTTTTGCTTAGTGGTTTCATTCTCTGTTTTGATTAGTTTTAGGTTGTTCTTTTTGAATCATCTTGGTGATATCTTCTTGTAGTTTGCTGTGGTTTTGTTTGGGTTAGATTATGTCTAAGTTTGGTAAATCTTTTAGCCAAAGCCAAGGCTATAAAAGTCAAACCATCTCAACACCCAAACCAAACCTTGGTGAGCCTAGCCTCGTAGAACATTTAGAAACATCAACCATATGCTTGAAGGTGCAAGCCAATGTTTTGAAAGCTTAAACCGTAGGCTTAAAGGTGTAAACCAATGGCTAGAAAGAGAGGATAATTGTCTTTATAGGTCTCCTCAGCTCCACCTAGGAGAAGAGAAAACCCAAGAAGACAAGACCAATTTAGGAGAACCTTTGAAGAGGAAACTAATTTTAAGAAATCTACCCAAATGATTCCCAAAGTGAACCTTCAAGATGAAAGGTCTTTTGATGTAGCACTCCCTGATTTTAGCGGTTATACTTTAGGTTTTGAATGTGTTAATTGGTTAGAAGAAGTGGAGGAGTTGTTTAAAAGGCATAACTACTCGGAAAGAAGGAAAATCCAAATAGCTCTCTCTTGTTTCACTGGAATTGCTAGAATATGGTGAACGAGGATTGAAGAAGAGAGAAGGCTAGAAGGCAAAGCAGAAGTTAATAATTGGAACTTATTGAAGTATTTAATGGAAGAAAGGTTTGATGAACTTTCAAACTTTGGAATATTATGGCATTATCATTTAATGACATCATATTTATGGCTTCGTAGAGATTATTTTACTCTTGAGTGGTATGAAACTACTTTCTAACGTTAAACTTGCATGTTTTAATGCCACTTATTTTGATAGAAAGAACTTTGAGCTTTCAAGCTATGGATGAATTTTTTTGGTTTGACATGTGTATGGAATACTTGAATTTTTCAATTAATTATTGTAGCATGTTAACCGATTTGAACTTTATTAGACTTGAGGATTTTTATGTTAGGTTCTTTGATGTTTTAAAACTTATGCATGAGCCTACCATATTTGAATTGAAGATTGAAACTTGTTATTTAGATAAGGCGAAAATTAGGTTGATTTTGAGCATAATTATTATGATCCTTTTTCTTATCTAACTGATTTTAGTTTTTTTGTTGTGAAAAGAAATTGTTTCTCCATTATATCTGTAACACCCGACATTTTCAGCCAGGTGATTTTCTTAACGGAATCAACGGTCACCTCTTTACTCGACCTTTTATTTAGTTAATTTTAATGTCAAAGCTTATTGGATTCTATTTGTGTGATGGCAGTGTGGTAATTAAAGAGGAACTTAGTTGATATAAATTTGAAATATAAACCTTAAACCTCACTGTAGCCGACATTCTCCCTTCAGCGATTTTTCTCTCCCGAGCTCTCGCTCTCTGCCTGCCAGTCATCCTTCCTCCGACGACCGGTTCCTTTGCCCTTGCTCAGCTACTCTACGCTCAAGGTATGGGTTAGACAATGTAGTTGTCAGTTATTTGTTAGGCTCTGTTTCCAGCTTGGTGTTGGAGTTTGGTTCTTCAATGGCCGAGTAACATTAGTACCATTTATATTCTGGATTTAGCAATGTCATTCTGAATCGATTCTAGACATTTATCACACCGACTCAGATTAATCGTTAGTTGAACCTAGCTGCTTCGATTTTAGGATTTCAGACTGCACACAGAGAACTAGACTAAGGGATTCGAGAATGACTTTAACTACAGATTCTAGGATAACATTTAGTTAGGACTTTTCTAGCTTTGATTTCAGAATATTTAGGATCTATATTGACTCTGAGATGTGAAATGATATCAGGTGAAGAGGTTTGAAGTGTAGTGCACGACTCTGCTAAGGAAGCCAGGTAAGTGAATGTATTAAGATTTCCGGCCATTAGGGCCTTACATCTTAAGGGTACTAAATTAGTTACATGTTTGATGTTTGTTTTAAGTTAGTAAGATGGTTTGTACTCGGATGATTTAAGGATGTTTGAGAACCATATTATGTGATGTTCTGATAGAGTCTATGAAGTCAACTGTCCAGTATGATATTTCCATAGTCTGATGATTTAAGAACATTCATGTCATGCATCATGATTTACTTCTCAAGCATATGAAAATGATTTATGAGCATGTATTTCCCATGAACAAGATATGAGAATGAAAATGAAACTTATGCAACCGGATTATGTAACACCCGAGATAACGGCCAGGTGATTTTTTTTTCCTAATTGTTTTAACGGTCATAAATATTTAATCTTCGCAGTTTAGGATTTTATGTCAAGCTTAATTAATTACATGTGGATCTAAACTAGGTTGAGTGGCAAAGTTGTAATATTGGAGGATTGAGGCCAGTATTTAAAGAAAAAGGAAAGGATTCAAACCTCATTTAAACCACGGTAGCCGACACCTTCCTTTCCGGCGATTTCTTCTCTCGCAAGTTGTAACGCCCCCGAACCCACCCTAGCTCGGAGCGCTACTTTGCTAACTAATCCCACGCTAAAACCTAGTTGCCTAGACTCCTTTAATCCTAACCTTTAAGCACCACGGCGTCCTTCCCGAAAATTTCGGCAAAGTAACGCCTGAAAATGGCACCTCCAAAATGCTATATACCTGCATACAATCAAATCCCAAACAATCCAGAATAATCTTACTTCACTAACCAGATATCCACTCAACAATCCCATATATAAAAACCTCCAAATACAGGGCGACACATCACCCTTAACCTAACTATATACAACAAATACAATTAGTTACGCTTTCCCATCATTTCTACAAACAGACATCTAAAATAAACTATCAAATATAAAACCCCACATCTCCCGAAGACCATGGTGGAGTCGCCCCGACAACTGCCCGCACCGGCACGCCCCGTGCATCTCCGACTGCTCCCAATTCTTGGCTGACTCACATAGCTCACTTGTACACATGTCGTTACCTACACCACAGAACACACACGCACACGTAAGCTTACGCTTAGCAAGTAGGGGATAACAATTATAGACAAGTACAATGCACACACAACAACCCTAACACAACAACACAAACACCCCAAGGCAACTCAACAAATCGTCTCAACACAACACGACGACAAGACCAAACAATACTAGTTGCCCTCACCGCACCGAAGTGCCTCACTCATTGCCATGCCAGACAATGCCACACCACACAACAATGCAACTCACAACACGGCCATACCGATCAATGAACCTCGTTCATTGTCAACTCTCTGGTAGACACCTCCCGTGTAACACCCGACATTTCGGCCAGGTGATTTTCTGACCATTTTCATTGTCACCCCCTCTTATTTAACCTTTATGATTTAAATTTAATGTTAAGACAAATTTATTACAAGTTGAGTAAAACTAGGTTGGGTGGCAGTTTTGTAATTAAAATTGATGGATTGAGTATAAATAGGAAATAGCAACCTTAAACCTCATTTATTACCACTGTAGCCGACATTCCCTCTCGGCGATTTCTTCTCTCCCAGGTTCTTGCTCTCGGCTACCAGAACTTTCCTTTACCGACGGCTGGTTTCAGCTTGCCTTTCCTCTACGAATCCATATCCAAGGTATACATTGACATTGTGGCTATCTATTAGTTTGTTACCCTGTTCTCAGCTCAGCATTTGAGTTTCGGTCTTTATCAATGGTCGTGTGATATTAGAACATTGTGTTAACTGAGTGTGGTAACGTCATTTCCGAATCGATTCTGATCATTTAGAGTAATCAACTCAGCTTCAATCGATGGTAGAACCTGTCCACCTATTTTTGGATTTCTGGCAACACGGGTATCAAACAGAGTATTTAGGAATGACTTTAGCTATTAGAGTCCTAGGACGATTTATGATTAGAGCTATTAGGACCTTTGTTTTAACTACTGTAATGTACATGTTTTAGGTGAAGAAGTTTAAAGGGAAGAAGCTCGGATTGCTAAGGAATCCAGGTAAGTGAATGTATTAAGATTTCCGGCCACTAGGGCCCTACACCGCAAGGGTATTAGGAAATCATTGAGATGTCGGTCTGTTGACTATGACTAGTTATTGCCATGATATGAAGAAATTGTATAAGAAGATATTAAGTTACAGGATGTTTTGCTTGTCCTTATGGTATGATTTCTCTCTGTGAACTTCATGTTTATGTATTGAGTCCACGTTTATGACTGAGTTAAGAACATGAAAAGTAAATGTAATCATGATTAAGTGCGGGACGGGAAAAGAGACCATGACAAGTATAGCTCGCGGATTCTCCCCCTGGTGGAGGCCGAGCTGATGACATGTATGGCTCGCGAATTCTCCCCCTGGTGGAGGCCGAGTTGATGACGTGTATGGCTCACGAATTCTCCCACTGGTGAGGCCGAGTTAGTCGTTACTATGATTGCCGCGATAGGCAAATGACTATGAACCCCTGTCTTTCTCCCTCGTCTCCTGCCTTAATACATGCCATGAAGATAATGAAAATGAACATGAATGAAGAAAGGTTTATGAACTTGTGTTCCTTAATTTGTGCACTCATGTATATCTGTCAGTATGCATTCCTTACTAAGCATTAGGCTTATAGTTGAACCTTATGGTGTAGGTGAAGAAGGTTCAGGTGAGGATTCTATGTTCAAAGAGGATGCTTAAGGCTGGTTGCTGGAGGAAGCTCAAAATGACAGTGCAGGACTGGAAAGGCGATTCATGACCCCTAGTTAATGTTTTATGATTTCTATTAAGATAATGGATATGACAGTCTAAGTAGGTTAAGGCTAATTTGGAACGTTGAATCTTGAGATTTGTCTGGTTTAATTATTGAATCTGAGAATAATTTCGAGGATTATTAAAAGATTGTCGTCTAAGTCTTCCGCTTTGTGTATTTTGGATGAGATCATGTTTCTTACCCTTTGAGGTTTATGGTTACTAGGTTATGATTCGGGTGAGTTATGGTAAGTTCTATTGGGTGAAGATGATAAAGGTTGTAGTATTTTCTGCCTTGTGATAGGAGCTGGTTAAGATAACCTTCCGGCTGACGTCATCGGCAAATGCCGAATGATGATGGTTTAGTCTTCCGGCTGACGTCATCGGCAGATGCCGAAGGATAGTAGTTGGATGGTTTAGTCTTCCGGCTGACGTCATCGGCAGATGCCGAAGGATAGTAGTTGGATGGTTTAGTCTTCCGGCTGACGTCATCGGCAGATGCCGAAGGATAGTAGTTGGATGGTTTAGTCTTCCGGCTGACGTCATCGGCAGATGCCGAAGGATTGTAGTTGGATGGTTTAGTCTTCCGGCTGACGTCATCGGCAGATGCCGAAGGATAGTAGTTGGATGGTTTAGTCTTCCGGCTGACGTCATCGGCAGATGCCGAAGGATAGTAGTTGGATGGTTTAGTCTTCCGGCTGACGTCATCGGCAGATGCCGAAGGATTGTAGTTGGATGGTTTAGTCTTCCGGCTGACGTCATCGGCAGATGCCGAATGATAGTAGATTGATGGTTTAGTCTTCCGGATGACGTCACCGGTAGAAGTTGTAAATGTTATTTTGTTGTCTAGTGACCGGTGGATGTCACCGGATGATGCTTTTAATTGAGCACGCGAGGCCCACGTGCCCACCGGAAGATGTCTCCTTTTAGGCGGTGTTAAGCGAGACACGCGTAATGCACGTGATGACCGGACGATGAAATTTCTGAGGGTTGCCAACACATGCAACCCATGCAAACCCGAGTAGAATTATGTTAAGAGAGTTGAGGGCATTTCTCCTTTGCCCGAATTTGTCAAGAAACCGATGACCGAGTCTAGTCGCTCGACTCTGTGAAAGTTTGAGCCGACGAGGCGTAGAAAGTCGAACACGAGAGGGTTCGTCTTCCTTGATGGTTCTACGTCTCTGTTTCCAGTTTAGGAAAGAAAATAAATAACATAATACAATATAATATGTAGTAAGTGAATGTAAAAGTAAAAGTCAAGCAAACGATTAATGAAAGATTATGAAAACGTGACGGCTCCTGGCTGGGGTCGTTACATCCCGAACTGTCATACTTTCAGACACTAATTCGCGACGAGGTGACTCACACAAACACCTCCCGAAACTGTCATACTTTCAGACACTAATTCGCGACGAGGTGATTCACACAAACGCCTCCCGAAACTGTCATACTTTCAGACACTAATTCGCGACGAGGCGACTCACACAAACACCTCCCGAAACTGTCATACTTTCAGACACTAATTCGCGACGAGGTGATTCACACAAACGCCTCCCGAAACTGTCATACTTTCAGACACTGATTCGCGACGAGGCGACTCACACAAACACCTCCCGAAACTGTCATACTTTCAGACACTAATTCGCGACGAGGTGATTCACACAAACGCCTCCCGAAACTGTCATACTTTCAGACACTAATTCGCGACGAGGCGACTCACACAAACACCTCCTGAAACTGTCATACTTTCAGACACTAATTTGCGACGAGGTGATTCACACAAACGCCTCCCGAAACTGTCATACTTTCAGACACTAATTCGCGACGAGGCGACTCACACAAACACCTCCCGAAACTGTCATACTTTCAGACACTAATTCGCGACGAGGTGATTCACACAAACACCAACAACAAGCAACCGCACAACCAAAACAATACAAGTCAACCACACAACCAAAACAATACAAGTCAACCACACAACCAAAACAATACAGGTCAACCACACAACCAAAACAATACAAGTAAACCACACAACCAAAACAATACAGGGCCACCATACAACCAAACCATGCTTAACCAAAACAAACAATAGCAAAGCAACCAGTTCACAATTCAAACCAAGTAAAGCAACCAACTAACAATTCAAACAAAGCAAAGCAATCACCCAACAACAATTCCTTACCGTTCCGTGGTGTAGGCCCGAAGGCAAAACAAACGTCCTCTACTTACCTGAACTCTGGCACCGCACTTACTCGCTTTGGCTATGGAAATTTCCCCACTCGGTAACCTATCACATTCACAAAATTCACTTAAGCATCACAATTCACTTCTAAAGAATATTTAAGCTAACTTTAACTTCAAATATTCAAACCTCATTAAATTTAAGTCTATATTCACCAATTACTCTCAAACTATTATTTCTGGCCTAATCCAACTAAAGCCTAACTAAATGGGCCACCAATTTGGGTTCGGTAAAAATCGACCCGAACTTCAAACGCGCGTAACTTTTGCGTCGGATATCGAAATCGAACGATTCTAGCGGCCACGTACTCCTCTAATAACCTATTTTAACCTGCCAAAAGGAATTTGAAAACAAACAACCCTAACTAGGTCAAATATCCAAAAACCCGAACTGCCCTTCACCCGAAAATTTCCCCCAACTCAATTTTTCATCAATTTCCATCCATTTCCTCACCAATCAATCATCCTCATACCCAATTAGCATAATCTAACAAAACCCTACTGTTTTAAACCAGAAAATCGAAGCCCCCAATTTGGAGCCCCTCTGTTTTTCGCCCTATTCGAGCTCCTTGATGCTCGGCACTCTTTGCCGGCATTATGCTCAGCAAGATGACGCCGAGAACAACCAGAAACGGCCGGCGATCGGAGCTCTAGCAGCTCGGCGATCCACGGCCTCGAACAGAGAAGAAACAGGGGAAAATCGAGCTTACCTGTCGGATTTGCGCACGGAGACGGGCCGGAGTCTACTCGTCGCAGTCGCCTGGCCGGAGAACGCCGGAAAACACCAGTCGATCGCCATTCAGTTGTTTTAATAAAAAAAAAACAAATAATAATAATAATAATGAAAACATTAATAATTTCTCTTAAAACATTAATAAAATAACATTTACCGTTTTGCCCTCTCGTTTTTCCGACCATTTCGACTTTCGTTAAAATCTCGTTCTTAAATTATAACTCACGGCTTAATTTCACTCGGACCCGAACTTAAATTAGAAACCTCCCTTTTCTTTTAAACTAATTAAAATAACCTATTTATTAAACAATTACCTTATCATTTTATTTTCTCTCTAATTTTTCCTTCTTAAAAAAAAATCTCGGGTGTTACACAAGTTCTTACTCTCTGCTATCAGCAAACTCTCCTCGACGGCCGGTTTACTCCGCCACCACTCGACTACTCTGCGCCTGAGGTATGCATTAGACAATGTGGCTATCTGTTAGTTTATTAGCTCTGTTTTCAGCTCTGTATTGAAGTTTTGGATTCTTCAATGGACGAGTATTGATAAGAACATTTTGAAACCCGAGATTGGTAATGTCATTCCGAATCGATTCTGGACATTTAAAACAACCAACCCTGAGTTATCATTTATCGAATCCGTCTGTTTTGATTTTGGGATTTCGGGTTACATTGAGTATTAAACTAAGAACTCGGGAATGACTCTTAGCTATTAGATCTTAGGATAACTTGAGATTAGAACTATTAGGATTTTGTTTTAACTACTGCAATGTAAATGTTCTAGGTGAAGAAGTTTGAAGAGGAAGGAACTCAAAGTGCTAAGGAGACCAGGTAAGTGAATGTGTAGGTTTCTCGGTCATTAGGACCCTACATCAAAGGATGCTAGGTAGAAACTCACATGATGATTAGAAGTTCCCCTTGTGTTACTGTCTAAAGTTTATGCCGATGATTAGCTCAATGATAAGGCTTCATGTCGAATGGTATTCTGTTCTGCAGCTTGACGATTTAAGAATTTCCAAGTACATGCATCATGACTATTTTATGCATATGAAAATGTTTTAAAAGCATGTTTTCTCATGAACAAGATAAGATGATAAAATCCCTGCAACGTGGTTGAGTGAGGGTTGGGGGCGGTTCGGCGTATGTCACAGTCCAAAGAAGGACATATGTATACGATCCGCAGTAGGGACCATGATCAAAATCACTGTCGAACCCCCTTTACCGGCACAAATCCTCTCTCATTCCACACAACTTAAATGATGATTATGAACAATGATTATGAACAATGATTACGAATGATGAATATGATTCATGACTATGGATGATGATTATGAACAAGAAAAGGCTAATGACCATGTATTTCTCCGAATTATGCATTCATGCATTCATGTTATTGTTGCATTCCTTACTAAGCATTAGGCTTATAGTTAAACCTTATGATGTAGGTGAAGAGTTAGCAGGTGAGGAATTTCATTCCAGAGATGAGGTTTAAAGCTAGTTGCCAGAGGATGCCCGGTGTGACAGTGCAAGGTTGGATAGGCGATTAAGTTTCCTGGTTATGCTCATAGTAAGTCAGAGAAGCTTATGATAAACAGATGAGTAAGTAGAATAGAATTTTCTTATAACAATGAGATTCTGATTTGAATGGTTTGACTTCAGAGTCTGTTAACAATTTTAAGGACTATTGAATGGTCTGTTTTGCTTAAGCCTTCCGCTATGCGTATCTTGAATGGGATATGGTTTTTACTCATTAGGGTTTATAATTTCCAGGTTAAGATTTGGGTGAGTTGTAGTATTTTCTGTTGGATGAGGTTGTTTGATGATTATAGTGTTTTACTGCCGTAAGATAGAAGCTGGATGAGGCATTCATTCGGCTGACGTCATCGGCAGATGTCAAATGATAGGAATCGAACGATTGAGTCTTCCGGATGACGTCACCGGAAGATGTAGCATGTTTCTTCATCGGCAGATGTAGAGTGTTTAACCTTCGGATGATGTAAGTATAAATTTTGTCGTCTAGCGATCGGCAGATGTAGAGTGTTTAGCCTTCGGATGATGTAAGTATAAATTTTGTCATCTAGCGATCGGCAGATGTAGAGTGTTTAGCCATCGGATGATGAAAGTGCTATTTTGTCGTCTAGCGATCGGCAGAAGTAGAGTGTTTAGTGATCGGATGATATAGAGCTTGTAAGCTATCGAAAGATGTCTTAGAGGAACACGTGAATTTCACATGTCTATCGGTAGATGTTTTAATGATCACGAGAGCTGCACGTGTCTACCGGTAGATGTCCACTACCGGATGATGTTTTAGACGTTCACGAGAGACGCACGTGCTCATCGGTAGATGTTTTCTACTGAACGTCGATGAGAGAGTCACATGATATGCACGTGATAGGTCGGATAATATGCGCTTCATCCGCCGATGCATGCAGACCCATGGAATTCGGGTAGAATAACGTAGGGCGACCCGAGGGAAATCCTCCACCGCCCGATTTCGTCATAGAATCAATGACCGTGTATGGTCGCTCATGTCTGTGAATGATTAAGTAAATAATGTCATGAAGAAGTCACGTACGAGGGACTGATTTTCCATCTGTTAAGTTGAAGTCCTTAAGCCTGTTAGGTATACTGTTATAAAAAAAAAACAGAGAAGGAGAAAAGAGTTCAAATATGAATTAAAGTTTTAAGACAAGTCATGAATTTCGTGGCGATCCTCCCCGGGTCGTTACAGATTAAGCGAGGGTTGGGGGCGGATTGACGCAAGCCACAGTCCAAAGAGGGACCATGAAAATGACCCGAAAGGGAATATGATCAAAATCACTGTCAATCCCCCTTTTACGACACAAATCCTCTCTTAATGCATATGATGAAAGTGATGAACAAGAATACGAATAAGGAACAAGAAAAGAGCATGAAAAGAATACGATTATGATTTTCTCTCAACTGTGCATTCACGAATACATGTTAGTTGTATTCCTTATTAAGCATTAGGCTTATAGTTTAAATCTTATGATGTAGGTGACAAGATATCAGGTGAGGATTCCAAAGTTAATGAGGATGTCGAGTTTGGTTGCTGAAAGGTATTCAGGGTGCAATCCTGTGGCTGGGTGGCGATTATGACCCTTGGTTATGTTCATTTTATGTCAGTAAGACTTATGAGAAAACTGATGCCTAAGTAGGATAGGATCATATTTTAATTTGGACCTGAAATTATCTGATTCAACTTCTGAGTTTGAGGATGATTGTAAGAACCTAAGATATCCTGTTTTATATGAGTCTTCCGCTTACGTATCCTGAACAAGTCTATGACATTTATTCGTTTAAGGTTTATGTCTATCAAGTTAAAATTTGTAAGAGTCGAGACATCCCCTGTTGGCTGTAGTTGTTTGATGATTATTGTATTTTACTGATGAATGATAAGAGCTGGATGAGTGTATCATCCAGCTGACGTCATCGGCAAGAGTTGGATGATAGAAGTTGATCGATTGAACCTCCCGGCTGACGTCCCCGGATGATGTCGAGTATTTTACTCATTGGATGATATAGTGTATTTGAGTCACCGGATGATTTAAACGTTATTTTGTCGTCTAGCGATCAGGCGATATAGTGTATTTCTAATGTCGTGTGATGTTTAATGAGTCACGAGAGATGCACGTGTCGTCCGGTAGATGACCTCTACCGGGCGATGTCCATTGAGTCACACGAAGTGCACGTGATAGATCGGATGATGTGTACCCTATCAGCCGTTGCATGCAAACCCATGCAGCCCGAGCAGAATCACGTCGAGTGATCTGAGGCATTCCTTCTCTGCCCGATTATGTCATGGATCTGATAACCAAGCATAGTCGCTCGATTCTGTGAACTAATGAGTTATTAGATCAGTGAAAGAGTGGAGTTTTGGATGGTTTAGTTTTGTCAGATGATTTGTGGTCTGCGAGTCAAGTTTTAAGTCCTAAGTATTAAAAAAAATAATACTAATAAAGAACAAGGTGCAGAAAGTAAGAATTAACTGATTAAGAAGGTCATGAATTACATGGCGACTCCAACTGGGATCGTTACAATATCTTCTTGTTTTGAGAAAGGCAAAGATCCTTTTTGAACCCCATTGTTTCTTGAGTCTTTGATGGAGAACAACAACATTGAAGTTGCTAAGGTAATAGCAAGGTATGTACCCTTTAACCATCTACTTTATTGGCTACTTAGAATTGGATGGATAGTGGACTATCTTGATTGTAGTCTTGATAGGATTTTTGAACATAATGACTATAATCCTTCTTTGATATTTACTTCTGAAGATTATTTGAAAGATAACTCATTTTGTGAAGTGGCACCTACTTTAATTCATGACTTGTTGCATCCACTTTTGAATTTGAAATATTATGTGGAGGATAAATTTTGTAGTAATTCCATTAGTGCATCTCTTGATTTCAACTTAGAACATTAATGCTTATGGAAGATATTATTGTTTAATTTTGAATTTAGTGATAGTAGTGTAAGTATGCCTCTAGTTTCCAAATTAAATTGTATTTTCTTGAGGAGACTAACCTTGTCAAATTTTGTAGCATTAGGAATTAAAAGGGAAGGAATTGGAAGTTGGCATAAGTGTGAGGCATCCTTCGATTTCAAACTTGGACTATTTGAGGAAGTGCCAAGGATGACACTTCACCATCCGCGGCCAAATCCATGGCAAAATTTTCCTACTAATTTGTTTGTTTATTTTGTAGGCCTCAATGTTCATAGCTAACTTTTTAAGCCTGGGCTAGTTGGTAAAGAACAAGGAGAAGAGTCTTTAGATTTGAGGACAAATCTTCAACAAGCCGGAGGAGATGATGTGCCCCGGATTGGGATCATTTGACCTCGACCAACTCCATGGCCGAATTTCTCTTTTTATGAGTTTGTTCATTTTTTAGGTACTCCTCATGACAAGGCAAAGATATCTACCATTCGAAGCAAAGGAGTACAAGAAGGCGATCTTTTAGATTTTTTGGTGTTCCTTTGAGCACCAATCTCTCTATTATTATCAAGTTTTCCGCAAGAGTAATTGCATCCCATTTGCAAGCCCATACCTTAACATGATCGAGATGACATCTGTAACGACCCTTACCCGTACCCTAAATTTACAGTACAAATTTTTCTTTTTTTTTTTTTGCGTAAAATCTTTAAATCTAACTTTCGAGCGGAAACAAAATCTTTAGAGCCGGAATTGAAATTGTTAACGGCGTTTGGAATTTCCTTTGAAAACTATATACAATAACTTTAAACTATTAATTAAACTTTAAATAATATAAGAAATAATTAAAATAAAAATCTCTTTTTTTTTTTATTAAGTATATGTTCTGCCAAAAATGGCAGAACATGTGGCGATTGCTCGCCACAATTGTGGCGAGCAGTCGCCCTTCGGCGTTCACAACCAGGCGAGTAGTCGCCTGGTTGATCGCCTGGCGTTTCTTCGGCCAACAAGCAATCGCCACATTTACGTGGCGATCGCTTCACCCAGGCGATTACTCACCACCTTCTCTGGATTTCTCCAGAGAAGGGTGAATTCCCTTGGCGCTTCAAGCAGAGGGATGGGCGATTGCTCGCCTCCCTCAGGCGAATACTCGCCACTGCCTCTGGATTCTTTTAATTCCAGAGGCTGTTTTTTCTTTAACTACTTCACGCCCTCATTCCCTGCATACACCAATTACACCCAACACACACAACATCCAATCTTCACCTTTCACATTCCATTTTCACACCTTTCATACATTCCTCTATAACACATTTCTACGCCATAACACTATCATTAACACCCTTTACACTCGTCATCCGGTTACCGACTCAAAATACGTTTAAACCATAACTAATTTCGTAAAAACGAACCGCGTGATTCCGTTTAAAAGTGTAATATATCCTCCTGTTTTAGAAATCGGTAAAACATTTACAAAATACATCCAATTTCACAAAATACTTTCGACTAATTAACCAGATTCCAACATCCTATAATATTCTAACAATTTCTATCCAAAATAACCCAAAATACCTATGTACGTCCCCACGGGTCAAAATCACGCACCGACTGCCAGCGCACTCCCACGGGCCTCCTCCTTCAACATGTTCATACTTCAGACGGAGGGATATCTTCCTCACCTGTCTCAATATCACCTACACCATAGAATTTAAACACGTGAGCTAGGGGCTCAGTAAATCTAAGTGAAATGCAAATGTATGCTATGCTATGCTATGTTCTTTTGAAACTCTGCATTCTTTTCATTTCTTTGTTTCTTTGTTTCTGTGTCTATGTGTCACCCGGGGCTTCACTCTCGTTAGATAGGAGCGGCACATCCCGCGATTGGATAGCCCCTCGGATCTAACACGGGGGGAAAGCATGCTTCCTTCGACAGCCATGCCTGAACCACCGCACCCGGCGTGATTATCTCTGTTGTTCAATTACGTACTTTGTTTACCTTTTTCTATGTAAAACACTTTGAAGGAGATCGCCGTTGAGGAAGAAAAGTCGCGTGAGGGGTGGAGAGAAATGAAAATTGCGTTGAAGTGTTGGAGAAGAAACACTTCCCTTTTATCTATTTGCCACTATGGGCTTGGCAAATGACCAAATTGCCTTTCCTTTTAAATTTCTATTTGTTTCGTTAGTTATTCTATTATTTAACTAACGATTCGTTTTCTCCAAATTCTCCTATTTTGTCATAAATTCCAATTTATTATTACGGCTTCGTTAAAATTTTCCGTTCGAATAACAGGCTTAATTCGACGTATTTACAAAATGGCCGTTTATATAAAAAGGAATTCTCGTATAGTCGGGTGTTACAACATCAATGTTGCTAAGCAAGTGGAAATAGAAGTCTCCATTGGTGGATATCAGGATAGAGTGTTTTGTGATGTGGTTCCTATGAGCGCTAGTCATCTGTTGTTGGAGAGGTCCTGGCAATTTGATCATCGAGTACTACATGATGGCCACTCTAATTCCTATTCCTTGAAGTTTGGTGAGAAAATGATTAAGTTAACTCCTCTCAAATCAGAACAAGTAGCTCAAGACGAGGGGTTGAGAAAGAAGGGGAATGATAAATCCAACCTCTTTTTGTCAAAGAATGAGTTAAAAATCTCTCTATTAGTGGGCGGTCTGATCATCCTTATGTTGTTCAGAGAAAGGATGGAAGAACTCAGAGGAATTCCCAAAGAAGTTAAGGGGATTTTGAAACAGTTTGAAGATATGTTTATGGAGTAACTACCAAAGGGTCTACCACCCCTTAAGGGGTATTGAGCATCAAATAGACTTGCAACCAGGGGCTGTACTTCTAAATCATCGTGCTTATAGAATGAATCCGGAAGAGACCAAGGAATTGCAGAACCAAGTGGAGGAACTATTGGAGAAGGGGTAAATCCGGGAGTCACATAGTCCATGTGTAGTTCCCACCCTTCTAGTACCAAAAAAAGATGACTCCTTGAGGATGTGCATAGATAGCAGAGCCATCAATCAAATAACAATCAAGTATCAGTACCTCATTCATCGGCTGGAGGATATGTTAGACGATCTTAGTGGGGCTTCCTATTTTTCTAAAGTGGATTTAAAGAGCTGCTACCACCAAATACGAATGAAGGAGGGCGATGAATGGAAGACGGCTTTGAAAACCAAGTATGGGTTATTCGAGTTGTTGGTAATGTCGTTTTGTCTTTCAAACGTCCCGAGCACTTTTATGCGGCTCATGCACTACGTGCTCAAATATTTCATGGGCAAATTTATTGTGGTGTACTTTGATGATATTTTAGTGTACAGTTCAGACCTCGCCACACACCTAGATCATCTTGGCATTCTTTTTGTTACTCTCCGGGACGCCAAACTCTTCGAGAATCTCAAGAAGTGCTCTTTCACCCAAGAGAGGGCATACTTCCTTGGCTTCATCATTACGAAGGATGGTATGGAGGTAGATGATTCGAAGATTGAAGCCATCAGGGATTGGTCAGTTCCAAAATGGGTATTGGATGTGAGGAGTTTCCACGGGTTGGCCTCGTTCTACAGAAGGTTCATTAAGAACTATAGTCCCATTATGGCTCTCATCACAGATTGCACCAAGAAAGGGAAAGAGTTTCATTGGACTGTCACGTGCCACTAGAGTTTCGAATCAATCAAAGAGAAGTTATGCAAAGCACCCGTCCTCATGCTTCCTGACTTCTGACTTCAACTAAGTTTTTGAGGTTGAATATGATGCCTTTGGATGGGTATTGGAGCCTTGCTCATGCAAGTGAATAGCCCACTTGCCTATTTTGGTGAGAAGCTTAAGGGGGCTATCGTCAGCTATTCGACTTACGACAAAGAATTCAATGCCGTCATCCGAGCACTTGAGGTATGACAACATTACCTACTTCCAAAGGAATTCATTATACATATCGACCATCAAGCCCTAAAACACATCAAAAGTCAAGGGAAACTCAATAGAAGACATGCAAAATGAGTGGAGTTCCTACATCATCAAATACAAAAAGGGGGAAACAAATATTGGGGCGAATGCTCTCTTTAGGAGGTATATTCTTCTAATTGAACTAAGCACAAGGTTTTTTGGTTTTGAGTGGATAAAGAACACCTATGAAAGAGATGTGGATTTCGGCCATTGGTATAGAAAATGCAAGGAGAAGGCCGAAGGGGATTATCGTGTGGTGGATGACTTCCTTTTCAAAAAGGGGAAACTATGCATACCAAACGGAGGCATTAGAGAGTCCTTGATCAAAGAAGCCCATGGAGGTGCATTGGCAAATCACTTTGAGGAGAAGAAGACTATGGAGATGCTCAAGGAGCATTTTTATTGGCCACACTAATCCAGGATGTGCATCAAGTGTTAGAAAGATGTATGGTGTGCAAAAAGGCTAAAAGTAAAGTGCTTTCTCAAGGGCTTTACCTACTATTGCTGGTACCAAACTATCCTTGGGAGGAAGTGAGTATGAATTTCGTTATGGGGCTACCTCGTACTAACCGAGCCAAGGAGTCGATCATGGTGGTTGTGGATAAGTTTTCGAAAATGACACACTTTATAGTTTGTTCCGAGACAGATGACTCATCCCACATAGCCAAAATATTTTTCAAGGAAGTGGTTCGTTTGCATGGGATTCCAAAATTCATAGTTTCGGATAGGGACACCAAGTTCCTAAGTTCTTTTTGGACAACACTACAGAGAAAGTGTCACGACCCTGTTAAGGGCCGAGACTAATTCATAATTTCGTGGAACTCTTATTCTAAATATGCTCTCTGCACACATTTTTTTTTTACAGAAAGAACTTTCAACACTCGACTCATCCATAAAACTGTCGGCATAACTAGTCGCAGAGCAGAGCGACTAAACTCAGACATTGATTTCATAACACGATCGGGCAGAAGGGAGGTGCCATCAGACCTCACGACTTCATCGTTCGCGGGGCTGCATGGATTTACAAACATCCACCAATCAACATGTGTATCCCACGTGCCACATAAAACTTAATCTGATCGCTAACGACAAAACTTAGATACACTCATCCGATGGGATAAACAACATCATCCGATTGACATGCGTATCTCACGTGACACATTAAGACTCCATCCGATCGCTAGACGACAAAAACTTATATACACTCATCCGATGAAATAACAGCATCATCCGATTGGCATGCGTATCTCACGTAACACATTAAGACTCCATCCGATCGCTAGACGATAAAAACTTATATATGCTCATCCGATGAAATAACAGCATCATCCAATTATAAAACAACATAGTTTAAACTACTCCTGCCGATGACGTCAGCCGGATGATTTACTCATCCGATCAAAACAGCACTACTTACATCATCCGATTACTCATCTCTACTCGCATCATCCGATCACAAAACGACAAAGTTTAGACTACTCCAACCGATGATGTCAGCCGGATGATTTACTCATCCGATCAAAACAACACTACTCACATCATCCGATTACTCATCTTTACTCACATCATCCAATCACAAAACGACAAGGTTTAGACTACTCCTGCCGATGACGTCAGCCGGATGATTTACTCAACTAATCAAAACAACACTACTCACATCATGTGATTACTCATCTTTACTCATATCATCCGATCACAAAACGACAAAGTTTAAACTACTCTGCTCTGACTTATACATAAACTCAATCCGAGTTGTAACACCCGACTTTACGGGATTTAATTTTTATTCCAATATAAACGGCATTTTCGTAAATAGGTCAAATGTGGTCCGTTTTGCAAACGGAGAGTTTTAGCAAAGCCGTTTTAATAAATTGGAATTTATGGTAAAATATGGAGTTTTGGAGAAAAGGAATCGTTAGTCGAATAACGAATTAAGTAACGAAACAAAATAGAAAACAAAGCGAAGAGTAATTTAGTCATTTTGCAAACCAATTTTATAAAAAATCATAAAGTCTCCACCTTTTCCCCTCACTCACGCCAACTCCATTCTCTCTCTCTCACCGTGCGATTTTCTTCCTCCCTCCGCGCGACTCCTTCTCCTCTTCACGACGACGAGAGCTCCGACGACTCAATTCTCTTCACGTTTCCTCCTCCTTCCTCGACTCTAGGTACGAATCTATGGTTTTGGAGAGGTAGATATCGATTTCTAGGGTTTAAAACAATTAGGGTTTGTTAAGATTTTCGTCGGAAATATGAATCGATGTTTGTGATTGATAGGTTGAGCTTATTTATGCCTCTAATAGACGTATTGATAATTATCAGAGCTTAGTTCATCGATTTGTTGAGGTGTATTGAAGCATTGGTTAACTTGGAGCTTAAAAACCTCCATTAATGGGGTTTTTGAAATGCCGAGCGGGAATTGCTCGACGAAATGCCTCAACGAACTAAAATAGAGTTTAGGAGAATTTTCTATAGTTAGGAGTTAGCAACTTTTGGAGTTTGGTGATTTAGACTCGATTTAATTCGTATATTGTGAAATGTATAGGTGAACGAACACTCGTGGACGAAGCTCGTGAACGACGGACGCGAGGTAAGTCTCTGTGACTTGTTTGGCCATTTAGGCCTACACCGTACGAATAGAGTCGATCGAGGATATTGGAGATGTATTTGGGTAGATTAGAACGGGTAGCTAGTTTACATTCGGTTAGGTTATTAATTGTAGTGTTCATTGATTGTTAATGCTTTATTTTTCATTGTATCGTTATCGTTATTGCATCGAGCATGTTCATGCATTGTTTTCTAGCATGCATGCAAAATGAATTTCAAAGTTTTTTACATAGAAAAAGGTAAACAAAGTACGTAATTGAACAACAGAGATAATCACGCCGGGTGCGGTGGTTCAGGCATGGCTGTCGAAGGAAGCATGCTTTCCCCCCGTGTTAGATCCGAGGGGCTATCCAATCGCGGGATGTGCCGCTCCTATCTAACAAGAGTGAAGCCCCGGGTGACACATAGACACAGAAACAAAGAAACAAAGAAATGAAAAGAATGCAGAGTTTCAAAAGAACATAGCATAGCATAGCATACATTTGCATTCACTTAGATTTACTGAGCCTCTAGCTCACGTGTTTAATTCTATGGTGTAGGAGACATTGAGACAGGTGAGGAAGACATCCCTCCGCCTGAAGTATGAGCAGATTGAAGGAGGAGGCCCGTGGGAGTGCGCTGGAAGTCGGTGCGTGATTTTGACCCGTGGGGACGTACATAGGTATTTTGGGTTATTTTGGATAGAAATTGTTAGAATATTATAGGATGTTGGAATCTGGTTAATTAGTAGAAAGTATTTTGTGAAATTGGATGTATTTTGTAAATGTTTTACCGATTTCTAAAACAGGAGGATATGTTACACTTTTAAAAGGAACCACGCGGTTCGTTTTTACGAAATTAGTTATGATTTAAACGTATTTTGAGTCGGTAACCGGATGACGAGTGTAAAGGGTGTTAATGATAGTGTTATGGCGTAGAAATGTGTTTTAGAGGAATGTATGAAAGGTGTGAAAATGGAATGTGAAAGGTGAAGATTGGATGTTGTGTGTGTTGGGTGTAATTGGTGTATGCAGGGAATGAGGGCGTGAAGTAGTTAAAGAAAAACAGCCTCTGGAATTAAAAAAAATCCAGAGGCAGTGGCGAGTATTCGCCTGAGGGAGGCGAGCAATCGCCCATCCCTCTGCTTGAAGCGCCAAGGGAGTTCACCCTTCTCAGGAGAATTCCAGAGAAGGTGGCGAGTAATCACCTGAGTGAAGCGATCGCCACGTAAAAAGTGGCGATTGCTGGTTGGCCGAAGAAATGCCAGGCGATCAACCAGGCGACTACTCGCCTGGTTGTGATCGCTCAAGGGCGATTGCTCGCCACAATTGTGGCGAGCAATCACCACATGTTCTGCCATTTTTGGCAGAACATATACTAAATAAAAAAAAAGGATTTTTATTTTAGTTATTTCTTTTATTATTTAAAGTTTAATTAATATAGTTTTCAAAGAAAATTTTCAAACGCCGTTCGAACTTTCAATTTCGATTTTAGAAGTGTTATTTCCGCTAGAACGAGAGATTTACAGTTTGTACGTGTAAAAAAAAAAAAATTTATGGCAAAAACAAGGATAGGTTTAATGGTCGTTACAGTTATGGTATCAGAGCCCCCGGGTTTTAAAAACGGTTCTGTAGACTGCACGACTGCTTAGCCACTACACGGACATCCTTCATCAACTGTAAGTACGTTTAATTGTTTTATTTTAATTTGATTTCTTAGGATTATTTGTTTTAATTTTATAGGAATTATAGAATATGGTTCGAGGTAAGGACGCCCGAGACGATGCTTTGGATAGATTGACTGATTTGCTGGACCGTCAAGCCCAGCATATGGATAGACAGGCCCGGCAAATTGAGAACCTAGTAAATGAAAACCGTGAGAATCAACGTGAAAATCAAAGAGCTCGGGATATAGTTGTTCCTAATGGTCAAAGTATGGAGAGACTTCAAAAGTTAAGACCTCCGATATTTAATGGGCAATCTACGGACCCCTCTATTGCTGAGGAGTGGGTTCGGAAAATGGAGGATATGATGGCGTATGCCAAAGTGGATAATGCCGAGAAGGTTGAGTGCGCTACGTTCCACTTGGAATTAGATGCTCGAACTTGGTGGGATTCTATTAAAGTTACGACTGACGTGTCACTGATGAGGTGGGAACGGTTTAAGACCGTGTTCTTTGATAAATACTTCAGCCGTACAATGAGAGCGGCAAAGAGAGCTGAGTTTACGCAATTGAAGCAAACTGGTACAGTTGCAGAGTATATCAAGAAGTTTGAAGCTTTATCCAAGTTTGCACCACGCCTAGTCAGCGATAATGAAAAAAAGGTGCATCAATTTATGGATGGGCTAGATAGGGAGATTCGGAAGAACGTCATTGTGTCTGGTATTATGGATGTGCCCTATGAGGAAATTGCAGCGAGAGCCTTGGAATTCGAGGCTGCAGAGTTGACGTGTGTTAAGCCAAGGGAGCCTGCTAAAGGCTTCTTTCGCGAGATTCAGTCTCAGGTACGGAATAGAGGCTGGCAACCTAGAGGACAACAACAACAACGAGGCGTCAAAAGGCTTCATGAGGGAGGAAATGATAAGGGCAAAGGGAAGCAGGTTCAAGGGGCCGCTCAGAAGCCCGTTTGTCCTAAGTGCCAGAAGGAACATTTTGGTGAGTGCCGAGTGGGTACCAATAGCTGTTATCGATGCGGTGAAGTGGGCCATTATGCCATGAATTGCCCGTTATTGAACTGAACACAACCAGGCAAAGATCAGCGAAGAGTTATGCCAAGGATATTCGCATTCATTGAACCTGGAGATGTCGATGATGAGGCACAGCCATCCGTCATAGCAGGTACTATTCTAGTCATGGGTGTACCAGTATTTTCCTTAATAGATACAGGAGCTACGCACTCCTTTATTTCAACTGCTTGCATGGGTAGATTGGGGCTAGTATCTGAGTTGGCTGAGTGCGAGTATAGAGTAATGCTGCCTTCGGGAGCAAATATGCAGTCTGATCAGGTTTTCCAGGGCAACGTCGTCTCTGTGGGAAACAACACCCTCTATGCCCGGTTGATAGTTATGGGAATAGAGGTGTACGATCTTATTTTGGGGATGGATTGGCTTGCACGCCATTGCGCCACAATTGACTGCGGGTCCGGGATGGTGACTTTCCGCCCTCCGAACAAAGTTGAGTTCACTTTTCAGGCAATGAATAGGTTAAGCGGGCTACCTACTTCTTATTCGATGATAGCCAGGGAGCAATTTAAAGATGGGTGCTCGATTTTTGTGGCCATGGTGGTTGATACTCGACTACTTGATAAAATGAAACCGGATGATCTCCCAGTTGTTAAAGAGTTCTCGGGGATTTTTCTCGATGATCTTCCAGGACTACCGCCTGATCGGGAGATCGAGTTTGTAATTGATGTTTATCCGAGTTCAGCGCCTGTATCTAAGAATGCGTACAGATTGGCGCCTGCAGAATTGAAGGAACTGAAATCTCAGTTGGAGGAGCTATTAGACAAAGGGTTCATTCGACCCAGCTTTTCTCCGTGGGGCGCACCGGTCCTATTTGTGAAGAAAAAGGACGGAACTCTCAGGATGTGCGTTGATTATCGGGAGTTAAATAAATTGACCGTGAAGAATAGGTATCCACTGCCCCAAATTGACGATCTATTTGACCAGTTGCAGGGTGCCCGAGTGTTTTCAAGGATCGACCTACGCTCGGGTTACTATCAGTTGAAAGTCCGAAAAGAAGATATTGAAAAGACAGCGTTTCGAACGAGGTATGGGCATTACGAATTTCTTGTGATGTCCTTTGAACTTACCAATACTCCTGCAGCATTTATGGATATGATGAATCGCGTCTTCAAAGAGTATTTGGACAGGTTTGTCGTTGTTTTTATAGATGACATCCTGGTTTATTCCAAGACAAAGGAGGAGCACGAGGAACATTTGCGGATCGTTCTAAGGACCTTGTGTCAACATCAATTGTATCCGAAATTTTCTAAGTGTGAATTCTGGCTTGATCAAGTAAGTTTTCTTGGTCATATCATATCCCAAGAGGGAGTCTCAGTAGACCCATCTAAAATTGAGGTCGTCAAGCAATGGCCGCAGCCTAAGAATGTACGAGAGGTACGAGGATTTCTTGGTTTGGCTGGATACTACAGGAAATTCATTGAGGGATTTTCAAAGATAGCAGTCCCTCTATCCAAATTGACGAGAAAGAATGAAAGATTTGTATGGTCACCTTCTTGTGAGAAGAGTTTTATGGAACTGAAACAGAGATTGACTACGGCTCCAGTTCTGACACTACCAGTCGAGGGTGATAAGTTCAGTATTTACTGTGATGCCTCGGGAATTGGACTGGGATGTGTATTAATGCAGGAAGGCAAGGTCGTCGCTTATGCTTCTAGACAATTGAAGCCATATGAACAAAACTATCCGACACACGACCTTGAGCTTGCAGCGGTCGTTTTTGTTTTAAAAATCTGGAGACATTACCTGTATGGACAGCAGTGTGAAGTGTTTTCAGATCACAAGAGCTTAAAGTACTTGTTTACAAAGAAGGAATTGAACATGCGACAAAGACGGTGGTTGGAATTCGTTAAAGATTACGATTTTGAAATTAAATACCACCCGGGAAAAGCAAATAAAGTAGCTGATGCCTTGAGCCGAATGCCTACAACGAGCCAGCCTTTGCTTGCGTCAATGTCGGTAATGTTGAGGTCTGAGATTGAGAACTTCGACGTGGAAATTGTGGCAGAATTGTCCAGCATGCTTACTAATATTTCTCTTAGACCAACGATTTTAGACAAGGTCCGAGAGGCTCAACAGAACGATTCGGAGTGTGAAAGGCATCGAACGAGCATGACATCTGAAGGATTTTCTGATTTTAACCTGACAGATGATGGAGTATTGAAATTTAGGCACAGGTGGTACGTGCCTGACGATTATGAGCTGAAAAATGAGATCTTAACTGAGGCACATTCCTCGGCGTATTCGGTACATCCGGGGAGCACCAAAATGTACAGAGACTTGAGACAACATTTTTGGTGGCCTAATATGAAGAGAGAAATTGCCAGGTATGTAGAAACCTGCCTGATTTGTCAACAGGTAAAGGCAGAACATCAAAGGCCAGCTGGAACCTTACAGCCACTGCCTATTCCAGAGTGGAAGTGGGAGCAAATATCCACAGATTTTATAGTTGGGCTCCCGAGAACGACAAAGGGGCACGATGGTATTTGGGTGGTAGTGGACCGTTTGACAAAGACGGCTCACTTCCTGCCAGTAAAGATGACCTATTCTATGGACCAGCTAGCTGAGTTGTACGTACAGGAGATTGTCAGACTACACGGAGTGCCTATCTCTATTGTTTCTGATAGAGATGCTAGATTTACTTCGAAGTTCTGGAAGAGTTTACATAAGGCAATGGGAACTCAGTTAAATTTTAGCACGGCATTTCATCCTCAAACTGACAGACAGACTGAAAGAACAAATCAGATTCTCGAAGATATGCTTAGAGCTTGCGTGCTAGAGTTTTAGGGCTCGTGGAGCCGATATCTGCCATTGATTGAGTTTTCATACAATAACAGCTTCCAGGCTACGATTGGCATGGCTCCGTATGAGGCGCTGTATGGTCGAAAATGCAGGTCTCCACTATATTGGGATGAGGTAGGCGAAGCTAGCATTGTTGGCCCAGATATTTTACAACAAACAGCGGAGAAAATCGCTGTTATTCGACAACGCATAGAGATTGCACAATGCCGCCAAAAGAGTTATGCTGACACCAGGCGGAGTGAATTGCAGTTTAAGGAGGGTGACGAGGTGTATTTAAAAATTTCTCCGTTCAAAGGCGTTATGCGATTTGGAAGACGAGGCAAGTTGAATCCTCGTTTTGTCGGACCTTTTCCTATTTTGAAGAGGATTGGAACAATGGCATACAGGTTACAACTCCCAGCATCTATGGAAGGTATTCACGATGTGTTCCACGTGTCTATGCTCAGAAAATGCGTGCGTAATCCATCACACGTCGTTGAAACAAGGGAGATTGAAGTACAACCAACGCTGACCTATGAGGAAAGGCCAGTACGAATCCTGGAGTCTTCTATCAAAGTGCTACGAAATAAGGAGATTCCTCTGGTAAAAGAAGAAGCTACTTGGGAGAGACAGCAGGATATGATGTTGAAGTATCCTGATCTATTTGTATAATCAAATTTTGAGGACAAAATTTCAATTAAGGTGGATGGATTGTAACACCCGACTTTACGGGATTTAATTTTTATTCCAATATAAACGACATTTTCGTAAATAGGTCAAATGTGGTCCGTTTTGCAAACGGAGAGTTTTAGGAAAGCCGTTTTAATAAATTGGAATTTATGGTAAAATATGGAGTTTTGGAGAAAAGGAATCGTTAGTCGAATAACGAATTAAGTAACGAAACTAAATAGAAAACAAAGCGAAGGGCAATTTAGTCATTTTGCAAACCAATTTTATAAAAAATCATAAAGTCTCCACCTTTTCCCCTCACTCACGCCAACTCCATTCTCTCTCTCTCACCGTGCGATTTTCTTCCTCCCTCCGCGCGACTCCTTCTCCTTTTCACGACGACGAGAGCTCCGACGACTCGATTCTCTTCACGTTTCCTCCTCCTTCCTCGACTCTAGGTACGAATCTACGATTTTGGAGAGGTAGATATCGATTTCTAGGGTTTAAAACAATTAGGGTTTGTTAGGATTTTCGTCAGAAATATGAATCGATGTTTGTGATTGATAGGTTGAGCTTATTTATGCCTCTAATAGACGTATTGATAATTATCGGAGCTTAGTTCATCGATTTGTTGAGGTGTATTGAAGCATTGGTTAACTTGGAGCTTAAAAACCTCCATTAATGGGGTTTTTAAAATGCAGAGCGCGAATTGCTCGACGAAATGCCTCAACGAACTAAAATAGAGTTTAGGAGAATTTTCTATAGTTAGGAGTTAGCAACTTTTGGAGTTTGGTGATTTGGACTCGATTTAATTCGTATATTGTGAAATGTATAGGTGAACGAACACTCGTGGACGAAGCTCGTGAACGACGGACGCGAAGTAAGTCTCTGTGACTTGTTTGGCCATTTAGGCCTACACCGTACGAATAGAGTCGATCGAGGATATTGGAGATGTATTTGGGTAGATTAGAACGGGTAGCTAGTTTACATTTGGTTAGGTTATTAATTGTAGTGTTCATTGATTGTTAATGCTTTATTTTTCATTGTATCGTTATCGTTATTGCATCGAGCATGTTCATGCATTGTTTTCTAGCATGCATGCAAAATGAATTTCAAAGTGTTTTACATAGAAAAAGGTAAACAAAGTACGTAATTGAACAACAGAGATAATCACGCCGGGTGCGGTGGTTCAGGCATGGCTGTCGAAGGAAGCATGCTTTCCCCCCGTGTTAGATCCGAGGGGCTATCCAATCGCGGGATGTGCCGCTCCTATCTAACGAGAGTGAAGCACCGGGTGACACATAGACACAGAAACAAAGAAACAAAGAAATGAAAAGAATGCAGAGTTTCAAAAGAACATAGCATAGCATAGCATACATTTGCATTCACTTAGATTTACTGAGCCTCTAGCTCACGTGTTTAATTCTATGGTGTAGGAGACATTGAGACAGGTGAGGAAGACATCCCTCCGCCTGAAGTATGAGCAGATTGAAGGAGGAGGCCCGTGGGAGTGCGCTGGAAGTCGGTGCGTGATTTTGACCCGTGGGGACGTACATAGGTATTTTGGGTTATTTTGGATAGAAATTGTTAGAATATTATAGGATGTTGGAATCTGGTTAATTAGTAGAAAGTATTTTGTGAAATTGGATGTATTTTGAAAATGTTTTACCGATTTCTAAAACAGGAGGATATGTTACACTTTTAAACGGAACCACGCGGTTCGTTTTTACGAAATTAGTTATGATTTAAACGTATTTTGAGTCGGTAACCGGATGACAAGTGTAAAGGGTGTTAATGATAGTGTTATGGCGTAGAAATGTGTTTTAGAGGAATGTATGAAAGGTGTGAAAATGGAATGTGAAAGGTGAAGATTGGATGTTGTGTGTTGGGTGTAATTGGTGTATGCAGGGAATGAGTGCGTGAAGTAGTTAAAGAAAAACAGCCTCTGGAATTAAAAACAATCCAGAGGCAGTGGCGAGTATTCGCCTGAGGGAGGCGAGCAATCGCCCATCCCTCTGCTTGAAGCGCCAAGGGAGTTCACCCTTCTCAGGAGAATTCCAGAGAAGGTGGCGAGTAATCGCCTGGGTGCAGCGATCGCCACGTAAAAAGTGGCAATTGCTGGTTGGCCGAAGAAATGCCAGGCGATCAACCAGGCGACTACTCGCCTGGTTGTGATCGCTCAAGGGCGATTGCTCGCCACAATTGTGGCGAGCAATCACCACATGTTCTGCCATTTTTGGCAGAACATATACTAAATAAAAAAAAAAGGATTTTTATTTTAATTATTTCTTTTATTATTTAAAGTTTAATTAATATAGTTTTCAAAGAAAATTTTCAAACGCCGTTCGAACTTTCAATTTCGATTTTAGAAGTGTTATTTCCGCTAGAACGAGAGATTTACAGTTTGTACGTGTAAAAAAAAAAAAAAAATTTACGGCAAAAACGAGGATAGGTTTAAGGGTCGTTACACGAGTATACATAGTGGAAGACTTCATTCAAAACAGACCATCACATATATATAAATCCTTAAAATCATTCTCGAGCTCAGAAGCTAAAACATGTAATATCTGAAAATATAACGCTCTTAAGAGAAATCTCATCCTACTTAGAAATTGTATCTGTCATATTCTAGTATCTAATGACATGAGAAAACTCGTCCTATTTTAACCTCAGTTTTTGAAATCCTTACTGACATCACATGAGCAGTAACCACGGGTCATAATCGCCTTCTCCAGCCACGCACTGTCACCCTGAGCACATCCAGCAACCAGCCTTAGACTTCCTCATTGAATTTGGAATCCTCACCTGTTAATTCTTCACCTACATCATAAGGTTTAAACTATAAGCCTAATGCTTAGTAAGGAATGCAATACTAACACATATGCATGAATGCACAGTTTAAAGAAACACATGCTCATGAATCTTTTCTCGTTCTTGTTCATATTCATATTCATATTCATCGTTTAATTCGTCATTCATATTCATCATTCATATTCATTATTTACATTGTATGGATTAAGAGAGGATTTGTGCCGGTAAAGGGGGTTTGACAGTGAAAGTGTACATAGTCCCTTGCGGGTCGTATTCTTGGTCCCTCTTTTGGACAGTGACATACGCCAAACCGCCCCAACCCCCTCATAATCCATGTTGCATAGGTTTCATATTCATATTTTATTCATGAGAGAAAACATGCAATTAAAACATTTCATGTGCTTGAGAAACATTCGTCATGCATGAGCAGGGATACCCTTGGTTCATCATTCTACTGAACAGGTCATACATCTAACAAAGATCATTCTTTCAGTTCAAGTATCGTAACTAACAGACAAAAGCTCAGATAATCTTTAAACAGCGAAAGACAACTTCTAACTAGTATCCCTGTGATGTAGGACCCTAATGGCCGGGCAATCCTACACATTCACTTACCTGGTTTCCTTAGCAAATGGAGCACTTCTCTGCAATCTTCTTCACCTAGAACATTCTACATTACAGAGTTAAACAAAATCCTATAAGTCCTAACCAATAGTTATCCTAGAATATAACACATTTGTACTTCTAGGTTCTCTAGTCAGCACCTTGTATGTATGGATTCAGTTTCTAGATCCTAAATAATCAGATTCAACCTAGCAGTTGTACACAGTCGATTATCTTAATCTCCAGATTCGAATCTGAAATGTCGTTACTAAATGAGGATTAAAATGTCACTAAAATAACTCTGTCATTAAATAATCTGAAACTACATAGCTTAGCTGAAAAACAGAGCTCAAAATGATTAACCAGCAACTACATTGTCGAGTCTTACCTAGGGTGTGAATTCGTCGGGGTGGAGACTGAAGAATCGGTCGCCAAAAGGAGCTGTAGCTGGCAGAGAGAGAGAGCTCTGGAGAAGAGAGAAATTGCCGAGAGTGAATGTGTCGGCTACAGTGAGGTTTTAGTGAGGTTTAAGGTTTCCATTTTCTATATATATTAACTAAAATCCAACTTAATTACAAACTTACCACCCAACCTAGTTTCACTCAACTTGTAATAAATATGTCTTGACATTAAATTTAAAATCATAAAGATTAATAAAAAGGGTGACAATCAAAATGGTTAAGAAAATCACCTGGTCAAAATTGTCGGGTGTTACAAAAAGCTTGGTACAATGTCACTTTTCAGCACCTATTTCCATCCTCAAACAGATGGCCAAACCGAAGTCGTGAATCAAACTTTGGAAACTTTATTGAGGAACATAGTGGGAAAGAAGCTCACTGATTGAGGTTTTCAACTTCCTTACATCGAATTCACTTATAATAGGAGTGTGCACTCCTCTACGCAAATGACACCATTTGAGGTCGCTTATGGATTCAATCCACTTACCCCATTGGATCTCATACCATTACCCGTGAAAGACCTTGTCAATCCTATTGGAGCAAGCAAAGCGAATCAAGTCAAGTATGCATGAGAAGGTGAAGAAAACTATTGAAAAGAAAAATAAAACCTTTGCCAAACTTGTAACCAAGGAAGAAAGGAAGTTATTTTTAAAGAATGGGACCTAGTGTGGCTTCATTTAAGGAAATAAAGGTTTCCCAAGCAACGGAAATCTAAACTTCACCCTAGGGCTGATGGTCCATTCAAGGTCCTTGAAAAGATCAACAATAATGCTTACAAGCTAGAATTGCTGGGAGAGTATGGCGTCTCCGCTAACTTTAATGTACAGGATCTTTTCCCTTACATCGAAAACTAGAGATTTCTAAGTCCTAGGATTTGTGGTCAAATCCTTTTTCACCCGGAGAGGATAATATGCCACGGGGAGCTATCACTCAGTCTCGTGCCAAATCCTTGACCGACGGCTCTTTTTCTAACAAATCTTCTCTTTTTGTAGGTGGCATACCATTGGAGCAAATGGAGTGGAAACCAAATGATCAAGATCTAGAGAAGCCTTACCATCTAATTGTATGGGAACATTATCCTTGGCCATGCAACGATTGAGGAGGGAATGTTGTCTTCCCTAGTTTTCACTAATTGTAATCGCCTTGTAATTTCCTTTTAACTTTAGTTTGTCGTTTGTTTTTTATTAGCTAAACTTAAGAGCTGATTTGTTGCATGTTAGGTGCATTTATTGTGGTTCAAATTCAGGTGAAAAGGACATGTGGAGAGATCCTAAACTTTGCAAAAAGTACCCAATTTTTGCATGGTGGTCAAGAATGTCTATTTTTTGCATCTTCTTGTTGGCTACTTTTGTAAACCCTAAAAGGACTGAAGGTGGGGGTATAAAACCCATCTTAAACTCTTGTTGAGTGCAGTTGATTATCAAATAGAACCAGAGCTTTGCTGCTTTCTTTTGTCTTCATTTTTGTGAGTGAAATTCGAAAGAAGATTGTTACCGAGTGCATCTTGTTGTGAGCCAAGGTGTTCCTCTTTTATTGCTACCTTCTTCCACTCATTCAAGTGTGGAAATCAAGGACAAGGTAGTATTCCAAAACTCTCTTCTCGGTTTGTTGGAGAGCTTCTTCGTTTAGAGGGAGACAAGGCCGAAGTGTGCAGCTTATAGCCTTTTCGGACCAGTAGCGAGTTTTCAGCCATAACTTCCATTCCACAACAAACCAACCTCTGAAATTTTCAGAGCTCGCACTATATCTCCTCAACACGTCCCCTTTAAAATTTTAAGTCTTTTTATTTTCCCTAGCAAAAGTTGTGCACAATTGAAGTTGATGCTTTTTCAGTTCCAGCAATAGAAATCGGCTAAACAGACATGTGGATTGAGCCGGTTATATCTTCGGCTAGGCAAAGAATTAGACCCTGAAATTTTAAGGACAATAACTTCATATTGGTTGTAAGAATCTATTAAATTTTCAAAGCATTTGATCATAAATTGAGTAAGATGTATTGCTTGGAATCTAGGAATTTTTGGATAACTTCATTGTTGATCCAAAAAGAACTAGTGCTTGTGGTTTCCCCACAAGTTGCCATAGGTGAAGCCTATCATGTACTGACTATGGAAAATCTTAGTAAAGTCCTTCCACTCCATGGCTCAAACATCAAAGGTTGCTCGCACTGTATTCCAACAACCTAGTGCTAATTCTTTCAAATAGTGGGCGAAAATTCCCACCTAGTACTCTCCAGGAACTTGCAAGGTCTGAAAATTCCTCTCCATCTCTTGGATCCAATTCTCCGCTTCCATCGGGTTAGCACTACCTTCCAACACCGTCAGATTCAGCATAGCGAACTCTCATAAGTAGGTCATCCAAGTAATACTCGAATTTTGAGTCATTCTACCACTAAAAAGCTTTATTAGCGCTTCTTGGTTGTGATAGCATCAGCGGCATTGTCTTGGGTAGGGTTACAAGGATTCCTTCTCTAAGGCATTCTTATCCGAAGGGAAACCAACACAAAGACTCAGAAATTTTTACACATGGTAGACATTCGTCCAAAATATTACACTATCATGCTTTAAGGAAAAACACTTCCAGTTTTGGTATGAACTTGGCTCTCATATCAAAATTTCTGTCACAAATAGGAGACGGGTCAGAGCATAAATGTCAAGTGGCGTGACCCGATTCCCAGGAAGAGAAGCTGATCACCCAGCTCAAGTTTAGGGTTGACAGTAGAAGTCTTTAAAAATGATTACATTGTTAAGCCCAAATAGTGAAATCCCAAGTATATAGTGCAATAAAGTAAATACTTAAAAATATTCAACCATGAGGAAAACTAAATGGTTCTAATCAAACAATTAGATTTACACTTCCAAATTAAACAACCAAATCCTTACAAAGGAAGTACAAACAAAGTTCTAACAGGAAATGAAATAACTAGCGGTCTCTCCCAGATCTACACTGAAGCTAACTATTATTCTCTTTACTTGGATTGGGAGAGGGTCGTTAGGGTGAGTGACTAATGGATTTTGTTTCAAAAAACTAATTTTAATCTTCATTTCAAACCGTGATTTAAATTTCAAACTATACATAAGTTTACAAAACTTTTAAGGAAACCTCTTTTTTTCTTTTTATCAAAACCGGCTCCACAAGCCCTCAGTGAGGTGGTTATAAAAGTTGTCACATACATAGGTGGTCATGTCACGACCCTTACCCGTGATATCTTTTTTTTTTTTTTTTTAAAAAAAACTTTCACTTTAACTGTACCTGAGCAGAAATCTTAATCAAAATCGAAATCGGAATTGAAATCGAAGTTCATTTAGTAATTCTTTTAAAACAATCCATAAAACCATTAAAATTTAAAATAACTAAAACATTTAAAACAATTAACTAATAAATAAAATTTAAATCTTTTTTTTTTAAATGTATGGCGATCAGTAGCCACAAAAGTGGCTACTAATCGCCCCATGGGCGATTACAACAGGCGAGTAATCGCCTGTTGTAAGTCGCCAGTGGCGACTCATCGCCACATTTGTGGCGATCAGTCGCCACGCTCTCTGGATTTCTCCAGAGAGCATCGCCTCCTTTTTGCCCAAGAAGCGATTACTCGCCTCTCAGAGGCGAGCACTCGCCAGACTCTCTGGATTTCTCCAGAAAGCCAAGCCTCTTCTTTTCCCCTTTTCTCTTTTCTTCACCCTTACACGCCCTGCACTTTACACACATAATCCAAAACTCACAACACTAACAATCAACACTCAACCCTTAACACTTATCAACCCCTTCTCTTCTTTCATTTTCTCTTCACACAATTATCTTACATACATCCTTAAAACATACTTCAAACATAACATTTATCCAAACCTCCAAACACAACACAATTCATCACGTACTTCTCACACTAACACTTCCACACTAAATTTACCCAAAACTCATAACCAACACAAATCACTTTAACATACAAATGAATTTCAAATAAACGAACCGCGTGGTTCCGTTTAAACGTTTAACAATCCTACCTGTTTTAAAAACAATCAAAAACGTTTCAAAACACTATACAATCACCAAACATCCTAAAACATATCTAAACGTACTAAAAATCCATCAAATTCATCATTATCCCAACAATACCCAAAAACTCTCAAAACACCTAACCGTGAGTCAACCCGCCCTGCCAAAACACGCTTCGCCGCCACGAGCTCCGCCACCGACCATCTATACTTGGTCATCGTAAAGAGGTTCCTCACCTTCGTTCTCGTCACCTACATCATACAATAAATCCATTAAGCCTAATGCTTAGTAAGGAGCGTACTAAACATAACTTTACATATATGCATGACATTTATAAAACATTTTCGTTTCTTTTCTTTTAAACCGTTTTCTTGCCCCATAATACATTCATGACTTGCCCCGTAGTACATTCGTGACTTGCCCCGTAGTACATTCATGACTTGCCCCGTAGTACATTCGTGACTTGCCCCGTAGTAACATTCGTGACTTGCCCGTAGTAACATTCATCATTCATCATTCATTATCGTTCTTTAATTCAACATTTTCATAAAACATGCTCATAAATAGTTCGTATGCACTTTAGTAAAACATGATGCATGAGGTATAACATACGTAAGGAAAAACCTATCAAACGAGCACTACTTAAATCACTAAAGCACTACCTAAAACTACCCGTCCTTTCTACCAACCCCTATTTCCACCTTTTTCATCACATCAAACATCATCAACATTGTACGACGTAGGGCCTTAGTGGCCGGAAAGCCTAACGCTCACTTACTTGGCGTCCTAAATATGCCGAGCACCGTCCTTTGAGCTTGGGTTACCTAGAGCATTTAACAACACATCATTAATATCGACTTTCAAACATCGAATCTAAACAATCGACTTCTCAAGCTAGGACAAACTCTTCCAAACATTCTAATTCATTTTTTCTAGGCATTTCATCGAGCACGTGATGCTCACCAACTTCAAAACTCCATTAATACTTTCCAAATCATTTTCAACAACCTAAACTTAACATTAAACCTCAACCAACATCATCAATCTACTCCAACAACCTCAATAATTACTAATACATCATTAATGAGTAATAGATAAACAACCCTAAAGATTTCTAACAAAACCCTAAGTTTTCTTCACAAACCCTAACTCAAAACAACTCTAAAAACGACTAATCTCATGACTAAAACGTAGAGCTTACCCTAAGAGTCGATTTGGGGAAGAAACTAGAGGAGAAACTCGCCGGGAACGGAGGAGTCGTCGGCGATTGAAGATTGGCGATGGAGAAGGAGCAAATCGCGAGGGAGAGGGAGAGTATTCGTGAGGGAGAAGGAAAGTGAGGGAAGAGAGAGAGAAAACTCTTTTTAACTAAAATATTTGATTTTCTAAATTACTATTTTACCCTCACATAACTTCTTAACTTAAATCACTATTTGTCTATCGGTTTAACTTCTCCAAAATTTTCTTATTTCTCCAAATATTTCTATTTATTCTTAGGGCTCTAACGAAACTCCTCGTTGGCCAATTGGACTTAATTTATTATTTCTACGAATTAAAACTCTATAATTGCTTAAATACTTAATATTCAAAATTTAAAGCTCGGAATCCTTAAAACGAAATTTCCGGGTGTTACAGGTTATATACTGAATATAGCCCTCACTGTTTTCCATGGAAAAAATCTTCAATAAAAAAGAAGGGTCACATAAGGACTCTTCCAACACACTTCACAGAAAGACGGTGATCCGAAAACCCAACAATATTATATCAGACCAAAGGAAACCGTGACAGCAATCCAAAGATCTAGCTCGTCAAATGAGTGACTAGCGACCGACAATTAGCCACAACATCAACTCGTATAGTCAATACCCTGGAGGTTCAAAGATTCGAAACCCAAGGAGTGCATCATAACCGGCCTAATGTCGTTTTTTGTTCATGCACACAATACCATCTTCACACAATAGGAGGTGTGATAGAATAGTCGCATGATGCTTTGACGCCAAGACTGCCCAAAGCATGAAGAAGTTTCATCCCTTCAACAGATCACAACAAAACCATGTACCATGAATGTTGAAAATAAAGGTGAGAAAAACCATAATACTTGTACTTATAAAACCGACATGCTGGCGACAATGCTCTGTCATACTTTTACAGGTGGCAACCCACCAAAATAATATTTTTTGAAAATAATGTAAATACAATGCTGAAAGTATAAAATCCCTACATCGATGATGACTACTCCTCTTCCGCACAGGATCAGAAACTTTTGGCTCTGACTCGAAGTCTGCAAAGTCGTCTAAGCTTAAAAGAAAAATAGTACCATAAATATTCTTTTCGAACACAAGAAAAATATGGATGAATCTTATACCAGGCTCAAAACCCAAACCGAAGTAGAATGACAAAGAAGTGGTGAAATTTGTCACTAAATTACACTGTGCGGGAGCCTAGAGTGCAATTGCGAGAGTACAGGTAAAACTGCAAAACTCTAGGTTAAACTGCAGAACTTTGTAGTGAACTACGGGACTCCACTATAGAACTTCGCACTCGATAGAGGACGCCCGTAAACACCATTCTAGTTACCGGTTTCGCAAGAAACTCATCGTTTTCACCAATTTTTCACCTCCAAAATGTTAAATACAATATCTAAACTCCAAAAACATAAATACAATCTAGAAATAAACAACAAATTCAATTTTTCAAGCTCGAATTTGATTCTCACAAAACCTCAAACTTTAACTACGGAAATAGAGAGTTCTAGTGACTTGCCCTCGAAGTTCCTTAACGAAAGTCATTGCTCTTAGTCCTATGAATGGGACTCTAACCACAAACGATTGCAAGAACCGGAAGCGACTCTCTCTCTCTATCCCTTTAAAATATTCACCCTTTTCATTTTTAATTCCTTTTCATTTTTTTTAATCCCTTTTAAATTTATTTAATATAATTTCAATTTATATTAAATAATAATCCATCACATTCTCATCCTTCAAAATTCTAAACATAGTCCCAATTCCAAATGGAAATCATCCAAATCTAACCACACGTAAATTTTTTAAATTACTAATTTTATCCAAAAGTTTCGAAACATTCAACGTGGAAATAAAAAGACAAAACGAGTAACCCTTGACGAGTTGTTAGTCGATGACAAAAACTCAACATGTAGAATTTTAATTAATTACAAAAATACCAGTTTTCTCAAGTACGCTCGACTTTTATTTTCTTATCTTTATTACAGGTACATAGTTTTATTTTTGTGAAGATTAAACTATTGTTAGACTTTTATCTTCTTCTTTTTTTTTTATTTCAAGTACAGTTATCGCACTATTTTTTATGTATTTGTTGGACCTGCATGATATCCCAATGTTGTTGGGCCCTAGTTTTTAATTATTTTTTATTTGTCTTCCATTGCTTAGTACAAATCAACGTTAAAGGTTGGGTGATTCTATTTGCTTTTGGTCAGCTTCGATCCCATTTTATGTGAGGTTTCTCGCAGGTCATGACATGAAAATTCCAAATTGTAATAAATAACAAGAAAGGGTATTGAAATCCAACTTACCTTTCAAGCACTTTGACGTATCATGCTTATACGTGGGTCGTGATTCTTGATTTGGAAATGATCTAATAGAATTTTTCTTCCAATTCTCTTTTCTCTCCGACGACCATCACCTCCTTTTGCCAAATTAGAAAACTAGGTCAATGGCGTATGAGAATTGAGAATGCTTGCACGAAGGACCCTGGCTCTTCAATAAAAAGAGCCCACCAGGTTATGGTCAGCCCTTTATGACCCACGGTCACAATTAACGTTACGTAACTTTAATATAAAGTGACTAAAACCTACATAGCGTACCTCCAAATAGAATTTGAAATCAGGGTCGCCTCTTACCCATAAAGAACTGCGGGTTTCACACACAATGACTAAAACTAAATTAAATATTGTAAAAATTAATTTAAATTTTGATGAAGTGGTATGATATTGATAGTTAGATTAAATAAGTTGTTAAGTTTTAAAAACAAAAATAGATAAGAGCAAAATATCGAAAGGTTTCTATTACTTCCATCAAATGTTTTCTACAAAAATAAAGTTAATATATTAGATCGTCTTCCACACTTTTTCTTGCATACTTCACTTGATAATAACTAATAATAAAAAATATCAAATTGCACATTCGCTAAGGAAAATTTTAATAAGCAATTATGTTATCATATCACAAAAAGAAATTTTAAGAAAACAAATAATTAATAAATCCTTTAAAAATCAATTTCAATATTCTCATTCTTGACTTTAAGGTTGCCCCCACAAGCATTAAATTTATGCGAATAATCCAATTATTGGATGCACTTTTTTGACACTTTGATATGCTGACTGACGATTATATAAACTTTTTTAAGACAACGAAGGCGACAAATACAAGAAAATGACACATATTTAATTTTTGGAATTAAAAATTGTAGTCCCTCTTTATATATATTTGACTTTTTCTACACCGGTGCTGATATACTTTTAATTGTGTATTTTTTCTCACAAAAATAATAATTACTTTATATTAAATATACCATAAGATGTTCAGTTTAACTCTAAAAACAAGAAATTTGGGCTAGATATTATTTCGTGTTACACTGTTAATCTAGTGTTACAGTTTCTAAAACAGATGAAATACTTTTTGAAATAAAAAAATCTCTGTTCTACATAAAAAAAATGAGTGTCAAACTATTATTTTAGACTCGTTCATCAATATTTAAATAGGGATAGAGACAAATTCTCTCACTCTCTTTGCCTTTTCTCTTTTATTTTTTTTGGCTGTTCTCTCTCTACAATTACTATGGTTTCTATGACGTGTACGTTTTTGAAAGTGAATTCCTAAATTTCTAGAAATTCTAAGATTTTTCAGTACATAAGATGAATGAAAAAATATTTTTTACCAGCGAAAAGACGTGCTAATATATCATTTTGAGAGAATTTTCTTTCAAATTGTACAGATTTTACTTCAAAAAGTTGATAACGTATGATTGATTTATCTCATCAAGAAGTTTGAGAAATGAAAGAAAGTTCAAGTACTACCAGCTACAATCAAAATAAATAAAGCTTTGATTTATTCAAATCTATCAGATAACTATTTGAAATAATAATAATAATAATAATAATAATAATAATAAAAAAAAAAAGAACAAAAAAACAATGCAGAAAATAAAAGAAAACTTACGTCTGCATTGGAAGAGACCATAAAAATGGAGAAATGCAAATGTATTGCGGGGCAAATCTCCTTTGGCAGTGAGGTTAAACCTCTCCCAAACTGAAGTTAATCAGAATCAGAAGGTAAATAACAAACTGCCAAAGTAGTAAATTGCCCTGTAATTTACTTCATCCACACTTTACTCTACCCTTGCTCGTCCTCTCTAGGGTTTCCATATCATTATATAGCGCCATGGAAAGACCTTGGGTTCTTACAAATTGCAACAGCATATTCTCAGTGTTAGATTATTTTAATAATCTTATTTATGGCTCATGTAAATTAAAGTTATGTTGACTTTATATTAAAGTGCTCAATGTGATGATTGTTGAGTATAAAAGAAATAATGTCAATTGGGTTTTAATTCCCTCTCCTTAACCTTATTAAAGTAACATACATTATAGTTGAAGAGGTATGATTGAACGGGTATGAATGAAGAGACATAAGTGAAAGGGTAAGTATGGAGGATTGCCTTTTGAATGGTTGTCTTCTTTTTCATCCTAACTAGAGAATAAAAGACTACTCTCTCAATCTATCACTAATCAATCTATCTCACTCAATCTCTGAATCATCGAAGAGACATTAAAGAGAAAGGATTAAGGAGACGAAAAGTATTCCGCAACACCGAAGAGAAATCAAAGTTAAGCAATGGAGAAAGGTTAGTAAAAAATTAAATAATAGTCTTTTGTTTATTAAAGAAAATGGTTGAATTAACAACGTTATAATGGGATTAAAGTATTGAATAGCAATTTAAAGTTTTTTTATATATTGCTTTCAATTGGTATCAGAGCATGGTTCTATAACGTGTTTTTTCACCGTTTGTGTTGATTGAATTATATGAAAGTTTGACCGATTATGGTATCCGGTCGTATTCGATTATTGCATGAAAGTTTTGACCAATTATAGTTTCCGGTCGTCGATCGATTATTGTTTCCGGTCGTCGGTGGTCATTAAAGTTTCTGGTCGTTTTCTTTTATGATCGGCAGTTGTATGTTAATATCATATAATGAAAAGATATTTTTTGTTAACAGTTGTACGGCAACTATATGTTACAATTGTATGTTAGCAGTTGTATATTATTGTGAATATTTTAATATTTTAATTGAATATCATTTAATTGTTTTCTCATGAATGATAATTATGGAACGTTACATTTAATTGAATATTTGATATAAAAGAAACTTGTTAGTCACCAAAGTGACCTAGTTTGAAAGGATCAATATTCAATTGTGTAAACATCATTCGTTTTGTATTAAAGGATGCTAATGATTGATTGGACAAAACGTTTGACATTATTTGATTACAACATTATAATGTCATCCAAAGATTGACCAATGTTTGTAATTTATAATATGAAAGAAACATGTATGCATATTAGATTGATATGATTATATATCCAAAGATGTTGAGCATGTTGATTTGAATATGTTTATGTGTTTATTAAAGTATATCTTGATAGCATTATTGATAGCTGAAATTATTTCTTAGATTTTGCCCGAAGGTGATTTAAGAAATGAATTATTGTTTGTTTGAATCTATTATTGTTTACTCAAAGTATTAAAGTATGAGCATGTATGTTTTGCAGCATTTATGAATGTGTTATCTTCTGGCAACAACTTGGTCAAGTTCAACGGCTTAAATTATGCTGATTGGTCTGAACAAATCCAATTTCAATTGGGTGTAATGTGTTTAAACGTAGCATTAATTTGTGACAAGCCAGCAGCCATTAATGAGACCAGTACAGAAACTGACAAGTCCATTATGGAGACTTGGGAGCGGTCTAACCGGCTGTGCTTGAGCTTGATGAAGTTGACGATAGCTGAAAATGTTAAGCCATCAATGCCAAAGACTGACAATGCTAAGGAGTTCATGTTGAGCATTAAGGAATACTCCCAATCGGACATTACAGATAAGTTCGTAGTAGGAAATCTCATGAGTGAGTTGACGACCAAGAAGTTTGATTGGTCGCAATCCATTCATGATCATGTGACATGTATGGCGAATCTAGCTGCCAAGCTGAAGTCATTGGGGATGGATGTGAATGAATCATTCTTGGTTCAATTTATCATCAACTCTCTTCCTCTTGAATTTGGTCAGTTCCAGGTGAATTACAACACCATAAAAGAGAAATGGAACTTTCAAGAATTAAAGGCCATGTTAATTCAAGAAGAAGGGAGGTTGAAGAAAATAAAAGATCACTCCATTAACATGACACTTCAGCATGAAGGGACTGGTAGCAAGAAAGGACCAAGTAAGAAGAACCGGAAGAAGGGAAAAGCCCCATTGAATGTAAATGAGGGACATATCCGAAAGGAGCTTAAATGCTACTTCTGTAACAAGACTGGGCACTTCAAGAAGGATTGCCCGAAAAGGAAAGTCTGGTTTGAAAAGAAAGGTACATTATTTGTTTCAGTATGTTTTGAATCAAATATTATGGAAGTACCTAATAATACTTGGTGGTTAGATTCTGGTGCTACTACTCATGTGTCTCATGTTATGCAGGGATTTCTTTCGATCCAACCCATAAACGGAACTGAAAAGTTCTTGTATATGGGAAACAGAATGAAGGCTCGCATTGAAGGGATTGGGACGTATAGATTGATCCTGGACACTGGTTGTCAATTGGATCTTGAAGAGTGTCTCTATGTTCCTGAATGTGCTAGGAATTTAGTTTCTGTTTCTAAGTTGGATTGTAATGGTTTTAATTTTGAGATTGAGAATGGTTTGTTTACATTGTACAAACATAAATACTATTATGGTTCTGGTATTTTAATGGATGGTTTGTATCGATTCAATCTCAATTTTAAATTTATAGAATCTCTGTTTCATGTTGACAATATTGTTGGTATTAAACGTAGTGCACTTAATGAGAGTTCAGCCTTCTTGTGGCATCAAAGATTAGGTCATATATCTAAAGAAAGGATAATGAGGTTAATGAAATGTAATATTTTACCTCATTTAGATTTGAATGACTGGGATGTGTGTATAGATTGCATTAAAGGTAAGCAAACTACACATATATCTAAAATTAAAGGCACAAGAAGTAATGGACTGTTAGAATTGATACACACTGACATATGTGGTCCATTCGATGCTCCGTCTTGGAACGGGGACAGGTATTTCATCACATTTATTGATGATTACTCACGTTATAGTTATTTATATCTACTGCGTGAAAAATCTCAATCTGTGAACGTTTTAGAAGTGTTCATAAATGAGGTGGAAAGACAGTTAGATAGAAAAGTAAAGGTTGTGAGGTCTGATAGAGGTGGTGAATATTACAGAAAATTCGATGAAAGTGGACAATGTAAAGGTCCATTTGCAAAGTTTCTCGAAAGTCGAGGCATTTGTGCACAGTATACAATGCTTGGTACGCCACAACAAAATGGTGTAGCTGAAAGGCGGAATCGTACTCTAATGGAAATGGTTAGGAGTATGGTAAATAAAAGTATTGTACCTTTATCATTGTGGATGCACAGTTTAAAGACTGCTGCATATCTGTTGAATAGGGTTCCAAGTAAGGCAGTTCCTAAGACCCCTTATGAACTGTGGACGGGAAGGAAACCTAGTTTAAGACATCTCCATGTTTGAGGTTGTTCAGCAGAAATAAGAGTATACAATCCACATGAAAAGAAGCTCGATGCAAGAACCATTAGTGGTTATTTCATCGGCTATCCAGAAAAGTCAAAAGGGTACATCTTTTATTGTCCAAACCATAGTACGAGGATAGTTGAGTCTGGAAATGCTCGATTCATTGAGAATGGCCAGATCAGTGGGAGTGTTGAATCACGAAAAGTGAATATTCAAGAGAATCGGGTGGATGAAACTACACCTGAAGATTCTCATCAAGTCATTGTTCCTCTTGTTGTATCACAGTCTAACAACATACCGGAACAACGAGTGAATATTCAAACCACAGAAAGTGATCAAGTCAATGATGAGCATAATGTTGATATTCAAGTCACTAGTGAACAATCACAAGAATTGCGAAGATCTGTAAGGACAAAAAGATCTGCAATTCCTAATGATTATGTGATTTATTCACTTGAAGATGAATGTGACTTGAGCAATGATAAGGATCCAGACACATTCATGAAAGCCATGGAATGTTCAAATTCTAAAAAGTGGTTGAGTGCCATGAAAGAAGAGTTGAAATCGATGGATGACAATAAAGTCTGGGAACTTGTCGAGTTACCTGAAGGTTTTAAACGAATCGGGTGTAAATGGGTTTACAAAACCAAACGCGATTCAAAAGGTAACATCGAAAGGTATAAGGCTAGACTTGTCGCCAAAGGTTACACTCAGAAAGATGGTATTGACTATAAAGAAACCTTCTCTCCAGTTTCTAAGAAGGATTCTTTAAGAATTGTTATGGCTTTGGTAGCTCATTATGACTTAGAGCTTCACCAAATGGATGTTAAAACCGCTTTTCTGAATGGAGACTTGGAGGAAGAAGTGTATATGGATCAACCTGAAGGATTTTCACTTCCGGGGAATGAAAGGTTAGTGTGTAAATTGAAGAAGTCAATATATGGACTAAAACAAGCTTCTAGACAATGGTATATTAAGTTTAACGATACCATTACGTCATACGGGTTTATAGAGAACACTGTTGATCGGTGTATCTATATGAAGGTCAGTGGGAGCAAGTTTAGTATCTTAGTCCTATATGTTGATGATATTCTTCTAGTTTCTAACAATAAAGGAATGTTGCATGATGTAAAGAAGTTTCTCTCTAGAAATTTTGAAATGAAAGATATTGGTGAGGCATCCTATGTAATTAGAATAGAAATATTCCGTGATAGACAGCAAGGATTACTAGGATTGTCTCAGAAAGGATATATCGATAAAATTCTAGAAAGATTCAGAATGGAGAAATGTTCTGCTGGTGTAGTTCCAATTCAGAAAGGGGACAAATTCAGTCAAATACAATGTCCGAAAAGTGATTTGGAAATAAAGGAAATGGAATCTATTCCATATGCATCAGCTGTTGGGAGCTTAATGTATGCTCAAACATGTACTAGGCCCGACATAAGTTTTGCAGTAGGGATGTTAGGCCGATATCAAAATAATCCAAGATTGGATCACTGGAAAGCTGCAAAGAAAGTGCTTAGGTACTTGCAAGGAACAAAGGACTACATGCTCATGTATAGAAAGTCCAATAAACTTGAGGTTATTGGATACTCGGATTCAGACTATGCCGGATGTGTAGACTCGAGGAAATCTACATTTGGTTACGTGTTTCTATTAGCTGGAGGAGCCGTATCATGGAAAAGTGGAAAGCAATCTTCGATCGCTACTTCTACTATGGAGGCAGAATTTGTGGCATGCTTTGAGGCCACCGTTCATGCATTGTGGTTGCGGAACTTAACCTTGGGTCTAAGTATAGTCGAAAGTATAGATAGACCGCTAAGGATTTATTGTGACAATTCCGCAGCTGTATTCTTCTCAAAGAATGACAAATACTCGAAAGGAGCAAAACATATGGAATTGAAGTATTTGGCAGTCAAAGAAGAAATACAAAAACAAAAGGTGTGCATTGAACACATAAGTACAAGTTTAATGATAGCGGATCCATTAACTAAAGGATTGCCGCCCAAGACCTTTAAAGAACATGTTGAAAGGATGGGTTTAGGTGACAAGTCCTTACTAATGTGATTATGATAGTGTAACTTGTATTATGTGAACACTTTTGAATTCATTATGGACATGTTTTTGTATGTTTGATGTTATTTGTATTATGGTGTATACAGTTATTGTTGTTTTCAAATAACATGTGATACTTTATGAAATGTAAAGTGAAAGGTTATAGTGTTTCCTCAATTAAAGTTATAATGATTGAGAAATATGTGATACATGGAAAGAATCATGTTGCAAAATGACTTGTGCCTGCCATGATTCAATTTCTCAATTCGTTATGGAAAGTGACTTGGTTAATTCACATTATGGTACACTATTTATTAGTGAATTACAAGTTGTAATGAATTTAATCCGGTGGATTAAATGAAAGAAGCTGAGATCTCGTAACATGAGCCAAGTGGGAGATTGTTAGATTATTTTAATAATCTTATTTATGGCTCATGTAAATTAAAGTTATGTTGACTTTATATTAAAGTGCTCAATGTGATGATTGTTGAGTATAAAAGAAATAATGTCAATTGGGTTTTAATTCCCTCTCCTTAACCTTATTAAAGTAACATACATTATAGTTGAAGAGGTATGATTGAACGGGTATGAATGAAGAGACATAAGTGAAAGGGTAAGTATGGAGGATTGCCTTTTAAATGGTTGTCTTCTTCTTCATCATAACTAGAGAATAAAAGACTACTCTCTCAATCTATTACTAATCAATCTATCTCACTCAATCTCTGAATCATCGAAGAGACATTAAAGAGAAAGGATTAAGGAGACGAAAAGTATTCCGCAACACCGAAGAGAAATCAAAGTTAAGCAATGGAGAAAGGTTAGTAAAAAATTAAATAATAGTCTTTTGTTTATTAAAGAAAATGGTTGAATTAACAACGTTATAATGGGATTAAAGTATTGAATAGCAATTTAAAGTTTTTTATATATTGCTTTCACTCAGTACATCCTTTCTTTCATTTTTGATTCTTTTACAGCAAATTATTTTAACTCCTCTTTGATTATATATCTTTCTTTTGCTTGGTAATCGAATGGGAAACACAAAACTTCAAATCAATTTTTCTTTTGCCTGTTTTCAATAAACACGGAGAGAAGTGTTTGAGAAAATACAGAAAAAATTGTTATTTCATGAGAACGACCATGTTTACTTGAAGAGGAAGGCAGGAGGGAAAGATTTTGGTGGAACAATCAATCGAAGTCATGATCTGCAAATTACACGAAGGTTTTAGAGTTCTATCATTAATATATTTGTCTTATTCTACCGAATTATTTATTTCACTTTGAAGATTACAATAAAAATCATGACCCTTCAAAAGTGTTACCACTGAACTACGTATGCTTACTCTCTTATTCTACTATCTTAAAAAATATTTACATGTCAAATAATTAATGTAATAAATTAACTATTTATAATTTATTACATTAATTGCATCAATCATTATTTGACACGTCAACAAATTTTTTTAGAGATTAGAATAAAAGAATAAACGTAACATTACTATTCTAGCAAATTATGATTAATAATGTCAAATGCAGCTCTTAATTTTTTCCAACGTGAGGAGGTTGGCATTGGATGAGGAGTTTTTCATGGTAATTGTATGTGGATCATAATAAATGTCGTTGTTAGGAAACCTTCAAGAACAAAGGATATCTTGTAATTTCTACTCTTGAAAGGGAAGTTTCAATCTTTTAGTTGTGGTGGAAGTTGTGTTCTTGCAGTTTGTGTGATACCCACCACCAGAAAAAAAAGTGAAAAGAGAAATCTAAACGAACCAAAAAATGAGCACATTCCTCCAAGTTCTGCAAGTATTCTCTCTCTATCTGACGTATATTTGTCGTTCATCTTATTAAGATATCTTTGGTCACTGGAATGTGTTTCTCCATTTCCTGCTTCCTTAAGAATGTTAGTAGGAAGAATGGACGAATTTTACAAACTTAAAAGCAATTTTCTTATGATGTAAAGTGACAAAGTGATTCTTTGAGACTTGGAAAGCCATAATTTTCACTACATACATCAGAATCGCTATTATAATAATATGTTCAGACTAAACTAACTTAGAGGTTCACAATTTGTTGCAAGAGTTTACTCATAAATTACTACTCTTGGGCCCAAAAACAGTGCTTTTGGGACTCAATTTCGTAGTTGTAGTTTATTTTAAAAATATCTTTTAGTTATATTTTATTTTTGAAATTATTAATTGTTTTTATTCAGTTTTCTAAATTATAAGAGATCTGGATCTCTTGTTTAGTTTTTCTTTTTATATTCAGTATTATTCAATTACAAAAATATTTTTAGTAGTCTAGGATTTCTCTCGAGTAGTGAAATACTTTTCTTTTCTGCATTCTGTTGCGTCACCTTAGACCAAAATAGGTTAGTTTAATATATTGCAATTTTAGACCTTCAAGCGATGATTAAATATTGTAATAGACATAAAATTTTAAGATTGACTCCTGAGTATATACTGGACGTGAAATGAAGTATATATTCCAACATAGCCTTTGGGTTACCGAGGGTAATCAAGCCTTGACACATTTCTTGCCAATTTCTTACCATTAATTTTATTTTTTCAAAATATTAGAAACTTAATAATACCTTTTTAACTATTAAATAAACATATTATTTTAAGAATTTTACTTTTGACATTAGGTAATAAAGATGACAAACATTAAATGTAGATGACCTTCCATTGAAATTATTATTTAAATTAAATAAACTCATATGATGATAAATACAAAAGGTAGCGATTAGAAGTATTGGCTCGACCATACGCAATTATCTTTGCTCATGTAAAGATGAATATTGAATTTGTCATAAACACAAGTTCAATATTCAAAAAATACACACGTCGAAAGGACTTTCTGTGGGTTTCAAACTAAGTATTGTGGCTTCCGATCTTGGAGTCCATAGATGCTACCTAAGCGTTCGTTGTGGTCGTCCGCTATGGGGTTCTGGGCGTCTGTTGCGGTCCTCTGCTATCGTGGTTGTTTGTTGTTTTCTTCTGATTTGGGTTCTCAGTCCCAATATAGGACTCATCTACCTTTCTACTAGAGTTTTAGTATGAGGTTTTTAACATCGGCTTTGTTACGGGTTCTGACGATTTTACGGACTACGAATTGTTCCGAGAGTGTTGTTATATATATATATATATGCAAGGTAGACCTTTTGTTGTTTTGGGTTGTATTGAGGCCCATAACCAAAGCAGTTAGAGGATGACTTCTTACACACCTTCTGTTATGTGAAAGTATTTTATTTGTACGAAGAATTGGATTGGGACACTGATGACGCGTCCTTTGGTTGGCCCATCATACAAAGAAGATTGTCATCCAACTAATTATTGTCAAGGAGTCACGCTTGAGAAATGGGCTAAAATACATGGCCGAAGTCGAAGACCAAAGTGTCCTCCCAATTTTGGTGCCACTAATTTTCATTTCAAATTCAAAAACCACCAACTCACTATCCTCACAAGGACTCAAGAGCACCTACCTTGTCAAGATGCAATTTTCCTTACAAAGAATTGATTTCCACGGTTGAAGGATTGAAGGCGTGGCCAAGATGGTTTCTAGCGGATTTGGGCGCTCCTTTTGTGTAACGACCCGTACGTCGTCATAGGATTTGACATGACTTTCACTTAAAGTAAGACATTTTCGGTGTGAAAATTTTTCAAATTTTCTTTAAAACTTGAAATTGACTTCTAAGCTTTTAAATACTCTAGTAGTTATTAGAAAACATGCTTGAAAGACTCCTTGGGGGTAGGATTGAATTATATTTGAAATATGTATTTTAAGAAAACCCACCAACTAAACGAGTGTCTGCCGGTCGACACTTACAAGGACCGGTCGACACCTTGGTACAATCTGTAACCAAGGGTTGACACCTCTACCCCGCTTTACACTAACTGGTCGACACTTGGTTTCTCTCTATTTTCATCAATCTGAACTTTGGGGTTGACACTTGCCAGGAGGGGTCGACACCTGCCAAGAGGGGTCGACACCCTATCGGCTTTTACACTAAACTGGTCAACACCTCACTACACAGGTTGACACCTCATTTCTCTCTATTTTCATCGGTTTAAACTTTGAGGTCGACACTTGCCAGGAGGGGTCAACACTTGCCAAGAGGGGTCGACACCTCTATCAGCTTTTATACTAAACTGGTCGACACCTCTACAACAAGGTTGACACTTCATTCTTCTCTGTTTCCATAGGTCGACTCTGGTGGTCGACACCTCTCAAATTTGGTCGACACCTCAAAGTTTTGGTCGACACTTGAAGGTAGAATTCATTTACCAGAAATCCCTTTTTTTTACCTCTAAACGCCTAAAACATCTTTAAAACACTACAAATCTAACATTACACTTTAAAAACGTAGTGACATACAGATTTTTGACAAAACTGCGTGGGTACGTCTAAACTGAACATACCCGTGCAGATGAAACGCAACCGACTCCATAATACATCCAGTATTTCAAAACATATGTCTAACTGAACATCTTATCCAAAAGACAGTTCATACTCAATCCAAAAATACTACTTCTATACATCCAAGGATAGAAACAACTCCCATAGTTTGTAATGCCTCCAGACTGCATCAATCAATCCTCATGAGCTTGTTCCCTCAACTGCTCCTGATCATCATCCCGAGGCTCTACGTTCTCGTCACTACGGTCAGTACCTACATCATGGAGTTCATCTAATGAGCCTAAAGCTCAGTAAGATCATAACAATAATATACAATGCTCGTGCTATGCATGATACTTTTCAAAACAGATATATACTTTACTTTTCATTTAGTTTTAGTGAAAAAGTGATTAAAGGGGCGTGTTAGAGGAATAGATACTAGAAACATAACATGTGCCCCTCTGGCCTAGGTCAGCTATAGGATCCGTGGAGTTTTAACCGCCCCCTAACCCACCCAGCAGTAAAGATTCGCAGGGCTTACGGTGGACGAATTGTATGCTATTCGCAATCCCACAACATAACCGGTACATTATATTAGATGACATTTTCTTATCTTTCTTACATGAAATCGGTGCATAAAACTTTTTCATGATTTCATTGAAAACGTGATGCATGAACATACAGTGTGCATAGCCCAACATAAACAATAGACATATCCTCAAAGCGTAAAACATAACATAAACCACCAAGGCAGGTCAGTCAAGCAATATTCCTACCTAACTACCCATCGGTGTACCCCGTTAAAAGCAAAACTTAGTACCTTCGTGATGTAGATCTTAAGGGCCAAGCACATACAGTATGAACTTACCTGTAGTCCATAGAAAATTCTGCACTTGTTCAATGTTCTTTACGTCGCAAACATCTATTAACGTAACAGTCGGAAACATTAACATCCAACCAAATTGGAACAAAGTCCAATACTTATCGAACAAGTGCATAAATCAATTCAAATAGCTTAAACCTAATTAACTGTCGAATTCCAATAATTTTCCATTCAAAACTCAGTTTTTGTCGAATCTTTAGTCAAATCTACAAATGGTCGTAACTTCCTTAATTTTTATTCGTTTTTGACGATTCAACAGGTTACGGAAACCTTATAACGTCTAGTTTAGCATAGACTCATCCGTTTATAGAAAACACACCGGAATTAGGGCCAGAAATCCAAAATCACAAACTGCCCTGTTTTTCTTTAAAAAAACTTACTCGTTTTTGCTTCAAACATGAACTTCTATCCATTTACACATCCAATAATGCATTAGATAAGCTTAAATCTAAGTTAAACGTCAATTTAGGGAGGGAGAAATTTCTGATTCTTGGAATTCTCAAAACCCGCTTCAAAACTCGGTTCAAACTCTAAATACACGTCAACTAACCTAGATAATGCATAAACTGAAGGAAACTTACCTTAATGTGTCGGAAACGGAGCTTCGATCAGAGGAGGAGAATGAAAATGGTGGAGGAGGGTTTTTGCGTAACGTGAGGAAGAAGAAGAAGAGGAGAGAGAGTGTTATAGTTTTTTTTTTAAACTTTTCGCTAACTCGATTTAACCCCCCCTCATCTTTACTTAATTCAATTTACACCCTCGTCTATTCCTCTTCTTATCGTTTGAATCCCTTTTTGTTATTTTTGTCCATACTTGTTCTTAAATAAAAATCTCATCCATAATATTGATAAAATATTTGTACAAAATATTTCAAGGACAAACTCACAAACAGAAAGGTCGGGTGTTACATTTTGTGTCTTTTTCTTCCTTTTGCCACCTTAGGTATAAGAATCATAGTTATTAGAATTTGTATAAGTTTTTTTTGGATCAATAAAAGATTGGTGTGTTTTCTCTCAAGAGCCGAAGGAGCATTGCTCTCAAGGTAAGGCCTTGGAACATACGTCCGAGCAGAGTTGCGCCTCCGAAAGCTATCCAAATCCGTATTTACTTGGTGGCACATATTAACGTCAAATTCCTTCATCTTATCTAAGCAATAGATAAGAGAAGAAAAGGTGGAAATCAAGCCTTGTACCAATATAATCATCCTTGGATGGTTATATTAACCGGAGGTGCTCAAAGATACCTCTCGGACCGATCACAGGTTCTCTTGCATATTTTGTTCATTTTGTGTTGTTTTTGTATAAAACTTGCAAGGTCTGTTCTTAGCAATTGAGGTAAGAATATCTCTAAAATTCGTTGCAATTGGATCCCAGTTACTTATATAATTACTTGCTGAATGTGAGGTGTTCTCGGGTAGAACCGTGAATACCGAACCTTTGTTTTGTTCTTGTGATTAACTTTGTTTTTGCCGGTTCAAATCATGTCAATCACTCTATTGTTTTGAAAGTAATGAGCATACATTAGTAGACTATATTGATACATACATGGTTGAAATATTGGCTCCACAAATCAACATCAAGGTAATTGATTAGATTTGAAAGGGTAGCTGCATCATGACAATCCAGTCATTAGAAATTAGTTGTATTATCTATAATAGAAGTAAAGTTAAAGTTTACTGTAACCATAGATGTATATAAAGTAGTTTTAATGACGCAAAAGTTTTTGATAGAATTAGATTATAAACAAGAAAAATACATCTTGTATAGTATTATTCAAAGTGCTATTTATCTGAAAAAGAATTTGAGCTTTCTCTTGGGATCCAAACACATAGATATAAAATATCACTAGATGTGTGATATGTAATATAGAAACCAAGTACAACTTGAGAAAGTTCACATTGAAAATAACGGCTCAAACAAGATAGCAAAAATTCGACAAAAGAATTAGCACAAATTTTGTGTAAATTCTGATGGATTACAAACTACCTAATCCAACGTCAAGGTGGGATTTAATGATGAATTCCCTTGTTAATGATGAGGGTCCCACAAGCATAATAAAAACAAATTATACACAATCATTTATGTATGTATTTTCCTATAAATATGACGTTGCATAGACACTGTTTGTCCAATTATGTATGTATTTTCTATGAAGTTGCATAAAGGATCAATACCTCCAAAAAATTGAAGTGGTGTGTGAGTAGAAGAGATATAAGTGTGGGAAAAAAAATTGCTAAAGAAAAATAGGTGAGGTGCACTTGTGTGCAAAATGAGTTCTAAGAATGGTAAATTTCTCTTAATGAATATTTTTCAAAATATTTATTTATAGAAAAATATTGAGATTCTATTCTTCATATGGATATATTTTTGGACTTGAACCCTGTGATTTTTTCTGATTTGAATTTTTAATGTAAAAATTCTAGATGTCTTTTATTTTGCCATTATATTGTAACATGATACAAAATATTTCTCCTAATTTTTTATATGCATTATGTTATATTTGTTTATACCGCCTAATTGTTTTTACCAACATGTATAAGACAAATCATCGATGAAGAGACAATATATGGCAATAGAGTTGTGGATCAACATCTTTTTTAAAAGGTTTCCCTTACTAATGAAGGGATCCCTAGTTAATATAATAAATAGAAGTGGACGATTATTTTTTTCATTAAAAGAAATCAAACTAAGTTGAAACTTAAGATCTTCCATTTTTAATTTTTGTGTGGTTTTAAACATATTAGAATGGCCAGAAATAAGTTCAAATCTTATATTAATCAATATCGAGATAGTTCTCGTGACATTCTACCTTGTGAAGGCAAAGAAAATTCAATATTATGTTGATAGTGAGGTGAGAGCTCAACTCATTCTAGTAGGGGTGTAAAATTCGACATTGTTTTGGAAAATGAAAAGTGAATGATTTATAAATACAGTTCTCCTTCATACCTAGTGCAACGGTTTTGGGATAACCTCAAAAATAAACTTGTACGGTCTTTGGCCCGAAGTGGACAATGTTGTATTAGAAAAACTGTGGACTTCAAAAATTATATTCAAGTCAAAGCCCAACTAGAAGTATGATCGACGAGGACGTTAGACCCCCAAGGGCAGGGCTGTGATAGCCCACTCTTTGAAGGCAACAATGACCTAATATTTTGTTGATGATGAAGGCTGAGTTCATACCAGTAGGGTACACAATTCTACATTATTTGGAAGAGTGGAAAGTGAATGGTTTATAAGTAATATTCTACTCTCGACCTAGTACAATATATGTTTTACTAAACCCAAAAATAAAATTGTGTGCGTTTCAGTTCAAATGGAACAATATTGTGCTAGGAGTACAGAGAACTCCACAATTCTTGTTGATGTATCTTCAAAAATTAAATACATAAAAAACCTTAAGTATCTGGTTCGCTGGATTGATCGTAGAGAGCGAGAAGATTAGCATCTTTGAGTTTCTACATTCACATGAAACCTAAATGTATGTGTATGTAGAAATGTGTGTGTGAAAAAGAAAATCAATTGAGACAATGACATTATGAACGAGGGAGAAAGGACCCGTGCAGGAATGTTTGTGGCATATTGGTCTCGTATATTTATTTTTAACCAGCATATCCTAAACTTCAAATGCGAATAATATTCGGACATCTAAAGGAAACATGTCTCAATCTTATGGAGCTAAAAATTGACAAATAATGTTGAAAGATCAACCATGTAATCTTCTTAGCGAGAAGGAAAAAATTATCTAAACACAATGGCTTTTTTTATGCTTTCAAATGGAGAACTTCCCTCTAATTCACTTTGATATTTCCTTATACACCTGCCATCAATGAGTTTAAAATGTTATTGTTGAGCTCATAATCATCACATTTAATGTTATTGCTTAATATTATAGTTGGAGTTTACTTGTGAATAAAGTTCTGTCAGTGCCAACTTGGTTGATTGTACGAGAGCTGTTGATTCTTAATTTTTCTTTTGCATTTCAAAGAAAATAATCACAACCTCTCTCTCTCTCCCCCCTAAGATACACTCAAACTAATGAAGAAAACTATCATCAGGATTTTCAGAATATCTCTCTCTCTCTCTCTGCTTAGGCCAAATCCATTTCTTAATCCACTCTCTTAAACTACATCAAAACGCCTCTTCATGAAAAACCAAACACTCTTATTTATTCAGAAGTACCGATCTTGATCAAAAAGCAGCAAAAATATAGTGATCAGTTGAGGATAGAAGTAGGGGACCAAAGCAAAAGTGAAGAAGAAGAAGGAAAGCCTCCATTGAGAATGATCCAATCGCATATACCTCCCTTAATTTCCAACAGGCATGTTCATTTTATTTGTGCGAATAACACAGAATTAAAAGCCGAAGAAGAAGAAGTAGTTTTTCAGAACAATAATCAAGCTAAGACAGTAGAGAAGAATAACAGCGCGATTCTCCTTTGGCAGTTAAAAGAAAAATATATCTTTTTTCTGCCAAAGGAGACTTGCCCTGCTATTCAATTGACTCTACCATTTTCGATTATCCGCCATTGTTGATACTGACCCGAGGTTATCAAAGCAGCAACGGAGATTCGGAAAGAAGGGTAAAGAGAAATGACGGTGCAATTCTTCTGTAGCAGACATTGTGGTAGTTCACTCCAAAGTCTCACTGCTTTTCTGCCAAAGGAGACTTGCCTTGCCATTTTCTGTAACCCACCATCATTGACCGTGGATTTGTGGAGTTTTGCTAAAAATTCTGACGCAGAATCAGTTGAATTTACAGCAAAACACCAGAGGAAGAGAAAGATTAGAGGAAGAAGAAGATGAAGGCGCCAAAGGAAAAATGAAACTTCTCATTTCAAAATTGAAAGAACCGTGTACAATATATACATACAGTGAAACAATGATGAACATCGGAAAGTGATAAAACTAAAACTACTATTACAAACTAAACTAGTCAATAGTCATACTCTAACATCCCCCCTCAAGATCAAGGTCGGGGGCCGAAGATCTTGGAAAGAAAAGTAGAGAAGGTGGAAGGGGGAAGCGGCTTGGTGAAGGCATCAGCTAATTGATGATGGGAAGTAGTGAATTGTACCGATAAGGTCTTGTGGAGAACTTTGTCACGCACAAAGTGAAAATCAATCTCGACGTGCTTTGATTTTGAGTGGAGAACTGGGTTTGAAGTTAGGTACGTCGCACTGAGGTTATCACATAAAATGAGAGGAACCTCGGTAGGAGGAAAACCCAATTCTGTGAGCAAGGATTGGAGCCACAAAAGTTCGGCAGCACCATTTGCAACACTGCGATATTCAGATTCAGTGCTCGACCTGGAGACAGTATGCTGTTTGGTGGAAGACCATGATATGAGATTGGGGCCCAAGAAAATACATAAACCACTCGTGCTCTTACGATCATCGGGACAGGAGGCCCAATCAGCATCTGTATAACATACCAAATTTGAAGAAGGAGAGGCTGAGAAGGATATACCCAAAGAGGAGGTACCTTGAAGATACCGCAAGATCCGTTTGACTGCCTGCCAATGAACATCGGAAGGAGAGTGCATAAATTGAGAGACCTTGTTAACAGCAAAAGCAATGTCAGGGCGTGTAAGACAGCAGTATTGCAGGCTGCCAACGATACTGCGATAAAGAGAGCCGTCACGGAGAGGAATACCAGAATTCTTGGAAAGAATAGGACCTGAAACCATCAGGGTAGGAACTGGCTTACAGGAGACCATATTAGCTTTGTGTAATATGTCATGAATATATCTGGACTGGGAGAAACTCATGCCTGTAGGAGTGTGAGTGACGGAAATCCCGAGAAAAAAAGATAACGGTCCAAGATCACGCACCTTAAAGTGAGAATTTAAGTATAAAAGAAGCTGATCGAGTAAAGGAGCCGAGTTACCCGTGAGAATGATGTCGTCCACATAAACCAGCATAATAATAACGGAGGAGGACTGGCAACGGATAAGCGAGAAGAGCAGTGTATAGCTTTGTGTACCATGCCCGAGGAGATTGTTTTAAACCATAAAGGGCCTTTCGTAAGTGACATACAACAGAGGGATGAGAGGAACTCACAAAACCTGAGGTTGCTGCATAAACACTGTCTCAGTTAAGTCACCATGTAAAAAGGCATTACTTACATCCAGCTGTTTGATGATCCAGCCATAGGAGATGGCTAAGGCAAGAGTAGTACGGATGGATGCAGGTTTCACAACTGGGCTGAAGGTCTCCTCATAGTCAATACCTTCCGTCTGATCATAGCCCTTGGCTACTAAACGAGCTTTGTACCTGTTGATTGAGCCATCGGAGTTGAGTTTAGTTTTAAAAACCCACTTACAGCCAATAATCTTGACGCCGGGAGGAGGAGGAACCAAAGTCCAAGTAGAGTTAGTAGATAGAGCCATCATTTCCTCATGCATAGCAGCCAACCAGTGAGGGTGTTTGGAGGCTTGGGTAAAGGTTTTGGGCTCAATGGTAGTGTCTACGGAGAAGGCTTTAGGTTTAAAAATACCATCTTTGGCTCGGGTGCACATGGGATGAGTATTGGTGGGAAAAGGAGGGATGGGATTGGGCATGGAAGGAAGGGTGGGAGGAGAGGGAGAAGGGGTAATAGATAGGGATGGTAGTGACGGTAGAGGGAGAGCAGATGGATTGGAAGAATTTGAGGGAGAGGATGAGTCAGGAAGGGAAGACGAAACAATAGAGGAGACCGGTGGGAGTGACGGTTGACTCAGAAGTATGGGAAATGAAAATGAGGATGGGGGTGGAGAAGATAGAGGTAAAGAAGAGAATGGAAAAACGAATTCGTCAAAGGTAACGTGACGAGAGATATAGAGTTTTTGGGAGCGTGGTTCGAGACAAAGATACCCTTTGTGATTTGGGCTAAGACCCAAGAACACACACGGAAGGGAGCGAGGCTGGAGTTTATTTTGATTGTAAGGACGAAGAAATGGAAAACACAAGCAACCAAAAACACGTAGAGACACATAATCAGGAAGAGAATTGTGCAAGCATTCGAAGGGTGATTTATTGTCAAGAACAGGTGTAGGAAGGAGATTTATGAGGCTGGTAGCAGTAGCAAAGGCATAGGGCCAGAATTTTTGAGGGACAGAAGAATGGAAGAGGAGAGCGAGGCCAGTTTCGACAATGTGGCGGTTTTTACGCTCTACACGTCCATTTTGATTAGGAGTGTACGGACAGGAGAGACAGTGGCGGATGCCAAGAGATTTAAAAAACGGACAGAGAGATTGAAACTCTCCGCCCCAGTCGGATTGAACGACTTTAATAGAGGAACCAAATTGAGTTTGAACATAGCAATGAAAATGCACAAAAGTAAGACAGACATCACTTTTTAATTTTAAAGGAAACAACCAGGTAAAACGAGTACAATCATCGACAATTAAAAGAAAATAACGATCCCCAGTAAAAGAGGGATAAGGAGATGGACCCCACACATCGGTATGAATAAGCTCAAAAGGAAAATTAGAGTGAGAATCAGAAATAGAGAACGGTAATCGGTGAGATTTACTCATTTGACAAGGAGTACAAAAAGTTGGCATTTCATTGTGCACAAAAGAAATATTACATATATTCATTACACTTTGAAAAATGGAAACAGAAGGGTGACCCAATCTGGAATGCCACAGTTGGGTGGAAGATTGCTTTGACTTCGGCAGAGGAACAGAGGAAGAGGAGAAAGAGTGTGAGCTCGGCAGGGAGGCAGAGAGAGATCGAGCTACAGAGGGCATAGGAAGCTGATACAGGCCATCAATAAGGGAACCCTGGAGAAGGATTTGGCGAGAAATCTGATCCTTAACATAGAAACAATCGGAATCAAATTCAACAACAACCAAATTATCAGTGCATAATTTTCGAATGCTCAGAAGATTATGAGAAAAACCAGGAGTATAACAGATAGAGTTTAAGTAAAGGGAGCGGAAAGGAGTCAGGATTATAGAAGAACCAAGATGAGAAATCGGAGAGGACTTACCATCGGCAGTGACAGCAAAGTTCGGGGCACTGAGATTTGGAGAAGTGTGAGGAGTAGCCGATGATGGAGAGAAATGGTGGGTGACACCGGAGTCGAGAACCCACGGAGTAGAAGCCGGCGGTGTGGGAAGGAGGCCGGCGGAGAGGGCTCGTGGAGGAGGAAGGGGTTCGGAAACTAGAGGAGAATCGGAAAACGGGGTGAGGGAGGAAGAGCGGGTAATTGGGTGGGTGGGCTGGGTTGGGTCATATGTTAACGGGTCGGGTGGGTAGAAATAGGGGTAGTGGGTTGGGTTGGGTTGAGGGAAAGGGAAAGGGCTGGCTTGGAAGGCAAAAGGGGGTGGGTTATTTGAGAGGGTTGATGGGCGGGTTTGGGAAGGTGGGCCAGGCTGGTAGGAGTGATTAAAGCGTTGGAAGCAGGCTGAAGCAATGTGGCCCGGCTTTTGGCAAATTTGGCATTTGGGCCGATTGGGCTTATTGGTGGGGCGGTTTGGTCGCCAACCGGGTGAAGACCCAAAACCAGTTGGCTACTGATGCAGGGGAAAAATTCCAGGGCGCAGAGCTGGAATTCCGAATGGCCGAGGAGACAACGCCGATCGGAAAGGCTGCTGAGCGACGACGAGAGCCTGAACGGAGTTAGGCATCTGAAAAGAGGTGACCAAATTTTGTTTCTCAAGACAAAACTCGTAGCTCTGTAACAGACTGTAGATTTCTTCCATGGAGGGCTCGTCGGAGCGATTGGTAATAGAGGTGACAAAAGAGTTATAGTCGCTGCCAAGACCGCTGAGAAGGTAGAGTACTTGATCGCTGAGAGATACGGGGTGGCCGATAGTTGCGAGAGTGTTACAAATGGAGGTAAGCTTCTGGGTGTACTGTGAAACCGAGAGGCCATCTTTGGTGAGAGAGTGGAGCTGGCCGCGTAATTCTGAGATTCGAGCAAGGGATGAGGATGCAAAACGGCGAGCCAGGGCGGTCCACATTTCAGCAGCAGTGGAGTAGGGAATAACGATCGGGAGAAGTTCTTCCGTCAAAGAAGAGAAAATCCAACTCATCAGAAGGCGATTGAAGCGCTGCCATGAGGTAAAATCGGGATTAATCTGCGATGAAAGGTTGTCTAAAAATTGTGGGGGTTGAGGGAAAGTTCCATCCAGAATAGTTTCAAGTCCATTGGCAATAACTACATTTAGCAATTGTGCTTTCCAGAATAAATAGTTGGAATTGTTGAGTTTGAGGTTTAGGACTTGATTTGCAGTGGGAAAAGGCGGTAGAGAGTTGGATGAGGGAAATATTGGAGAAGGGGAGGGAATTGTTGAGCTTGGAGACGTCATCTGTGCTCTGATACCAAGTTGAATTTACAGCAAAACACTAGAGAAAGAGAAAGATTAGAGGAAGAAGAAGATGAAGGTGCCAAAGGAAAAATGAAACTTCTCATTTCAAAATTGAAAGAACCGTGTACAATATATACGTACAGTGAAACAATGATGAACATCGGAAAGTGATAAAACTAAAACTACTATTACAAACTAAACTAGTCAATAGTCATACTCTAACAGAATCTAATTATAATTCTGAATTCTATGCGAGATGAAGAGATTGAAAGAGAGGAGTAAGAACCGTTCTTACTTCTAAGGGAGTCGAGGCTTTCTGCTATTCTCTCTTCGTTACTTAATCTGCTTTCGAATTAGCCGTTGAATGGGAATGCTGGCTGAGAAGCTTCTTTTTGAAGATCCAAGTTTACTAAAGAAGCTGCTACTTTTTAGCTAATTGTCTGTCCGTACGTTCTTTTTACGTTGTTGAAATGACAAGGCTTACTATTAAAGTAAATTGATGTTTTATTTGTTTATTGTTGTATATGTTTTAATTAGTTATTATTTAATCAAATGGTGAAAATAATTACGTAACTAATACAATCAAAATGTCATTAAAAATTAGGAACTATGTTGTCTTCTTGCATTAATTGTATTAATTGCTTGTCATTTTGTGAAACGTGGTCTATATCTTAAGAGATGGCTTTTTTGACATTATTTTTCGACCAATTTGGTAAGAGTGATGTAGATTTCTGATGAGTTCTTTTCAATTAGGTTGAAATTTGCTGAACTTCTGTTCCTGTGTGTGAGAACAACAAATTGAAATCTATTCATTTAACTAAGAGGTGTCATTGACAAATAGATATTAAAGCAAAATAATTTTGACTCCTCTCAAAACAGAATTATGAAAAAGAAAAGCATCGAGCCGACTCTCCTTCGCCTTTCAAAATTATCCTTCTAGAAAAAACAAAAACGAGTGTCGAACCGTCTAACCTATAATTCAAAAAAAATATTTGTGTAGCATTGCATCTCCAATTCGTAAATCCCTTTTGAGGTAAATTCTAAAAACAAAGTCTTGCAAGCTTCCGCTTAAATAGATAATATTGTACTACTCAATAAAGTTTGAGATGTTACATAAATTGTATATGAACCTAAACAAAATGTGTTTGACAGGGACGTCAGGCTTCCTAAGTGGAGTGATTGTGGTAGCCCATCCTTGTGAGAGTTTGTTGGATTCCAAAACCAAGTGATGTGAGTACAATTATTTTGTGGTCTTGAAGTACATTATACATATAGCATTATATTGTACAACTCGGAGAAGTTTGAGATATTACATAATTTGAGAAAAGTTGTAAAAATTTAGTCATTGCATTTTCTAAAACATTGGCATGTGATTACCAATGAGATTAAGTTAATAAATTTAAAATCAAGTTAGAAATAACTCACGCAGCATCTTATACTAAGGGTGGGCAGAACTGGCCCAAAACCACAAACCCGGACCAGATCGGCGGTCCAGGCCAGTTCTTGGTTGGTTCTGTCTGTCATGGAACTGGTCCCGGTTCCATGGATTGGTCGGTTCTGCCTGTTATGGAGCCGGTCCCGGTTCCATGGATTGGAAAATCAGAAATTGCGGCCCAGTCCCCAGTTCCCCGTGACGGGATCGGGAATTCCTACAGGAGAACCGACCTATGGTTTATAGAGTTCCGATCCAGAAGATTTTTCTGATCATCTTTCGTCCACTTCACTGCCTTATCTCCGTCTTCCCGAGCTTCTTCCTCTTCTTCTTCTTCTTCTTCTTCTTTTGCGTCGTTGGAGCTTTCGCATACCGATTCATAATCTCCATTAGATTTGTGGGTCTGTGAGTTTAAGCCCCCAAATGCTAAGAAATCAAACATTGAAGGTTCAAATCTCATAAATGGGTGGTTGTTTACTTGAATAAAACTTTTTGGAACTGATGCAATTGAGGAGGGACAAATTTCCTTCTCAATGTTCGCTGAGATTTCTTTCCCGGTTTCCTCCATTGAAGAAGTCGAAATCCCTGTAAAATCTCCTGCCTTATTCTTGTTTTGTTCTCTCTCCACCATTGTTGCGCTTCATCATCTATACTGCATCTAATCCACCTAGACAGGGAATCGGCGTTTAGACATTTTCATAGCTTATCGCTCATAAAGTTCCGACGGTCATCGACAACGACAAAGTCTTAGTCCTCTCCTTCAGTGAATAGAAGCTAATTTCCTTCTCTTCGTCCCTAGTTTGATTTATTTTTAAATTTTAAAAAAAATTCGGTCTGATCCGGTTCGGTACCGGTTCCGCTAGAGACCGGTTCGGTACCGGTTCCGCTGGGGACCGGTTCCAATTTCGGGAAATAAATTCCCAAAACCAAATATCCGGTGCAGTTCCGGGCCAGAACCGGCCCAGACCAGATCGGACCGGACCGTGCCCAGCCCTATCTTATACGGTCTACCAAACATAAGTTGTATAACTAGTCATGCTATAATACAAAGATAACTAGTAATACTAAGCTCAATATAAATTTCATATTATTATATTGAAAAGTTTATGAAAACACATGCAAAAGATTAGGAAAAACTGTTTCATAAACGACATGTGAGGTATTTTCAAAATATTTTCTACATTTTCACATATCATGATATGATTTAAAACATGTCATAAACCACAAGTGAGGTATTTTCAATTTGTCATTCAATGTTGTTTCGAGGTAAGTTTGAATTTGAATTGCGATCTCGAGTTTACAATTTGAATTTCTATAAGAAGGTAACATACTTATTCATAATTCCGACTTACCTCTTGATTCTTTGACATATAATCGTCATTTGAAATTTCTTAATTTCGTCTTGAGTCCAATTTTGCAAAATTCTTAACTCCCACATTGTTTCTAGGTAGCTCTTTGTTCACTTGCTTCGTCTATTGTACTCCAAGCAAAGGAATCTCAATTTGTGTTAGGACTCAAATCTCAGGGCCCAACATCCCTTTGAACTCATCCTTATACGATATATCCTACTAAATAGACAGTTTTGTCTAGGAGGTGATAGGTGACGGACCAAGAGTGTACTTTCTAAATATAGGAAGATGACAAATATTATACTCATATTTTAGCTGCAGGGGCAATACCAATCTACAAACGACAAGGTTGACATGATCAATGAACTGCAACAGTCTGATATAACTTGGGGCTAATTTTCCATTCACACCAAAATGAATAACATCACGTCGCGATAAGATTTTCGATCAGACTTTCAAAAAAGCAAATTACAACCTCAAACTCAATCTTTCTCCTTTGGACATTTACATTATTGTTTTGCTGACACCATGCCATCCTCAATCCATCTTTAATAATATGAACCTTCTTAGTCTTCTTATTAATTAAATATAGTCCAATACCCACTTTGTCTTCGACTTTAATGCAACACAAGGGCTATCAATAGTCTCCCTTAAAGATTTCATAAGTTGAAACATCGATAAAAGTCTCATAGTTGATATTCTAACACTTTCAAGAAAAGGTAACTAATGGTTCACCAAACTATTACTAAGATCCCGAATTCATGATCTCAATATATCCTTAAAAATTAAAATTGCCTTTTCAGACTGGACATCAGTTGAAAAATGATGTGTCACACTCAAGTTAAATTCATTGCCCAATACTCTTAGTATGATTTTCAAGAACTTACACATGAACTTCATGTCTCTATCAAATACAACAATATACGAAGCACGTGTAAATGAATGGTGTTCTCCACATAAAGTTTAGTCAACTTGACAGAGAATAATTCTTCCTCACCAAGATCAAATGTATAGGCTCTTAAATCAATCAATAATAACCTAAACAATATCATACCTTTACATAGTCTCCAACAATTTGATCACAAAATCTATAATAATCATATCTCATTTCAATTCTAGAAAAGGTAAAGTTGTAATAATCTAACATATCTCAAATGCTCAGTTTTAATCTGCTAACAAATTAGAAATCTAATTACATACTATAACACATCTCACCTTAGTCAGTTCACTCATATTGAGTCATGCTGTTTTGATACGACCAAGATGAATAGAAAACCCTAACTTGTGACTCTCACCTAAAACAATTTGTCCATCTCAACTATGAATTATTAGGTACGACAACTTTGATTTTGAAAAGCATATATCCACTAGCACAGACCTCTCAAGCGTCATGTGAACATATATTTTTCAATTGGTCAAGACTCTCATGAAACCCATCATCACATTTCTACCATCTTTAACACGCTGCATAAGGGTAGAAGTCACTACCAAATTATATTCACAGACAATATGACGACAAACATGATATTACAGTTTATATTTATCAACGAATAAAAGATCTATTCCACAAACCCAACACCAAATAGTAAAGTGAACTTTAACGTTGACGCCTTAAAGTATCTGTCTCATATGATATTCATAGGTATAATATAATCCTTCATGTAACTCACAAAATATGTGAAGAATATTTCAAATTTTTACAATGCGAGAGAGCTTCAATCTTTAAACCATGAAAATAACTTTTCCATTAACTCTACATAGAATGAACACTACCACCCCCCAATCATGGCCAAGGTACTTCCCTCGTGAAATTTCAATTGCCTGAAAACATATGCAATAACTTTTACTGACTTCATTATTACACATCCAAGTCTAACACTCGATAACTCTGAACAAATGACATATATTAAATTACCAGCAAGCATGCCCAAAAACAATACGATAGTCAATTTGGGCTTTAGCTGTAAAAGTATAGTGACATTTTCCATCCACAACAACTTAATATCCTTTTAGTTAGAAGTGCCAACAACAAAACAATACAGAAGAAATTGCTTTACAAAGCGATAATAATGACTATGTAGATATAAGATACTATAGAACACTCCTAGGTGAGACTAAATCTAAGCGACCTCCATCTTAGATAGATCTATAGAATTATTGTCATGAAAATAAATTTGACCAACGATTTCCAAACCTGCAATTCACTCTTTTTAACATACAATTGACGACTTTTCAAAGCCAACAGTAAAATTCTTAGCTGCTCCACGTGCACATTAAGAGCCGTTGAAAAAATCAATATACCATTAAATAAGACTACAACGACCTAATCCAATAAAGTGAGAAGTATCAATATATAAAATCCATAATAGCAGTTGGGACACTGGTCAATCGAATAACATAATCCATAAAGTTAAAATAGGCTTAACGTACTTGAAAGATTGCTTTGGAAAAACTCTACTCAAAGATCTATTAACTAATGGTAGCCTAAAATTAAATTCATCATGGAAAAATACTTCAATTCACCAAACTTATTGAACACCATCAATCTATACAATAGATATTTACTCTTCATCGTTGTTTGGTCTAACTCCTAGTAATTAATATACAATAGAAGCAAACCATCATGTCTCATAAAAAAATAGGAGCAATAGAAGCTGAAGCAATGTGGGAACCAAAATAAATACTAAAATCCACGCGGCCGGGTGGTAACCCTTGTAGATGTTAAAGAAATATTTCAGGATAATCAATTTCAATTGGCAAAATCAGATTCTATTTGACTATCACATAGTCACCATTAATAGTAAAAACACACCTTTAGTGCTCAAATCACAAAACAAGCCCATATAATAGAGTTGACAAGAATTAATATAATTTTTTAAAAAAACTACATTATTCGACAACTTGCTTGCTTACTAAGCGATGAGTCGTCCTCTTCACGTAACAATTAACTTAAGCTAAATACTCACTTAATAGGTTCATACTCAAAATCACATTAAACTAATGCATGGGACACTATCAAGTGTGCAGGCAACTCATGCATGTTAGTAATAACATCTGTAGAGTGTCAAACGTAAAGCATCTCACTATCAACACTTAACGAGTATCCAACACAAAGGGAGATTAAAATTTTCTTACTACTAACCTCAAAAGAAACACAACAGTGCAAAAAAAAAAAAAAAAACAATATTTCATATCCTAACGTCCAACAACATATATTTAATAAACTAAGAAAGAATAATCATACTATCATCGACGTCCGTCCAATCCAATAATAGGAGCTAGAAGGTTGAACTACATAATTTTGCCCAAAAGACTTCCTTTAGTTCTTTCTAGTCATCTTCTTTGACTAAGTTGCTCTCTGTCGACTCTTTATCATACTCACACTAGCACTTCCCCAAATTAGCCTTCACATGTTTAATATCAATCAAATCTTCAAAAATAGAGTTGAACTTCATACTCGTCAGCCTAAAGATAATCTTAGGCCTCAGGTGGTTTCTCAATTGACAACTTTATAAGTTGCAACCAATCACCTTAACGTAATATATCAATTTCACAAACTTAGCGTGGTATTTTAAAAATTTTGTGTTCATCCTACGATAAGTTATGATACAGTCATTTATGTTCTATCTATGCCTCGCGTTAATGTAATTAACACAAAATCTTACATCAAATGACACCCAATCCAAGCTATTGTAAGTTTTCGATGAGATTTTTCATACTATCTTAGAAAATTCATGATTTACTCAAAAAAAAATTCTAACAATTTCTAATATATATAAGTCTTACATACAGTCTGAACCGTTAAGTTAAATATTAAAATTCTTGTACAGTTGTGCTAAATCTAGATTACTCTCATTTTCTTGTCATAACTTTTTTTTCCATTGAATGACCCTATTAGAGTCCCCACAATATATAATTGTTGGTATAGAAGAAAATTTTCATTAATAAACAACTCAACTCTGATTTTTTGAAATTTTTTTTCTAGAAATCCCTTCATTTCTTAGTGTCAAAAAATAGGGTATGCAATATAAAAATAGAGAATCTATTCTCTTTTTTAAGAAAAAAAAATTCTATTGGAGATTGTATAATGCTTACTCTAAAACTATTTTGTTTATACAATAGTGATATTCTTTGTTTCTCTCTTCATTTTGGGATTCCTATCTAATGACCCGGGACGTGTAAAGAATAAAAAATCAGCTTTTTGTTTTCTTTGCTTGATTTGTAAATTTTTATCTATTCTACATTTTTCTTTAACTATATATATAGTCGACAGAAATGGAAAGAGTGGGATTCGAACCCTCGGTACGAAAAATATGTACAACGGATTAACAATTTGACTCTTCAATCCACCAGCCATCTCTCCCCCAATTGAAAAATGAAAAAAAATAATTACTATGATACGTTAAGTAAGGCTTGAAAAAAGCCATTCTTTATCTCTCTTTATTATTTTATTATATCTTTATTATTTATTATATAGATAGTTATATAAAGCTATATATAAATAATATATATCTAAAAAATTTTATTTGAAATTTCAATTCCATTTCGATTTTAAATAAAGTAAGAGTTAAAAAGAAATATCTACGATCCAATATTTGAATATATAAATATCAGTCTATTAAATGTTAATAATTTTTTTTAATAAATTAAGAAAATAAAAAAATGAAAATATATATATATATATATTTATTTATTTATATTTATATTAAATAATAAATAAAATCAATAAAAGTACCTTATTTATTTCGGCCTAAAAGTCCTTTTTTTATTTCCACGGCCTGGCCTAGTCAGTTTTTTTTTTTTTTTATTTCGATAAATCATAGAAAAAATAATTTATTTTATTTGAAAGTTCAAAATATTTTTGAAATAAAATAATAAAAATCGAAACAACAATCATATGATAAGAAGAATTATTTCGATTCCTATGATACATAATTAAATGATATAGAATCAAAGTGTCATTTCTTATTATTCTTTCTTTTTGTATTTACTTTTTTTTATTGGAATAAAAAAAACTTATCATTTAATTAGTTAAATGTGTAGCAACCGGTAACTGTCAGCCTTGATTTTTTTTAATAGTAACATTTTGTGACTTTTATCTTTATGAAATTAAGTGAATTTGATTGGTTGCTTAAATAGGTTAAAGTTGGTTAGTTAAGAGCATTTGTGTAATTCGTAAAGCTTGTGATATAAATGGAGGGTTTAGTGAAGGTTTAGCCGCTACTGTTTTCATTTCTTTCCCTTTCGGCATTCAGCTCAGCCGACTTCTCTTAGCGATTTTCCCTCCGATTCTCCATCAATTTAGGTGAGTTTTACTTTGATTTCTTGCTGTATTAGTGATTATAGATGATAGAGGGGATTGTAGATGCGTATTTGGGAATACTATAAGTGAGAGTTGAGTTCGGGTTTTGTAGCGATTCGGGAATGCTCGAAGAACAGAGCTCCCGACTAGCTTCCTTAGATTTTAGATAGTTTAGAATGAGATTTAGTGAAGATCTAATTAATACTCTTTCTATGGTTTAGGTTCAAGCAAAACCCCGAAGTAGCTTACAATCAAGCATTTTAGGAAGCCAGGTAAGTAGAGTATGTGTGTGCCTTCGGGCCTACATCACAAAACAGTAGGGTGTATGTATGTTTTGCATGATTTTTAGCTTGACACGTATCATGTTTTTTTTAAAGAACACGAAAATGAATTTACTGACATAGTGGTATGGAGAGACATGAACAGATTGAATCAGTTAACTATTAAGAGAACTAATCTGCCCCTTAATCGAGAACAGATGATATTTATACTTTGAGAAAAATGATCCACTTCCCATCGAACAGGGGGATCAAGATCAGCAACAAAATCAGCTATTAAGGGAATTAATCTGCCCCTTAATCGAGAACAGAGTATATACATACTTTGGAGAAATTGATCTGCTTCCCATCGAACAGAGGGATCAACAGAGAACGATTATAAATGCAACATGAACTGTGAGAGTAGAAATAGCATGAATAGTATTTATGATTCAGTATTTTATTTCATTATTGTTCTACTTATTTAGCATTAGGCTAATAGATGAGTTTTTGATGTAGGTGAAGACCTGACCAAAGGTGAGTTCTCTGAATATGCTGAGGAATAGGAGTAGTTGGAGGAGTGCATCCATTTCCACGATCTGGTGCACTGATGAGGCGGTTTAACCAATGGTAGTATGTGTTGAACTTAGTGGACAAAGGTTTAGTTATTGTGTGCTGAGAATTTTAATGACAGTGGTAGTTTTAATGTTTTGGTATGTTTCTGAAATTATTCTGACGATGAAACATGGTTGGTTTTAACTGGAGTTTTTCCTTCTGGATTTTTAGTAGTTATGGACTTATGTTGTTTTGAATGGTTGCTGTCAAATTTTTATATGTTCTCCTGTAGTCAGAATTGTCCATCGTTTAGTGTATAATCGGTTAAGCTATGTTTCTGTCTTAAGGAAAGTCGTCCAGAGTTGTAAAGGAAAACAGTCGTCCAAACTGTAGGTGAAAATATTCGTCCACAGTTGTAGGTGAAAACAGTTGGACATGTTTGTCTTAAGTGTTGTCATCTAGAGTAAGTAGTCACGTGACCCGTGGACGATAAAGTCACGTGGTCTGTGGACGACAAATTTAAGTAAGTCTATGGACGTTGGTCCGTGGACGATGAGTCTATGTAACTCCGTGGACGAGAAAGTCACGTGGACCATGGACGACGAAGTCACGTGTTCCGTGGACGACGAGTCTATGTAACTTCGTGGACGAGAAAGTCACGTGGACCGTGGACGACGAAGTCACGTGTTTCGTGGACAACAAGTCTATGTAACCCCATGGACGAGAAAGTCACGTGGATCGTGGACGACAAAGTCACGTGTCCCGTGGACGATAAAACTAGGTAAGACTGTGGACGATAATCCATTGGCGAAAAATCTATGTAGCTGTGGACGATGAGGAACAGCCGACCAAAGCCATTGAGAAATCCAAGATAAGGTTGTCGTCCACTCTGCAAGCGAATATAGTCGTCCAAAGTCGTCCAAAGCGATGTCACAGAGAGCTTTCAAACATTTTTCTTTATTATTCTATTTAAACTGAAAGGTTCTTCTAGTCTATTTTCGAAATGACTCTGTTTTACATGAATATTTTCCGCCGTAAGTTTTGATGATTTAAAGAAATGTTGATTTTAGCCGTTGAGAGGAAAAGTTTATATTTTTTCCAAAATTTTTCCAGTGTAGTTTAGTGTGTGTGTGTAACGAACTGGTTGAATTAACTTGGGGCATTACAGTATGGTATCAGAGACATTTGGTTAAACCGTTCAAAAGATTACTTATCAGTGCCGATCGTAGCATGAGAGTACTCCAACAATTGTAAGTGTTTATGTTAACCTTAGTTGTTAGATATTTATGAGAATAATTAACCTTGTTCAGGGAATATAGTAAAATGTCTAGACGACCAGGAAGACCAAGAGTACAGAGAGAGATACCAAATTTGGGAAGTGAGGAGGATCCCAGTGTGATTAGGCAGCTGACAGAATTTGTGCGTCAACAGTCCGACTAATTGAGAATACTATTGAACCGAGAGGTGCAAATGAGTGCCAACTTGAGTTTCAACAATTAGCAATCGAGAGATAGATTCTGGAGACTACAACTGCCCACGTTTGATGGAAAATCATCCGATCCGATTGTTGCCGAGGAATGGCTTAAGAAGATTGAGAGTATGTTCAGATTTGCCAATATTGGAGAAGGAGACAAAGTCACTTTGGCAACATTTCATTTGGCCGGTGATGCTCAGCTTTGGTGGGAAACAATCGAGACCACCACTGATGTCCTGGCAATGTCTTGGGCGCAATTCAATGAAGTTTTCTATGAGAAATACTTTAACAGTACTGTCCAGACTACAAAGAAAGTGGAGTTTCTGCAATTGAAACAAATGGGGTCCGTGTCAGAGTACAACAGACAATTTGAGTCCTTGTCCAGGTTTGCTAGACACCTCGTACACAGGAATGAAGATAAAGTTTTTCAATTTGTGCATGGACTGAAGCCAGAGATTTACAGAGGAGTAAAAATTTCTGGTATCAAAGGTTTGTCTTACAGTGAAGTTGTGTCCACGGCATTGGAAGTGGAAGAAGCAGAAATGAAGTGTACTGGACCAATGGAAGCTCCACGAAAGTTCTTTCAGCCACACCAACAGAGAGGGATGAAGAGGTCCAGTGAAGGCCAAGGCATTCAGGGAAAGGAGAAGAAAGTGCATGACACCAAGAGATTTCCTCAGTGCCCGAAGTGCTCGAGATTTCACCCCGGAGAATGCAGACTTAGTTTGGGGAAGTGCTTCAACTGTGAGGAGGTCGGACACACGTTCAAGGATTGCCCGAAACCCAGAGTCATTCGATGTTACAACTGTAATAAAGTTGGTCATGTTAACAAGGATTGTCCAACCTTAAAGAGTGGCCCCGTCAAGTTGAAGCCGAGGATGTTCTCCATGATGGAGTCAGGTGATGATGATCAGCCCGGTGTGGTGTCATGTACTATATTGATCAACTTTATGCCTGCTTTTACTTTGTTAGATTCTGGTGCAACGCATTCTTTTGTAGCGTCTGCATTTGCTGTCAAGTTAGATGTACGGCCTACGCCAACTGTGCATGCGTTTAATGTCGCATTACCCTCCGGAGAATGCATGCACTCTAACCAAGTGATGCTTAATAGTGTGGTGTCAGTGGGAAGTATGAATCTACCTGCTGATCTCATTATCATGGAGATAATGGGATTTGATGTAATCTTGGGTATGGATTGGTTATTCAAGTATTATGCCACAATCGATTATAGGACTGGGATAGTTAGTTTTCAACCCCCTGGTGGTTTGAAACACACCTTTCAAGCCTTGAAGAAGGATAAGAGGATGTCTGTTCTAACTCCTATCAATGCTAGACCTTCTCCATGCAGGGACAATTTATGCTTTTTGGCCAGCGCTATAGACACACAGTTCGTAGGAAGAGCGAGTCTCCAAAATGTCTTAGTTGTCCAAGACTTCCCAGAAGTATTTTTGGATGATCTTCCTAGCCTGCCGCCAGATAGGAAAATAGAGTTTGTTGTAGATGTTTACCCAAGCGCAGAGCCTGTATCTAAGAACCCATACAGATTAGCACCAATGGAACTTAGAGAGTTAAAGACACAGTTGGAGGAACTGTTGGAAAAATGGTTCATACACCCTAGCTTTTCACCTTAGGGTGCACCAGTTCTTTTTGTCAAGAAGAAAGATGGATCGTTGCGCATGTGCATTGATTATCGGGAATTGAATAAGTTAACTATCAAGAACAAGTATCCACTACCAAGGATTGATGATTTATTCGACCAACTCCATGGTGCACGAGTCTTATCTAAGATTGACCTAAGGTCTGACTACTATCAATTGAAAGTTAAATCTGAAGATATTCCAAAGACTGTCTTTCGCACGAGGTATGGACATTATGAGTTCTTGGTAATGTCTTTTAGATTGACAAATGCACCAGCAGCCTTCATGAATCTTATGAATAGGGTGTTTCACGAGTATCTAGATAAATTTGTCATAGTGTTTATTGATGATATCTTAATCTATTCACTCTCTAATGATGAGCCTGTAAAGCACCTGACCTTGGTATTAGAAGCCCTAAAACAGCACCAACTTTATGCCAAGTTTTCCAAGTGTGAGTTTTGGTTGGACCAAGTTCACTTTTTGGGTCACGTTATCTCGAGAGATGGGATATCTGTCGATCCAGCCAAGGTTCAAGCCGTCAAGAAGTGGCCCCAATCGAAGAATTCTACAGATATTCGGAGTTTCCTTGGATTAGCAGGATACTACAGAAAATTTATTGAAGGATTCTCGAAGATTGCTAGACCCCTCACTCAGTTAACAAGGAAAAACATGAAGTATGCATGGACTGTGGAATGTGAATCCAGTTTTCAGACTTTGAAACAGAGATTGACTAATACCCCAATATTAACACTTCCTGTTAAGAATGGAAAGTTTAGCATTTACTGTGATGCTTCCAAAGTTGGTCTTGGCTGTGTGTTAATGCAAGATGGAAAGGTAATAGCTTATGCTTCTAGACAGCTGAAAACACATGAGAAGAATTATCCTACACACGATTTGCAATTAGCCGTGGTAGTTTTTGCATTGAAGATTTGGAGGCATTACTTGTATGGACAACTTTGTGAAATATTTTCAGATCATAAAAGTCTGAAATATATTTTCACTCAGAAAGAGTTAAACATGCGACAACGTAGGTGGTTGGAGTTTGTCAAGGACTACGATTTTTAGATCAAATACCACCCTAGCAAGGCAAATGTGGTGGCTGATGCGTTGAGCAGAATGACAACATCAACCTTGGCAATGATTCTTGACATGCCGTTAGCCTTGGAGTCAGAATTCCAAAGATTTAACCTAGAAACAGTGTTCAGTGTGTCAGCTATGCTTTCTGCTATATTCTTGAAGCCTACTATTCTGGAGAAAATAAAGGAAGTTCAGGCTAATGATGTTCAGTGCAACAAGTACAAGTTAAGCATGGATTCTATTGATAAGTCAAATTTCAACTATTCTGATGATAAAATTCTCAAGTTTCGGAATAGATGGTTGTTCCGGCTAATAAAGAACTTCGAGAAGAGAACCTTTCAGAAGCTCATTCTTCTAAATTCTCTGTTCATCCTGGAAGTAGAAAAATGTACAGAGACCTTAGACAACATTATTGGTGGCCAAATATGAAAGGTAGTGTGGCAAAGTATGTAGAATCATGTTTGATTTGTCAACAGATTAAAGCTGAACATCAGAGACCTGCAGAAACATTGCAACCATTGCCACTTCCCGAATGAAAATGGAAACAAATAACGATGGACTTTTAATGCGTAACGACCTGAAAATGAGCGAGTTATCACCCAAAGAGTAAGGGTTGCTCACTGGTCGACTAACCCGAGAGCAATAAAATGTATGAGCAGAAATGAAAAGGTTAAAGTGCTCGAAATGAAACGATTTCTTCAGACAAAATGAAGCTAAGAGATGAAAGATGAAGTACGTGTAAAGTGGTGATAGTGTTCTGTGAAGAAAAATAAAGAAAATGATAAAACCCTGAACCAGCCGATAGAGGTATTGAGTTACCTCTCGGCTAATGCTTCTTCCAAGGAAGAAGACCGGTCTTTGGGAATGGTGTTGTAACAGCCGACAACTTCAACCAGGTGACTTCCTAACTGAATTAACGACCATGATTATTCAATCTTCATGGTTTAGAATTTTATGCCAAGCTTAATTAATTACATGTAGATTTAAACTAGGTTGTGTGGCAAAGTTGTAATAATGGAGGAATGAGACCAGTATTTAAAGAAAAAGGAAAGGATTCAAATCTCATTTAAACCATTGTAGCCGTCACCTCTTACTCTCAGCAATTTTTCCCTCCCGAGCTCTCGCTCTCTATCAGCTGGAAATCCCTCTTTCGACGATCGGTTTCCTTGCTGCTTCTCGGCTACTTTGTGCTCGAGGTACGAGTTTGGCAATGTAGCTATCTTTTAGTCATTAAGCTCTGTTTTCAGCTATGTGTTGAAGCTCTGGGTTCTTCAATGACCGAGTATTAGTAAGGGTATCTTAAAATCTGAAAGTGATAATGTCATTCCGAATCGATTTTGGACATTAAACAACCAACCCTGAGTTATCGCTAATCGAATCTGTCTGTTTTTGGGTTTTGGATTTCAAACTGCACGGAGAACTATACTAAGGATTCGAGAGTGACTATAGCTATTAGATCCTAGGATCATTTGTGATTAGAACTAAAAAGATTTTGTTTTAACTACTGCAATGTAAATGTTTTAGGTGAAGAAGTTTGAAGAGAAAGGAGCTCAAATTTCTAAGGAGACCAGGTAAATGAATGTGTAGGTTTCTCGGTCATTAGAACCCTACATCAAAGGATGCCAGGTATAAAATCATATGATGATTAGAAGTTTCCCTTATGTTACTATCTATTGTTTATGCTAATGATTAGCTCAGTGGTAAAGTTTCATGTCGAATGGTACTCAGTTCTGTAGCTTGATGATTTAAGAATTTTCATGTTCATGCATCATGAATGTTTTATGCATATGAAAATGTTTTAAGAACATGTCTTCGCATGAACAAGATAAGAATATAAAACTTATGCAACGTGAAGTAGAGAGGTTGGGGGCGTTTGGCGGTAGATGTAGTGCGTTTAAGCTATCGGATGATGAGAGTGCTATTTGTCATCTAGTGATCGGTAGATGTAGTGCGTTTAAGCTATCGGATGATGAGAGTGCTATTTGTCATCTAGTGATCGGTAGATGTAGTGCGTTTAAGCTATCGGATGATGAGAGTGCTATTTGTCATCTAGTGATCGGTAGATGTAGTGCGTTTAAGCTATCGGATGATGAGAGTGCTATTTGTCATCTAGTGATCGGTAGATGTAGTGCGTTTAAGCTATCGGATGATGAGAGTGCTATTTGTCATCTAGTGATCGGTAGATGTAGTGCGTTTAAGCTATCGGATGATGAGAGTGCTATTTGTCATCTAGTGATCGGTAGATGTAGTGCGTTTAAGCTATCGGATGATGAGAGTGCTATTTGTCATCTAGTGATCGGTAGATGTAGTGCGTTTAAGCTATCGGATGATGAGAGTGCTATTTGTCATCTAGTGATCGGTAGATGTAGTGCGTTTAACAGGGAGCAAATCTGTGGCTGGATGGCAAATGAGACCCCTGGTTAATGTTTTTATGATTTTAGTTATGATAATGAATATGATAGTTTAAGTAGGATGAGTCTATTTTATAATATTGAGTCTTCTTTAAAGATGTCCGTTGACCACGTAATCTGGGAAATAATTTTAAGGAGCGTGTGGTTGTCTGTTTACTTAAGACTTCCACTATATGAACTCTGGGTGAGTTACTGATTTTCATTAGTATGAATGTAGTGCCATTGAAGTTCGAAGTCATTGAAGGTTATGCCTTGCGCTATTTGTCATCTAGTGATCGGTAGATGTAGTGCGTTTAAGCTATCGGATGATGAGAGTGCTATTTGTCATCTAGTGATCGGTAGATGTAGTGCGTTTAAGCTATCGGATGATGAGAGTGCTATTTGTCATCTAGTGATCGGTAGATGTAGTGCGTTTAAGCTATCGGATGATGAGAGTGCTATTTGTCATCTAGTGATCGGTAGATGTAGTGCGTTTAAGCTATCGGATGATGAGAGTGCTATTTGTCATCTAGTGATCGGTAGATGTAGTGCGTTTAAGCTATCGGATGATGAGAGTGCTATTTGTCATCTAGTGATCGGTAGATGTAGTGCGTTTAAGCTATCGGATGATGAGAGTGCTATTTGTCATCTAGTGATCGGTAGATGTAGTGCGTTTAAGCTATCGGATGATGAGAGTGCTATTTGTCATCTAGTGATCGGTAGATGTAGTGCGTTTAAGCTATCGGATGATGAGAGTGCTATTTGTCATCTAGTGATCGGTAGATGTAGTGCGTTTAAGCTATCGGATGATGAGAGTGCTATTTGTCATCTAGTGATCGGTAGATGTAGTGCGTTTAAGCTATCGGATGATGAGAGTGCTATTTGTCATCTAGTGATCGGTAGATGTAGTGCGTTTAAGCTATCGGATGATGAGAGTGCTATTTGTCATCTAGTGATCGGTAGATGTAGTGCGTTTAAGCTATCGGATGATGAGAGTGCTATTTGTCATCTAGTGATCGGTAGATGTAGTGCGTTTAAGCTATCGGATGATGAGAGTGCTATTTGTCATCTAGTGATCGGTAGATGTAGTGCGTTTAAGCTATCGGATGATGAGAGTGCTATTTGTCATCTAGTGATCGGTAGATGTAGTGCGTTTAAGCTATCGGATGATGAGAGTGCTATTTGTCATCTAGTGATCGGTAGATGTAGTGCGTTTAAGCTATCGGATGATGAGAGTGCTATTTGTCATCTAGTGATCGGTAGATGTAGTGCGTTTAAGCTATCGATGATAGAGTGCTATTTGGTCATCTAGTGATCGGTAGATGTAGTTGCATTAAGCTAGTCGGATGATGAGAGTGCTATTTTGTCATCTAGTGATCGGTAGATGTAGTGCGTTTAAGCTATCGGATGATGAGAGTGCTATTTTGTCGTCTAGTGATCGGCATATAAGGTGTATTTAAGTTATCGGATGATGTAAGTGTTATTTCATCACCCAGTGACCGGTAGATGTAGAGTGTTTAAGCCATCGGAAGATGTAAGTTTAATTTTGTCGTCTAGCTACCGGATGATGTGAGGGTTATCTTGTCGTTTAGTGACCGGTATGTGTAGTGTATTGACGATGAAGACGTTATTTTGTCGTCTAGTGACCGGTATGTGTAGCGTATTGTTGATGCTGAACGAGGTTAATGAACCACGAGTGATGCACATGCCCACCGGATGATATCTCATATCTAGTGAAGTTTTAAAGGGTCACGTGTTAAGCTCATGCTCATCGGAAGATGTCCTCTATTAGGCGGTGATAAGTGAGTCACGCGAGTTTCACGTGACAAATCGGATGATGAAATCTTTCTCTACCGGAAGATGTGAACTCTATGCTTGTCGTTTAGCGACCGGCAGGAGTAAGTAATTAAGTATAGAAATATGTTGGGGTATAATCGGAAGATGCAAGTTTATTTCTCAATCGGTAGGTGCAGCTCAAGAGCTGAAGTCTTTTATCGGATGGAGCATTTTACCCTGTCCGTCGGCAGATGTATAATGTACTCCTCCGCCGAGCTATGCCTATTGAAGCGTGCATGACATCTTGAGCTAAGTTATGTTTCAAAAAAATATATATATTACCAAAAATGAGTAGAGTGTGAGTAATAAGAATTAAATGATTAAGAAAGTCATGAATTTTGTGACGATCCTTCTGGGGTCGTTACAATTATGGTATCAAAGCAAAATCGGGTTCTAAAATCGATTCTGCAGACTGCCACCCAGCATAGATAGCCATCTGAGTACACTCCAACAACTGTAAGTATTTATGATTTCAGTAAATGTCACTAAGTTAAGATGTATCTATAATTATTTGTCTAGGAATCCCAAAATGGTTAGAGGTCAGCAGAGAGAGACCAATGAGGATAGCAATGCCATTGCTCAGTTGACAGAGTTGGTCATGCGCCAATCTCGCCAGATCGAACAGCTGATGACTGCTAGAGAGGAACAAGGCAACTCCAGTACTAATGCAACTCATGATCATGGGGGTGAGCGTTTCCAACTGCTTCGACCCCCGGTATTTAATGGACATGTTTCAGATCCTATTTATGCTGAGGATTGGGTTCGAAAGATAGAAGACATGTTTAAGTATACAAAGGTTGATGAAGGAGATAAGGTCACATATGCTGTCTTTCATTTGGAATTGAGTGCAAGGCATTGGTGGGATTCAATCCAGAACACCGTAAATGCCGGAGCTATGACCTGGGAAATGTTTAAGATTGCCTTCTTTGACAAGTACTTCAATAGGACTGTTCGGGCCAACAAGAAGAAGGAGTTCATGAATCTGCGACAAACTGGCTCTGTGACGGATTACATATGCAAATTTGATGCTTTATCACGGTTTGCTCCCCGAATGATTGAGGATGATGAGGACAGGATTTACCAATTTGTTCAAGGACTGAAGCCGAGTTTGTACATGAAAGTAAAGACTGCTGGGATACACAATGTATCTTATGGTGAAGTGACGGCTAAGGCCTTGGAGCTGGAAGAGGCAGAAATGACAGCATATGCACAGCGTGAGCAGCCAAGAAAATTCACGAAGGAAACTCAGCCGCCACCACGTCAGAACAAACGATGGCAGCCGCAACAGAACAGGGGACCACCACAACAACAACAAGGTATAAAGAGACCCTTCAATCCAAATGATGATCAAGGTAAAGGAAAGCGACCAATGGCCCCTCTATGCCCCACCTGTCATAAGAACCATCCCGGCGAATGCAAGTTACTTTCTGGGCGCTGTTTTAGATGTGACAAGGTCGGACATGTAGTCAGAGACTGCCCCATGCCACCCGATCCAAACCGAGCAAGAGTAATGCCCCGAGTCTTTGCTATGATGGAAGACGAAGACACCATGCATCATACGGTCATAACAGGTACAATTATGATCTGTGGTGTTTCTGCTTATACACTTATAGACACGGGTGCCACACACTCATTTATTGCAACCTTGTTTGTATGTAAGCATAAGTTAGAATACTTACCAGCTGATAGGCCATTTAGTGTGATGTTATCATCAAGAAAGTCCTTGTATTCTGAGCAGATATTGAAAGGCGATATTGTGTCCCTAGGAGATAAGAAGTTATATGTAGAACTGATTGTAGTTGACATGAAGGGATATGAAGTTATATTAGGAATGGATTGGTTATCCAGGAATTATGCCACGATAAGTTGTAGGTCTGGATTAGTCGAGTTTCGACCCCCTAATGGAGATCAGTACACTTTCCAAGCTATCCCGAAAATAAGTAAGATACCGATTATATCATCGCTAGAGGCTCAGCGGTTATTGAAAGATGGTTGTGAGAGTTATCTAGCTAGTGTGATTGATAATCGAGTAAAGAACAAAGTAGAGCTGCAAGATATTCCTATAGTTAAAGAGTTCCCTGATGTGTTTATGGATGATTTGCCAGGATTACCACCCAATAGAGAAATAGAATTTGTAATTGATACGTATCCCGAGGTATTACCCGTATCTAAAAATCCTTATCGCATGGCACCTGTTGAGCTAAAGGAGTTAAAAGTCCAACTACAGGAATTAGTAGACAAGGGATTCATACGCTCTAGTAGTTCTCCCTGGGGTGCACTTGTGTTATTCGTTAAGAAGAAAGATGGTTCCCTAAGGATGTGCATAGATTACCGAGAACTGAACAAGTTGACAATTAAGAATAAATACCCCTTGCCCCGAATTGACGACTTGTTTGACCAATTGCAAGGAGCTAAGGTGTTTTCAAAGATTGACTTGCGTTCGGGGTACTACCAACTGAAGGTTAAGGAAAGTGATATACCTAAGACAGCTTTTAGGACCCGTTATGGACATTATGAATTCCTTGTGATGTCGTTTGGGTTAACCAATGCACCTGCAGCTTTTATGGATTTTGTAGTAGGTTTGCCAAAGACAACTAAAGGACATGATAGTATTTGGGTCGTGGTTGATAGAATGACAAAGTCGGCACACTTTATACCTGTAAGAATGACTTTCACAATGGACCAGCTTGCTGATCTGTATGTCCAAGAAATCATCAGATTGCATGGAATTCCTTTATCTATTGTATCCGATCGTGATCCTAGATTCACCTCAAGGTTTTGGCAAAGTTTGCAAGGCACATTAGGATCAAAATTATCTTTCAGCACTGCCTTCCACCCACAAACCGATGGACAATCTGAACGGACAATTCAAATACTTGATGATATGTTGAGGGCATGTGTGCTTGAGTTCCAGACGTCGTGGAGTCGATACCTGCCATTGGTTGAATTCTCTTACAACAATAGTTACCAGTCCACCATAAGTATGGCACCTTATGAAGCACTGTATGGCAGGAAGTGCAGGTCACCTTTGTACTGGGATGAGGTCGGTGAAGCAAAACTCCTAGGTCCCGAGATTTTGTAACAGATGTCGGACAAGATTGCCACTATTAGGAAAAGAATGATAACTGCACAGAGCCGATAGAAGAGTTATGCAGACCAGAGAAGAAGAGACCTTGAGTTTTCTGTTGGTGATGAAGTTTTCCTGAGGATTTCACCATTTAAAGGAGTTTTAAGATTTGGTAAGAAAGGAAAGCTAAACCCACGATTTATTGGACCATTCCTCATCTTAGAAAGGATTGGCAGTACGGCTTATAGATTGCAATTGCCTCCATCATTGGAAATGATTCATTATGTCTTCCATGTGTCAATGTTAAGAAAATGCATACGGGACCCTACACAAGTTGTTAAACCAGTGGATTTTGAGATTGAGCCGACACTAACGTATGAAGAGAAGCCAGTGCGAATTTTGGAATCTGTAGTGAAAACTCTGAGGAATAAGGAAATTCCTCTTGTGAAAGTTTTATGGATGAATCATAGAATTGAAGAAGCCACATGGGAAAGACGACAGGACATGATGGACAAATATCCAGAACTCTTCGCTTAATCAATTTTCGGGGACGAAAATTTTGTTTAAGGAGGGGTGGATGTAACACCCGACAACTTCAACCAGGTGACTTCCTAACTGAATTAACGGCCATGATTATTCAATCTTCACGGTTTAGAATTTTATGCCAAGCTTAATTAATTACATGTGGATTTAAACTAGGTTGTGTGGCAAAGTTGTAATAATGGAGGAATGAGACCAGTATTTAAAGAAAAAGGAAAGGATTCAAACCTCATTTAAACCACTGTAGCCGTCACCTCTTACTCTCGGCAATTTTCCCCTCCCGAGCTCTCACTCTCTGTCAGCTGGAAATCCCTCTTTCGACGATCGGTTTCCTTGCTGCTTCTCGGCTACTTTGTGCTCGAGGTACGAGTTTGGTAATGTAGCTATCTTTTAGTCGTTAAGCTCTGTTTTCAGCTTTGTGTTGAAGCTCTGAGTTCTTCAATGACCGAGTATTAGTAAGGGTATCTTAAAATCTGAAAGTGGTAATGTTATTCCGAATTGATTTTGGACATTAAATAACCAACCCTGAGTTATCGCTAATCGAATCTGTCTGTTTTTGGGTTTTGGATTTCAAACTGCACAGAGAACTATACTAAGGATTCGGGAGTGACTATAGCTATTACATCCTAGGATGACTTGTGATTAGAACTAATAGGATTTTGTTTTAACTACTACAATGTAAATGTTTTAGGTGAAGAAGTTTGAAGAGAAAGGAGCTCAAATTGCTAAGGAGACCAGGTAAGTGAATGTGTAGGTTTCTCGGTCATTAGGACCCTACATCAAAGGATGCTAGGTAGAAACTCATATGATGATTAGAAGTTTCCCTTATGTTACTGTCTATTGTTTATGCTAATGATTAGCTCAGTGGTAAAGTTTCATGTCAAATGGTACTCAGTTCTGTAGCTTGATGATTTAAGAATTTTCATGTTCATGCATCATGAATGTTTTATGCATATGAAAATATTTTAAGAGCATGTCTTCGCATGAACAAGATAATAATATAAAACTTATGCAACGTGAATTAAGAGAGGGTTGGGGGCGATTTGGCGTATGTCACTATCCAAAAGAAGGACCATGATACGACCCGCAAGGGAACTATGTGCACTCTCACTGTCAAACCCCCTTTACCGGCACAAATCCTCCCTTAATCCACACAACGTGAACGAAGAATATGAACGTGACCTGATGATTATGATGATGATTATGAACAATGATATGATGATGATATTTGTCATCTAGTGATCGGTAGATGTAGTGCGTTTAAGCTATCGGATCATGAGAGTGCTATTTTGTCATCTAGTGATCGGTAGATGTAGTGCGTTTAAGCTATCGGATCATGAGAGTGCTATTTTGTCATCTAGTGATCGGTAGATGTAGTGCGTTTAAGCTATCGGATCATGAGAGTGCTATTTTGTCATCTAGTGATCGGTAGATGTAGTGCGTTTAAGCTATCGGATCATGAGAGTGCTATTTTGTCATCTAGTGATCGGTAGATGTAGTGCGTTTAAGCTATCGGATCATGAGAGTGCTATTTTGTCATCTAGTGATCGGTAGATGTAGTGCGTTTAAGCTATCGGATCATGAGAGTGCTATTTTGTCATCTAGTGATCGGTAGATGTAGTGCGTTTAAGCTATCGGATCATGAGAGTGCTATTTTGTCATCTAGTGATCGGTAGATGTAGTGCGTTTAAGCTATCGGATCATGAGAGTGCTATTTTGTCATCTAGTGATCGGTAGATGTAGTGCGTTTAAGCTATCGGATCATGAGAGTGCTATTTTGTCATCTAGTGATCGGTAGATGTAGTGCGTTTAAGCTATCGGATCATGAGAGTGCTATTTTGTCATCTAGTGATCGGTAGATGTAGTGCGTTTAAGCTATCGGATCATGAGAGTGCTATTTTGTCATCTAGTGATCGGTAGATGTAGTGCGTTTAAGCTATCGGATCATGAGAGTGCTATTTTGTCATCTAGTGATCGGTAGATGTAGTGCGTTTAAGCTATCGGATCATGAGAGTGCTATTTTGTCATCTAGTGATCGGTAGATGTAGTGCGTTTAAGCTATCGGATAATGAGAGTGCTATTTTGTCATCTAGTGATCGGTAGATGTAGTGCGTTTAAGCTATCGGGTGATGAGAGTGCTATTTTGTCATCTAGTGATCGGTAGATGTAGTGCGTTTAAGCTATCGGATCATGAGAGTGCTATTTTGTCGTCTAGTGATCGGTAGATGTGCTATTTTGTCATTTAGTGATCGTAGATGTAGTGCGTTTAAGCTATCGGATAATGAGTGCTATTTTGTCATCTAGTGATCGGTAGATGTAGTGCGTTAAGCTATCGGGTGAGTGCTATTTGTCATCTAGTGATCGGTAGATGTAGTGCGTTTAAGCTATCGGATCATGAGAGTGCTATTTTGTCGTCTAGTGATCGGCAAATGAGGTGTATTTAAGTTACCGGATGATGTAAGTGTTATTTCATCACCCAGTGACCGGTAGATGTAGAGTGTTTAAGCCATCGGAAGATGTAAGTTTAATTTTGTCGTCTAGCTACCGGATGATGTGAGGGTTATCTTGTCGTTTAGTGACCGGTATGAGTAGTGTATTTGAGTCATCGGACGATGAAGACGTTATTTTGTCGTCTAGTGACCGGTATGTGTAGCGTATTGTTGATGCTGAACGAGGTTAATGAACCACGAGTGATGCACGTGCCCACCGGATGATATCTCTAGTGAAGTTTTAAAGGGTCACGTGTTAAGCTCGTGCTCATCGGAAGATGTCCTCTATTAGGCGGTGATAAGTGAGTCACGCGAGTTTCACGTGACGAATCAGATGATGAAATCTTTCTCTATCGGAAGATGTGAACTCTATGCTTGTCGTTTAGCGACCGGCAGGAGTAAGTAATTAAGTATAGAAATCTGTTGGGGTATAATCGGAAGATGCAAGTTTATTTCTCAATCGGTAGGTGCAGCTCAAGAGCTGAAGTCTTTTATCGGATGGAGCATTTTACCCTGTCCGTCGGCAGATGTATAATGTACTCCTCCGCCGAGCTATGCCTATTGAAGCGTGCATGACATCTTGAGCTAAGTTATGTTTCAAAAAAATATATATTATCAAAAATGAGTAGAGTATGAGTAATAAGAATTAAATGATTAAGAAAGTCATGAATTTTGTGACGATCCTTCTGGGGTCGTTACAGGTGTGACCTTCTCTTATGATTCCAGCACCAAGGTGACTTGGAATAGAGTAAGGAGTAAGAGCTTTCAAGCCACCACACGCTTGGAAGCAATGGAGGTTCTCTCCAATCGGTTTAAGCAAACCGATACCTACCTTGGCACCAACCTAGGTAGAATTCCAATGGCACCAACCCTTGGAAGATTCTTCACCAAGACAACCTTGTCTTAATAAAATATACCTCAATAGATTAATTTGGCAAAAGACCCATACAATAGCCTAGAGTATTGCTTAAATAGAGTTTTGGGGGGGTAGCTAGGTTTACAAGATTAATTGTGAGCCATTAGATGAAAAAAAGATGATGGGTGGCCAAGATCAATTGTGCTTCTTCTCCCTTGTGCCATGTCATCGATCCATGTCTCCACTATCAAGTGTCCTTTGATGCCAAGTCATGCCTCTCCAAGCCCAAAGCAATTGGGCCTCTCCAAGCTCCATCTTCAAGTTCCATCTTCAAGCTTTGTCTTCCATTGGGTTGGGCCCCTCCCATCAAGATGGCTTACTTGAAACCAAATTCTACCCATATAAGCTTAAGGCCAAAATGGTCTTTCTCAAGAAACATAAAAGCAATAAAAAAATAAATAAAAATTACATAATTTGTCTCCGGGAAGACAAATTCCCGCTTCTGATGCTCCACTGGTGCTCAAGTGTAACCTTCATCCCGAGCATCCCAGAAAATAGTGTGAAGAGGTTTGTCCATGTCTCCTTGGCTAGGTGTCCACTTCAAGTCACCAAAGGGTCCATCACCTGCAAAATAAATAAATTCATTAGTACATAAGTTGTAAGTGTCATGGGCCTCGGTTATGGGCTGAGTTTTGGTTTGAGACCTAGTAATGGGCCTATGGGGCACATCAACTTTGTTGTGGGATTGCCTAGAATAGCAATGAGACATGATGCAATTTGGGTGATAGTTGATCGTCTAACCAAATCTGCCCATTTCCTGCCAATAAAGATGACATACTCGATGGACCAGCTCGCTGAATTGTATGTGCATGAGATTGTGCGACTGCATGGAGTTCCAATCACTATAGTTTCAGACCGAGATTCTAGATTTACATCTAAGTTCTAGAAGAGACTGCACAAGGCTATGGGTACACAACTCAACTTTAGTACAGCTTTTCACCCTCAAACAGATGGACAATCTGAGAGGACTATTCAAACGTTGGAGGATATGCTTCGAGCATGTGTATTAGAATTTCAAGGTTCTTGGAGCAAGTACTTATCCTTAGTGGAATTTTCTTATAACAACAGTTTTCAGGCGACAATAGGTATGGCACCGTATGAGGCATTATATGGACGAAAATACAGATCTCCATTGTACTGGGATGAAGTTGGAGAAGCACGATTGATTGGTCCTGACATTGTGCAACAGACAGTAGAGAAGATTGCACTTATCCGACAACGGATCTTGATAGCTGAAAGCCGGCAGAAAAGCTATGCCGATAGAAGACGTAGAGATTTAGAATTTGAAGTCGATGATGAAGTTTTTCTCAAGGTTTCACCGTTCAAAGGAGTTGTGAGATTCGGGAAGAGAGGCAAGTTGAATCCCAAATACATCGGGCCATTTTCAATCTTGAAGAGGATTGGGAAGACAGCCTATCAATTACAGTTACCAGTCTCTATGGAAGGAATTCACAATGTGTTTCATGTTTCTATGCTGAAGAAGTGTATGCGGAGTCCAACTCAGGTTGTGGAACAGCAGAACATTGAAATTCATCCTACTCTTACCTATGAGGAGAAACCAATGGAAATTCTGTACTATGCAACAAAAGTACTACGTAACAAGGAGGTTCAGCTAGTGAAAGTATTATGGCGTAACCAGAATGTAGAGGAGGCAACTTGGGAACGCCAGCAGGACATGATGAGCCGATATCCCGAGCTGTTTTAGCACAGAATTTTGAGGACAAAATTCTTTTAAGGAGGGTAGATTGTAGCAACCGGTAACTGTCAGCCTTGATTTTTTTTTAATAGTAACATTTTGTGACTTTTATATTTATGAAATTAAGTGAATTCGATTGGTTGCTTAAATAGGTTAAAGTTGGTTAGTTAAGGGCATTTGTGTAATTCGTAAAGCTTGTGATATAAATGGAGGGTTTAGTGAAGGTTTAGCCGCCACTGTTTTCATTCTTTCCCTTTCGGCATTCAGCTCAGCCGACTTCTCTTGGCGATTTTCCCTCCGATTCTCCTTCAACTTAGGTGAGTTTTACTTTGATTTCTTGTTGTATTAGTGATTATTGATGATAGAGGGGATTGTAGATGCGTATTTGAGAATGCTGTAAGTGAGAGTTGAGTTCGGGTTTTGTAGCGATTCGGGAATGCTTGAAGAACAGAGCTCCCGACTAGCTTCCTTAGATTTCTAGATAGTTTATAATGAGATTTAGTGAAGATCTAATTAATACTCTGTCTATGGTTTAGATTCCAGCAAAACCCCAAAGTAGCTTGCAATCAAGCATTTCAGGAAGCCAGGTAAGTAGAGTATGTGTGTGCCTTCTGGCCTACATCACAAAACAGTAGGGTATATGTATGTTTTGCATGATTTTTAGCTTGACACGTATCATGTTCTTTTAAAGAACACGAAAATAAATTTACTGACATAGTGGTATGGACAGACATGAACAGATTGAATCAGTTAACTATTAAGGAAACTAATCTGCCCCTTAATCGAGAACAGAGGATATTTATACTTTGGAAAAAATGATCCACTTCCCATCAAACAGGGGGGTCAAGATCAGCTATTAAGGGAATTAATTTGCCCCTTAATCGAGAACAGAGGATATACATACTTTGGGAAAATTGATCTGCTTCCCATCGAACAGGGGGATCAGAGAACGATTATAAATGCAACATGAACTGTGAGAGTAGAAACAACATGAATAGGATTTATGTTTTAGCATTTTATTTCATTATTGCTCTACTTATTTAGTATTAAGCTAATAGATGAGTTTTGTGATGTAGGTGAAGAATTGACCAAGGGTGAGTTCTCCGAATATGCTGAGGAATAAGAGCAGTTGGAGGAGTGCATCTATTGCCACGATCTGGTGCACTGATGAGGCGGTTTAACCAATGGTAGTATGTGTTGAACTTAGTGGACAAAGATTTAGTTATTGTATGCTGAGAATTTTAATGACAGTGGTAGTTTTAATGTTTTGGTATGTTTCTGAAATTATTCTGACATAGTTGGTTTTAACTGGAGTTTTTCCTTCTGGATTTTTAGTAGTTAAGGACTTGTGTTGTTTTGAATAGTTGCTGTCAAATTTTTATATGTTCTCCTGTAGTCAAAATTGTCCATCGTTTAGTGTATAATCGGTTAAGCTATGTTTCTGTCTTAAGGAAAGTCGTCCAGAGTTGTAAAGGAAAACAGTCGTCCATTCTGTGGACAAAAACAGTCGTCCAAACTGTAGGTGAAAATATTCGTCCACAGTTGTAGGTGAAAACAGTTGGACATGTTTGTCTGAAGTGTTGTCATCTAGAGTAAGTAGTCACATGACCCGTAGACGACAAATTTAAGTAAGTCTATGGACGTTGGTCCGTGGACGATGAGTCTATGTAACTTCATGGATGAGAAAAGTCACGTGGACCGTGGACGACAAAGTCACGTGTTCCGTGGACGACGAGTCTATGTAACTCCGTGGACGAGAAAGTCACGTGTGAAGGATCGGTATTGTCTAAGAGGGGGGTGAATTAGACTTTTTAATTTTAATTACGAGTCAACCTAATTTCTCTCCTTGATTAAACTTATAGATTTAACACAAGTAATCAAATAATGTAAAGTGAGAGAGAGAGAGAGAAATTTTGACACCAGTATTTTTACGTGGTTCGGCCAAACTACCTACGTCCACGCTCCAAGGCTCCCCCTTGAAGATTCCTTACTTCTCCTCAACGAGAAATCCTGATCGAGCTTTCGGGCGTCGATCCAAAGCCTTTTACACAATACAGGATTGAACTTTACGGGCGTCAATCCACTGCCTTACACAAATTTTGAGTTTGTAAAGTTTTGCACAAAAAACTACTCTCTCACAGGATCTGAATCTCAAGTTCGAATAGAAAGAGGTAGACAGGGTATGATGATTTCGCTAGTTAGGGCTCAGGAATTCAATTTGCAAAAGTTGTATCTTTGTGCTCTAACCTCGGCTTAAGTACTCTGTCTTCAGAATCGGCTTGATCTCAATGCTCCTTGTCCAATAATAGAAACTTTGTTACCGTTGGAGAGCTTTCGTACAATTTCAGGTAGCCGTTGCCGATTGTAGTTGTAAGTCGTCGTCGCCATAAATGTTCTGAAGTTAAAGCTTGAAAACGACGTCACTGTAGCTTCGCGGTTTATTTGAATTCTAGCGGAAGACAAAGCTGATTTAAAGTCTTGAACCGCTATCGGATGATGCAACTGAAAAGTATTGAACCGGCATCGGATGAGTAAGCTTCTAATGCTTGAACCGGTATAGAATGATGAAGCTTTAAAAACACTGTCGGATGATTAAATCTTAGACGTCTTCCGCCTTTGTCGTTTAGTGACCGGAAGAGGAATTTGTTGGAGTCATCCGCCTTTGTCGTTTAGCGATCGGAGGACATAGTCATTAATAGCTTCGCCTTTTGTCGTTTTCCTATCGGTAGACTCAGCGTTAAACGCCATCGGATGAAGCAGTTCTTAAAACCATCGGATGACTTAATCTTCGAAGACATCAGCTTTTGTCATCTAGCGGGCGGTGGAGTTCTTCAATTTGCTCATCCGCCTTGTCGTCTAGCGAACGGTGGACTTAGTCACTGAACGACTTCTTCTTTTACTTTCAGCCTCCGGTGAACTCATTATTTTATTAATATTTAATTTCACCGGTGGACTTCTTTTCACACATGACCGGTGGACTTATTTTCAACTAGACCGGTGGACTTAGTTATTTTGTTTAACACATTTCAGCCCTGTGCACTTAATCACATGCATTAGATACTAAAATGCCCTTAATAAGGGTATTTCCAACAGATTAATAACAAATGCATAAATCATTATTCTCATTTAATAATCATAATCAAATAATATTACGTGCATATAAACACATCATCAAAAACATATTTAGACTTAAACATTAATTAAGTCAACAACGTGGACCGTGGACGACGAAGTCATGTGTTCCGTGGACGACGAGTCTATGTAACCCCGTGGACGAGAAAGTCACGTGTCCCGTGGACGATAAAACTAGGTAAGACTGTGGATGATAATCCATTGGCGAAAAATCTATGTAGCTTTGGACGATGAGGAACAGTCGTCCAAAGCCATTGAGAAATCCCAAGATAAGGTTGTCGTCCACTCTGCGAGCGAATACAGTCGTCCAAAGTCGTCCAAAGCGATGTCGCAAAGAGCTTTCGAACATTTTTCTTTATTATTCTATTTAAACTGAAAGGTTCTTCTAGTCTGTTTTCGAAATGACTCTGTTTTACATGAATGTTTTCCGCCATAAGTTTTGATGATTTAAAGAAATGTTGATTTTAGCCGTTGAGAGGAAAAGTTTTTTTTTTCCAATATTTCCCAATGTAGTTTAGTGAGTGTGTGTAACGAACCGGGTTGAATTAACTTGGGGCGTTACAAAATGGGTCCTCGTTTACTAACATCATTAGTCTTGCTGATAAATATATGTCAAGCTCTCATTTTCATGATTTTTTTTCTTAACCTGTTTTTTTATTAATTATTACTAGGTCTTTTTTTTTTCAACAAAATGTCAATTTATATGCAATAATAGCATTGTAGCAGGTATAGTTTAGTGGTAAAAGGATGATTCGTTCTATTAACATTTTAATAGTTAAAGGCTCTTTCGTTTGATTTATATTTCGATCAAAAAACTTTATTTCTTAAAAGGATTAAATTATTTTCCTATCGATGAAAATTCTAGAAAAAATAGAAATTCTCGTGATTTGTATCCAAGAGTCTGTAATAAATTCAAAAAATTGGATCATGAAATTACAAAACACAATTTATTTTTGAATTGGATCATACTTCCAATTGAACAAGTAAGGAATCCATGGATAAAGGTAGAACGAATTGTCTATTTCTAATCGTAACTAAATCTTCAGTTTGATATTTATATAAGGGAGATTGAAGCAAAACAAAATAGCTATTAAACAATGTCTTTGGTTTACTAGAGAAATCGACAGATTGTATTGTTTTAGCTCGTTGGAACAAAAAAGACTCTTCTTAAGGATTATTTCAAATAGAAATAAGAAACAAAGTAACTAGAAAATATTGTTAGAATCCTCTTTTCTTCTATAGGAATCATCTATAAAGCATGTTCTATTAAATGCATTCAGACAGAAATGCTAATCTAGATGTTATGGGTAGAATTTGTATTTTTTTTTTCGTTAACATCTTTTTTTTCCATCTTCCATAAAGAAGCCGAATGAAATCAAAGTTCACTTTCGGTTTTGAATTAGAGACGTCCAAAATGAATCAACGTCGACTAGAACCGCTAGCCTTCCAAGCAAATGATTCGGGTTCGATTCCCGCTACCCTCTATATTGGAATAAGTAATTAACTTTGAACAAGTTTCATTATCTTGTCAAAACAAAATACGACAAAGCCAATTTTGCACTCTGCTGCTATATCAATGATATTTAGATCTCTTATTATCTCCTAAAGTTGTTACTCATAAACTAGGGTCCTACACCCTATCCTCTTTGGGCAAATTCGGTAGTGCAACTCTCAAAGCTACAATTAAACAAATAGATTATGACTTATCTGTTTGTATATGTGCCTTAGAGTCACTTTTTCTTTTGACACTTTGATTACGCATCAAATTATATCAACTGTCGAAAAAAACATTCTTATGCAAGAAAACTTGATATCTCTCATATACTATTACAGGATTCATCTTAGTGTTTGAAGATGTTCTTCCTGACTCTGATACCAAAAAGTTCTGTCACGACACAAAAGGAGTCTCACAACATAATTGGGAAACCATCCAACTCGAAAAAGGTTCGAACCGTTTGACCTTCGATAAAATTTAATAATCTTACCAAAGAAGTCTTAGAAAGTCAAATAAAATAGAGTCAGGCCCAAAATATGTGAGCTTATAACTAGTTTAAGAGTGGCATCCTATATAGTATAATAATACATATCTAAAATAAATGACTGCAAAAAATAAAACACCATGATATGTTATGATCTCGATATAAAATAGCAAAATAGGAACAAAACTTCACAAAAAAAAAGTAGTCTCAATGAAAATGAAATAAATATATAATAAATGCGGAACTCAATCATCCATCGTCAACAGAATACTATGACCCTAATTAAGTTTAGGGTTTCGCACTAAACAACACGGCACAATCAGTTGTGTCATTACTCTATTTGTAGAATAAACAAATATATCTTCCAATGCTCGAGTATACATATCGAAAATAGTGATATTCACTCGAGTCGTTCAAATCCTGGTATACACAACCGATATGATCGTCAACTTGAAGTGATGATGCATTAACAATAAAAACATGACAGTGAAAATATGCATATATAATATAAAATGTTATAGAAGGTATGAGTTATGTACCAAAGTAGGTTTTAAAAAACCATGATATGGACAAGTGAACATAATAATATTCCTACCTCAACCGATTAATAGCACTACACCGCCAAAGTATAAGATAGGAACGTCCAACAAGTTTATCATAAACTTATCATCAGTGGGTATCTAAAATTATTAAGAACTTATAAAACAATAAACCAAAAATTTGATCCAATAACAGGGTTCAGTCTAGCCATCCGAGTTCGATTCGAGTCTATCCGATTTAGTTCGGTCAACCGATTTGACGTTCCAACGATTGTCCTCCGAGAAATTCCTCCGAGAAATTCCTCCGATTACCCATTGATTTTACTCTAATTGACTATAAATTAACTCATACTTAAATCATATCAGTTTCATGCATAAAACTTCAATTTACATCCAACAAATAAAAATCCAGCTTTTAACTTAAAATTTTGAAAATTTTCAAATCTACACTAAACGAGTCAAATTATTCACTTTACCTTCGGAATCCTTTGATTTCTTCAACCTTAGACTCCGCAATAATGCCGATCTACCACCAATTCAACAAAGTTTCATCCTTAGATGAATCACTTAAAATTCCGAATTACCAATCGAATACGAGAAAGGGCTATTGCTCTCAAGTTATCTATACGATTCTTGCATTCATATTAACACTCCAATATGTCGTTTACCGTTGTTTTGAGGGAAGTTCGAATATGAGTCTTGATGCCAAGTTTAAAATCTGAATATCAATAAAAAAGGTAACGTAATGGTTACAATTCTAACTGACTGTAACATATAACCATATCCAAAATTTTGTAATTTCTAATTTTGCAAAAAAATTTCTTCTCATCTCTCTCTCCAGCCATCGTTTTAAGAGGGGACATGTACGGAGACTTGTGGAACCCTGGGTAGCTCCACCAACATCACCACCACCACCAGCTATGAAACCAACCACCACCAGTTGGCCAATGTCTGTTGAGGCTCGTCTGGAGCACATCAAGCATGAGCTTTCCAACATGCGCACATAAGCCATCCACCAAGCTACAATATATGAAGGAGTTTCGGTGCACATGCATCTCTTGACATCCCTTTGGGGCATTGATACCAAACTAGGCCTTGGTTAAATTGCTATCCAATGATGCTTCCATACCCTCCATTGCTATCACTTCCCATCCTCGTCTAGAGCTCCTAATGATAATGATGACGACCAGGATAATATTGATGTTTGAAGGCAGCTCGTTATGGTAGGTCGTTCTTTTTGTTTTTTTTTTTAAATTGAACATTGAGAACAAAGTACAACTTAAGTTTGAGGTCTGTGAACTCGACTACGATTATGATGATTTATGTGGCTATTTTATCTAAGTTTATGATGCTTTCTCTCTGTGAGTTGACTGTCTGAAATTGAATCATATTGAGTTGTTTCTCATCTACGCTAGTTTTCTCCTATCATAAGTTTATTTTTGCATTATTAGTGTTTAGAATAGTAGTTTTTTAATTTTGTTTATCTATCTTAAGGTGAAATTCTAGTGTTTTTGTTTGATATCATGAACCTATTATATAAACCTGTTTCAATAAAAATATAGTTTTGATAAAGTTCCAGGTATTGCAAATGTGAATCATCTAAGTGCCAAAGCTTTTTTCACTCAGCTAGTACATGATGCGAATATAATATTCATTTAAAACACGAGAGAGATAAACTGGTTAAGTTATGATGTGACAAATGTTTGAGTTTCATTTTGGGAGCACTATGTTGATTTGTGGTTAGAATTTGTTGACTTGCCTACACCATGAGATTCATATTTATTTTGGTTTGTGTTAAAAAAACCTAAAAACTAAAAAAATAAGATTGTTACTTAGCAATTACCTACTCCACTTTCAATCTTGAGTGAGCTGTTTGGATATTCAATGAGTGAAAAAAATACAAACTAAAGAAGCCACATCGAGAGGAACTTTGTTGCAAGCTATGTGTTTTTAATATATGCAAAAAAAGAAGTATGGTAGTTTTTCTTTCACGTTAAATTTTGAGCGAGTCTTTTGGATACTAAACAGGTGAAAAATGCTAAAATAAAGGGGAAACATAGAGAGGAACTCTACTACAATCGAAATTATACATGGTTGAGACAATTTAATATATTTTGTGAATGAAATTAGTATGGTATAATGAAGTGAAATGAAAGTTGTGAAGCTATATCATTGTGGTTAATTATGAAAAAGAAATAATAAGTTTAAATTATCCATATAGTCTGATTGAGTGTAGAAAGCTTGGCTCGCACACACACATGAAGATTCATTTGCACAAGTATAACATATGAAGCGAAAGCTAATTTATTCAATACTGGAATTTTATTACTGTTTGTAGTGCAACCTTTGAGATTTGAAACGATTATTGAATAAACATTGGTCATGCTCGATAGTTTAGTTTCGTTATTTTTTATGGTTGCTTTTGTTTTTTTGTTTTTTTTTTCTCTATGTTGCTCAAGGAGAAGCCGACTCTGTATTTTTTGGGTATTTGATTAATCGATTTTCTTTCAAGAAATTGAGTACTTTTAATCACAAATTTGGTCAGTTTGAGAGTTTTTAATACCTTTTCGAGTGGTTTTTGGTGCGTTTCAATATAACGCGATTGATAAATAGATCGAAGTGCAAAACCGAGTTGAAAAGGCAAAAATATCAATTTTATTAAGTATCAGTGCTTGAAAATCAATTAGAGCGCTGCAACACCCAATAAAAAGGAGAATCTCAATCAAAGAGTAGTGCTACAACGCTCCATGCAGAAAGTCGCTGCAAGAAGAGCAGTGTTACAACGCCCATCCAGCGCCCATGAAGAATTAAAAAAACCCTAAAGGAGTGCTATAAAGCCACCCTAGAGTGCTAGTGCTTCCAATTACATTAGAGATCGACATCTTTGTGATTTGTAGCACGGGAATGGCAAAAACTTGCCCCATTCCCTCCAATTTTTACCCCAATTGACTCAAAACTTTACACACAATTTAAATCCATTAAAATATCAAAGAAACAATCAACGGATTTGAATTTCCAAGCTCGAATCAGAATCAAATATTAATTCTAATCTTTAAACACGAAAACAGAGTTTAAAAATGACTTACTCTTGAAAAACGTTGTCTAAATTGGAAGTTATGCACCACAGTTGCGCAAATCAGAGGTCCGAACGCTCCAAATCACAACCACCTCTCTCTCCCTCGTTCTTCTTTTCCTTCGCGCGCGACATACTCACTGACCAAATAGAAGGTTTCCCAAACCCCTTTTAAAATAAAACATTTTCTTTAATTAATTTATTTAAATTAATATGTATATATATACATATACAAATTCTTAAAATCCCGATTAGACAAAAACTGAACATTTTTCAAAACTTTACCCAGGATAAATTTTAAATTACTCGACACTATTTTTGCCAATTTTAACAACGCAGTAAATTTTCAAACAAAAAAATTCCATGTGGCCTTACTTTAATGGATCATGACGATTCGAGTCAATGCAAAATATTTTGATCCCGAATAATGTAAAAAATTTATTCATAAAACAATTAATATAAGGGTAAAGTGCAATTTGGCCCCTACAACTAGGTGAAATGGGCAATTTATACCGTAAATTTGGGTAAAGTGCAATTTAGCCCCTACAACTACGTGAAATGAGCAATTTACATCGTAAACTTGAATAATAAGCAAGAACAACCTTAATATATTGATAATGAGCAATATGGCCCCTACCGTCATATTTTCCATCAAAAAGTAATATTTTTTCATTTGTTCATTTTTTTTCCCGAAATACCCCTCACTAGACCGAACCGAACCGAACCAGTTCAACTAATTGCACTTTGATTTTTTATTTATTTTTTAATTCTATTCATCTGTCTTCTCTTTTTTTAGAAATAGGATTTAAAAAATAAATAAATAAATAATAGTAGAATTAGCTGAACCGGTCTGGTCCGGTTCGGTTCAGTGAGGGGCATTTCGGAAAAAAAATAAATAAATAAGTGAAAAAATATTATTTTTTGATAGAAAATATGACGGCATGAGCCATATTACCCATTATCAATACATTAAAATTGTTCTTGCTTATTATTCAAATTTACAGTGTAAATTGCCAATTTCACCTAGTTGTAAGGGCCAAATTGCACTTTACCCAAGTTTACGGTGTAAATTGCCCATTTTACCTAGTTGTAAGGGCCAAATTACACTTTACCCTTAATATAAAAATAACAGGTATTACAAATGTGCCATGAGACCGCAAGATGTTGAGTAGCCCACCGAGCTATGAATTTCGACAAGGCTAATATGATTAAGTTTTAAGGGATAAGGTTGGGTTGCCTCGGGAGGGGCAGGATAATATGACATGAGTTTCAAACCATGCCCAAGTTCAACAACTCTTCCTCCAAGCTTCTTGGTGCATTTGTACTGAATTAGCTATGCTAATTATGTCTATTTTCCCCCAACAACAGAGGTGAAAATGAAAAGAGCAATGCAAAGAGAAGCCAACCCATCAAGTAGGCAAAACTAGCAACCTCCAAATCAAATTGCTCTGTCTGACTTAAAGATCTGATTCGAACAAAGAATGATAAGAATGAAATGCCTAATCTCAACAGAGGAAAACTAAAAAAAAATAGATACAATTTATGTGCACTTTCTCGACGCCATTCTTACCATGAACTGTCGTACATTGTCGAAACCCGCCGAAATACAGTGGACAGTCATCCCAGAGTCAAATGCTATTATTGGATCAATGGTATTGATGGAATAGCCGTTTGGCAGTGAGGTTGTTCGAAAACAAAGTTCTTCGAGAATGCTTCCTTGCAGAACAAGAAATTCTATAATGCTTTAAACTGTAAAAATCTTCCTTACTTTCTTCATGTTTCGATGACATACAGGGCAAATACCCTCTGCCTCAGCTAGCCTGCAGATATTTGGAATATGCCATATGCACCAACGTCAAAGCTATGCCTCATTAATGTAGAAGTTAATGTTAAACACAATTTTAAGAAACAGAAAGCTAAAGAAATATGTAAAAGTAATGCTCTCTTCCTTTCTCTCTAGTTCACATTGAAATACTTCAACTTACAAACCAAGGAACACCACTTGCCACCATAAGCGTTTTAACTTTAAAATCTAGCCACAGCAAGCCATATTGTCATGTCATCTCACAAAAATCCAGAAAATATTAAAATATAGAGAAATTCTCAGTAAATAATGGCTAGACACATTCAGCAAGCCTTTGAACAAGACCCATTACATACGAATATAGTTTTCAGATAAGAAGAGGCAGCAGTCATTTCTTTGAACTTTGTTTTTACAAGTTTTGTTAGTTTGACTTGATCTAATTAGTAGTGTAATCCATTTCTCATACCTCAAAAACAAACCACCATTAGCTGGATCCCTCAATCTAGTAGAAGGCTCTATTCATAATACTAGCAGAATATCCCAAAAACTAATCAACTTGGGCAAGTTTGGGAGGGAGGATAAAAATGGTGTGCCCACCCAATTGTATCCGTTTCCTCCATTTAGTAAACATGCTTTTTTGCAAGGTTAAGAGTGAACAGTACACATTAAACTTTTGGTTATTTTAGGACAGATGAAATTACCTTGTTCCGCATTCAAAACAAGCTACACAGTGTCCACATGGAAGGAAGAAGCAATCTCTGGGAGCATCAAAGCAAATTGCACAAAGACGTCGAGTATTATTAACATTTTCCCCATCTTTTACTGGCTTCCTGTCGATCGAGACCCCTGCCAGTAATTGTTCAAAATCTTCTTCATCATGTGAAGCAGAATCGTAAGAAGAACCCCAACTCGAGAGATCGTCATCCTTAATTGATAAAAGAGGGGCCCTTTCGGATTCAGTATGAGCATATTGATTGCTTGTTTCATCGTTACGAGCACAATGAAACTTGTTCACAAAGTTAAAGGCCAATAACATCAGTATTGTCATTCCACCTACACGTTGCAAAGATGCAAAGTTCATGGGTATCTACTAGGTAGTAGGTTTTTTAGCATGTGAAGGAAATGAAACTAAGATTATTCCTACCTGTGCCAAGAACATATGTGGCCCACCTTGGTCCATAAGACATTCTGATGTACCACCCTCCATTAATACTAGACTGATGTTACCACAACGAAAAAAGCAAAGTAAGAAAGTACAAACAGAATTTCTTGCAAGTATGGTGGTGGTTTCCTAAGATAATCACGAGTACGGACTAGCTGATTTTGTTATCTAGGATGTCATCTAAAAAATAATTGGCATGAAAGAGCCCGAACTTCCAAGGTCAAATGTTATATTGAAAAATTAATCCCGTCCTCCTAATTCTGTCATAACCTCTCAGATTTAAAGCTGAAATTGATCTACCACACATGTATCCTTCAAGAATTTAAACCCAATTTGAGCTGAATTTCATAATACAATTTAAACTCAGGTTTAACTAATTCCAATTAAAAGATGCCGCAGCCAAGAATTTTCACAATACCTGTTCTGGATCAGGAGAAGTTAAGAGAGCTACATTTCCATCTGGAAACATAACACTCAAACCACATGGGCCACTGCTGAATGTGCACTTGTAATAAGCATTCGTTGTATTGTAAAGGACAGACCTTACTCTTAAGTTTAACTGAACCTGTCCAATTCAATAAAGGAGCTAATATAGAGGATGAAACATTTAATTATCAACAATAGAAAGATATGGTTATGAAGAAAAAAACATTATTCTCAGTTAAAAAGTCTGTTCACTCTTAAAAAGAAAATTGTTTGTCCATCAATAACCAGCTGCCATCTTAGGCGATACATCCTCACTCAGAACATCAGCATTTTATATGCTGCTCTGGAATGCTTGCTCTCATTTTCTTTTCATTATTAGTCTTCCATCTATTGTAACTTCCTTTTTTTTTTTGTCAGCGTGGTTAATGAACCCCAACCCCAAGTGATGCTTACACAGTTGAATTAATTGGGAGAGCTAAAATGACTCTATGTATGAATAAGAAGTCTGGTGGTTTTCTCTAGGTTCATCTTACAGGTTTTAACATGAAAACAAAACCAAATGTTTATTTTTCAAAATGATCTACCGACAATTCAAGACGGAAGAACTCAGGTGAGAACTGGTATGGACATCTTAAGAAATTCCAGACTAGAAGTGGATGATGATAAGCCTATTATTAGGTTTACATACTCTAAGAGAAAGAAATAATGTGTAGAAAAGAGAATATGCAGTTAGTTGTTCATTTCACAATAGTAAGTTTGTTACAAGCAGTTGGAAAAAGAAGAAGAGAATAAAAGGAGGGAGAATAGAAGTTAGGAGTAGTTTTGGAAGTTGGAATCTGAGCGAGAGAGGGTGGGTCTCTCGAATAACCCAGATTCTGTAATTTTACCTTCGTTCTTTGAATAAAAGTGGGAAGCTTCTATCAATTTGGTATCAGAGCTCTTTCCTGTGTGATGCGAGGAATGCAAACAAGGGCAGAGGCTCAGAAGGAAGTGATGGGAGATTGGCAGAAAGAGATGATAGAGCTGAAACAAAAATTGCAGAAGATAGAAAAAATTTCGATGATGGAGAAAACAATGCTTGTAATGCAAGAGCAACTAACAAAACTGATCGCACGATCAGAGGGACCAAGAAATCAAGGTCCAGAGGATTGGCAAGGACCACAGGGAGATAGGAGTCTGAGACGATACGAAAGCGATTTGACGATAGCAACCACATAGATTACCTTCCAAGAAAATTGGAGTTTCCACTTTTCTTTGGAAATGATGTGGAAGGATAAATCTTCAGAGCAGAGCGCTACGTCTCCGTCAATCGTCTAACAGAGGAGGAAAAGGTAGAAGCCGCAGCTGTCTGTTTTGAAGGACCTACGTTATCGTGGTTTCAATGGGAAAACAAAACTCGTCAATTTAGAACCTGGACGGAGCTGAAACAGCTCTTGACGGAACGATTTAGGATGTTGCAAGATGGCTCCAGTTGCGATAGATTACTGACGTTGAAACAAGAAGGAACGATGGAGGACTATCGAACAAGATCGAGACAATTATTCCTGGTTTGATCGGAATTCCAAAAGAAGTTTTGATCAGCACTTTTTTCAATGGATTGAAGAACGAGATTAAAGGAGATGTAAGGTTAATGAGGCCTACAGAATTAAGAGAGCTCATGCAGTTTTCACAAATGGTGGAAAGTAAAAACTCGCTACTGCATTCATCCACGTTGAATGATTACAGGAACTTTCAGAAGCGTAACTCGAAAGTAACGATCAATACTTTCAAGAATAAATCGGAGGTGTTGACGAAGCCCACGGCAATGCTTAAGTTGGAAGGTCACCGGAGAAGGCTAACAGAGGCAAATGCAAATGAGAAGAGAAAAATGATTGTGTTATAGATGTAATGAAAAATTCAATCCTGGATATCAATGCAAAAAGAAAATGTTGCAAGTCCTAATAATGGGGGATGAAGAAGACAATAGCAGCAATAGTGAAAATGAGGACCCTCGGGAAGAAAGTCTCGATATAGGGAACTCGGGTAATGTAGAGTTATCCTTGAATTCCATTTTAGGATTACAAACTCCACAAACAATGAGATTCAAGGGAAGCATTAGAGACAGAGAGGTGATAATAATGGTGGATAGTGGAACCACTCACAATTTTATTTCCAGCAAGATAGTGTTGGAATTAAAGCTACCCCTTCAGGATACAAGTACGTATGAAATTTCAATGGGAAACGGAAAATCGATAGAAGGAACTGGTATTTGCAAGAACATTTTGCTGAAATTACCGAAGCTGAACATTATGGAGGAGTTTCTTCCGATCGATTTGATTTAGGTAATACCGATGTAATACTTGGTATGATGTGGCTGGAATCAATAGGAGATATGCAGGTGGATTGGAAGAAAAAGACAACGAAATGGAGAGTTGATAAAAAACTAATAGAAATAAGGGGAGATCTGAACATGGATAGGAGGTTGATTTCACTGAAGCTCATGATGAGATATTTTAGGACAGAAGGACAAGCTGTTTTAGTACAGTTTGAGAAAGTAGAGAGAATTGACGGAGATGAACAGCAAATGAAGGATAAGGAAATATCTGATTTGTTACAGAAATACCAAGAAGTTTTTTCCTGGCCGGATGGGTTACCACCTAGACGAAAACACGAGAACCAAATAGTGCTAAAAGAAGGAACGACACCGATAAATGTAAGACCTTACAGATATCCAGTGATACAAAAAGACGAAATTGAAAGGTTGGTAGGAGAAATGCTGGAAACCGGCATAATTCAGGCGAGTTCGAGCCCTTTTTCAAGTCCCATTATTCTAGTAAAAAAAAAAAGACAATAGCGGGAGATTTTGTGTGGATTACAGGGCATTAAATAAAGAAACGGTGAAGGATAAATTTTCTATTCCAGTTGTTGAAGAGCTGTTGGATGAGTTGTATGGAGCCAAGGTGTTTACTAAATTGGATTTGAAATCGAGATATCATCAAATTAGAGTGAAGAAGGAAGATGTTCATAAAACGGCATTTCGCACTCACGAAGGGCATTACGAGTTCTTGGTGATGCCTTTCGGACTCACCAACGCTCCTTTAACATTTCAATCATTGATGAATAAAATTTTTCATAAATTTCTTCAGAAATTCTTACTAGTTTTTTTTTTTATGATATATTAATATATAGCAAGTCATGGGAGAATCATCTTCACCATTTGGAGATGACGTTGAATATTTTGCTCAGCGAGAAGCTATTTGTCAATGGAAAAAAATATTTGTTTGCCCAGAAGGAGCTAGAATACTTAGGTTATATAATTTCCGATCAAAGAGTGGCCGTTGATCAAAATAAGGTCGCAGTTATTAGAGATTGGCCAATACCCAGTTCTCTGAAACAATTACGGGCTTCTTAGGATTGACGGGTTATTATAGGAGGTTTGTTTCTGGGTAAGGATCGATTGCTCGACCACTTACGGCGTTGTTAAAAAAAAAGATAAATTTGGCTAGAATGGTGAAGCATATACAGCGTTCGAGAACTTGAAGACAGCCTTGTGTACAGTTCCAGTATTGGCATTCTCAAATTTTGCAGACGTGTTCGTGATGGAAACTGATGCTTCAGGAACAGGGATAGGAGCGGTATTGATGCAGAATAACAGACTCATCGCATTTTACAGCCAACAATTGTCGAAACAAAACAAGGTAAAGTCAGTTTATGAAAGGGAGCTGATAGCAATTGTTTTAGCGATTCAAAAATGAAGATTGTATTTGTTAGGTAGACATTTCATTGTACGTACAGATCAGAGTAGTTTAAAGTTCTTGCTGGAACAGAGGTTAGTCGCTCCAGAACATCAGAAATGGTTAATCAAAATTTTGGGTTATGATTTTGAAGCACAGTATAAACTGGGTTATCAGAATAATGCAGCTAATAGCCTCTCTCGTAGGGAAGAAACAGAAAAGGAATTGAAGAATTTGAATGTTGTGATGACTCACGGTTTAGTGTCCAGAGAGGAGTTAGAGGATTAATTTCAGGAGGATAAGAAGTTGGAAAATATTAAACAGAGATTGTTACAGAATAAGGCGAGCTATTCTACATTTCTTTTAACGGGAGAACAACTTTTCTATAAAAATAGGAAAGTTATCTCCCAGACTTCGCCGGTGGTTATGAAAGTTCTGCGACTATTTCACGATAGTCTGATAGGGGGGGCATGGAGGGGTAGCCAAAACCTTTCGACGAATCGCTGCAGAGCTTTTTTGGTTTGGCATGAGGAAAGATGTGGAGAAGTACGTCAATAATTATTCAGTTTTTCAACAGAATAAGTATGAAACTCTATCGCCGGCAGGTCTTCTTCAGGTCCTCCCTGTTCTGGTAGATATTTGGAAAGACATTTTCATGGATTTTATTGAAAAATTGCCGAAATCTAATGGTTTAGATACGATCATGGTGGTGGTTGATAGATTGAGCAAGTTTAGTCATTTTGTGGGACTTGGCCATCCTTTTTCAGCAAAAACAGTGGCTGAGAAAATTTTACGGAACATGTTCCGGCTTCATGGTATGCCTAAGTCCATTGTTTCTAATAGGGATAAGGTATTTGTTAGCCAATTTTGGAAAGAATTGTGGAGGATACAGGCAACAACACTTCGATTCAGCTCTGCGTACCATCCGCAAACAGATGGGCAATCAGAAGTCGTCAATCGGACGTTGGAAACATATTTAAGATGTTTCATCGGTGAGAAACCGAAAGAATGGAGTAGATGGTTATTCTGGGAGGAGTATTGGTATAATTCTTTATTCCATTCAGCGATTGAAATGAATCCGTTTAGAGCTGTTTACAAAAGAGACCCACCGACTCTATTGCGGGTCGAAAATACGAGTTTGATAGTTTCGGCAGTGGAGGAGCAAATGCGGGAAAGAGATGAAGTTTTGGGTCGGCTAAAATCTCATTTAAATCGCGCTCAACAGCTAATGTTGCAATCGGCGACCAAGAAGAGGCGGGATGTTGAATTCGAAGTTGGAGACAAAGTTTGGCAGAAACTCAAACCTTACAGACAGAAGTCGATGAGATCGGAGAAGTTTCAGAAGCTGACACCCAGGTTCGTTGGTCCGTTTGAAATTTTAAGGAGGATCGGGAAAGTGGCGTATAAGCCGCTCCTTCCAGAATCGGCTAGAATTCATCCTGTCGTCCACGTTTTGTTGTTAAAAAAAGCGACTGGTGATATCGAGCAACCCATTCTAACCCGATGAGCTTATTGCAGAAGAGGAGAAGCACTGTGAACCAGAATCCTTGTTAGATGTGAAGCAACTTTTGGGTATGAATCAACCAGTTGCGGTACTAATTAAATGGAAGGGTAATCCCTCGTTTGAAGCCACGTGGGAAGATTATGAAGACATTTCTCATCGTTTTCCAGATTTTAACCTTGAGAACAAGGTTTCTTTTTGAAAGGGAAGTAATGTTAAGCCGATTATTAGGTTTACTTATTCTAGGAGAAAGAAATAATGTGTAGAAAAGAGAATAAGCAATTAGTTGTTCATTTCAAAATAGTAAGTTTGTTACAAGCAGTTGGAAAAAGAATAAAAAAATAAAAGAATAAAAGGATAAAAGGAGAGAGAATAGAAGTTAGGAGTAGTTTTGGAAGTCGGAATCTGAGCAGGAGAGGGTAGGTCTCTCGAATAACCCAGATTCTGTAATTTTTCCTTCGTTCTTTGAATACAAGTGGGAAGCTTCTATCAGATGACTAACCCAATACAAAAAGTATTGATATTTTTAGTCAGTAATAAAAAATATAAGTGGCCACTTTCACTAAGGACCCTGTAACTCTTGGTCGAAGATAATCAAAATCATTTTAAATTTAGCAGAATTTATTGGAATACTCAACACAGTAGCAGAATGTTTCAATCATCCACGTTCACTTTGCAGCCATATTCCAAAAAAAAAAAAGATGGTGGCCACTGGCTCTCAATCCAGTAAGAAAAGCTATATCATTTTGTTTTTCCTGCTATACGAGAGCATAATTTTTGCCGAGCACATCAAAAATTATAATACACTAAAGGCTTTTCATAGGCTTACCTCAACCTCCTCTGAATTTAAGTTACCAACAGCTACGTAGTAGTTGGAAGATTTATATATGTCCAGCTGGACAAGACCATTTCCTAGGAGGATGTTGTAACCAACATCAGTAAAGGATATATGTCAACAGAATAATATTATACTAACTCAGCTTACCGTGAATGACGTTCCAGGATAAAGTGGTATTAGGATAAGTTGGGTTCTCCAGCCACTGAGCAAGGCCATCATACCCTGTGATATGCTAGTTTCAGAATCATATTTGGATATATTTCCTCCAGTTGAAGAGAAATGAAAAAAAAACGAAGCAAATTTTGAGTTGAGCAAAATAACATTGAATGCATTTCATGGGGGGGCAAGGTCCCCTTTGTAGGAGGAGTCATGCCCAAATCTATGCACAAGTGATTTAAAAAAATTTACAGAAACCATATATTTTAGTTAGATCTAAGCATTTACGATGAGAAGGGAGAAAATTAGAGGTATACCATCAGCAATTACGAGGAAAATAGACGATCTCAGAGAATTTACTCTATAGGAAATATTTATTTGAGACGCCTCATTGAGGAAATATGCCCACTCCTGAATAAGAGGAGGAAAACAGTCAACTATATTAACTCACCTCATCGTCAAGTTTTGAGATAGTAATCAAAGGAAGGTAGAAAATCAACTTCAGAAAACTACTCTTGATGAATAACTTACCTCATGAGAATCGGAGGCAACTGATACATTGAGATCGTCTGCCCATGTGATTGAAGTATCCAGAGGTGGTGCTTTGTAAAATCCGTACAGGATCGGTCCTGGTTCCGAATCGTTTAACTCTTCCACCTGAACAGAACACTTTATAGCCACAATGTAACACTACGAATCAGTAGAAATGTGAAGGGAATTGGGAGTCACCTTCACATTCTGCACGAATATGGGGTTAGGTTGCAAGAGGATGGAAGTGTTGGGGCCAAGCCATACATTCGTAGACCCATAAACACCCAAGATTAAAGTCATAGACACTGGCATTTTGAAAAAAGAAACAACGCAATTGAAATCGAATTCAGCAACAGATTAAGAATGGAAAAAAAAAATTCGAGGAAGAATCTACAAACCAAAGAACCAAAAGGTAAGAACAACGACGGCGCAAGACCAAGTATCGTCCCTGATCATCGCCGATGCCTCTTCATAAGCCGAGATCGTTCCTCTAAAAGATATTTCAAGCTGTCTGTTCTCAGATTCCGAATGCTGAAGTTCGTGGATAAGCTGCAAACGGTCATCTTCCTGCTGTCTGTGCTCAGATTCAGAATGCTGAAGTTCGTGGATATGCTGCAAACGGTCATTTTCCTCTTCCCGAACGTGAGAAGTGCTAGGATAAGATGCATCGCCTGAGGATCTCCTCTCGATCGTAGTTTCAGCTTGATCTCCTTCATCCATCGTTGCCGGAGAAAGAGAAAGAAGATAATAAAGGCAAGAACCGAAACCCTAGCCCTAACCTTATCTTGGGAAGTTGCAGAAGCAGAGCATTTCTGAAGCAGAAAATCCATGGCGAAGAGAAGAGGGTGAAGAGCCGAAAATCACCAATCAGTCATCGTCCTCGTTAGACTGGTAGTTAACCATGGTAGCACTTTTCAGCTCCCTCCAAGTTCCAACTCTTTGTTTCCCGGTAGTTTGGATTGACTGAACTGGAAGTCAAACGCTTCAAAACTAATACCTCGTCTTCTCCTTCAAGAAAAGCTAGATTTATTTAGAAGGAAAATACCCATTTACCCATGACTTGCAAGGGAGATATCATTATAAAATCTTTGCACAATTGACCACGTGTGGACGATAATTTATTTGATAAAATATACTAAGAAATCATTTCAATTTGATTTTTTAATTTTTAATTTTTTTTCATTAGGCTCTTTACATTTTAATTTTATTTTTAAATGATGTGCAATTTATTTTTGTCGTTAAATTAAATAGAAAAAAAATCGGGTAATGAGTTCATCTTTTCGTATCAATCGAAACACATAGCCGGAGTAAAATGTTTATTTTTAAATTAAATTAAGTTTTTTTTTTTCATATAAAATTACTAAATTGATTCAATCGTTTTATTCCAACAAAATATTCTAGTTAACATAAATAAATGACGTGCTAAAAAATATCTCATGGTTTTTTTTGTTAAATTTAATAAAAAAAATTAATGAACTGTCTTTTAAAAACGAATTGAAATAGCAAGGATCTCAATGAGAAAATTAGAAGTACAAATACTATAATTAATTAAGACAACTTATAAACTAAAAAAAAAAAGATTTTTTTAATTTAAACCCAAAAGTTTGGGTTTTTTTTTTAAAAAAAACTTCAAAATTTACTATTCATCGAAATTGTAGCGATCCTAATACTGTATCCGTATTTTCCGTACCATATTTTTTTTTAACCTAATATCTTTAATTAAACACTGGGCGGAACCTAAACCGAAATCGAAACCGAAATCGAAATCGGAATTAAAATCTAAGTTTAAAACCATTTAAAACAACTTAAAACAAATTAAATAAAACCATTATTTAAAACTAATTTCGATTAAAATAAAAGGGGAGGGCAGAATTGACATTCTGCCCGACGAAAGGAGGCCGCGCTCAGTCGCTGCAGCATGCAGCGACTGATCGCTGCATGCACTGCATGCTGCAGCGATCTATCTCTGCATTGTTGCAGAGATCGATCGCTGCAGCTAGTAAGCCAGCGATCGATCTTTGCATTGCTGCAGAGATCGATCGCTGCACTCTATGCAGCGATCACCACGCGATCCCTTCTATTTTCTCTTCTTCTCTGTTTCCTTTATTTTCACAAGTGCTCTCTGGATTCCAAAGAGCAACCAACACAATTCCACCTAACACAATTCAACCTACTCCTTTCAACCTACTCCTAACAAAGTATCAGTTTATAACGTATTTTAAACTCAATCAACCCACAGCGGACTTTGCGAAATCCAACTGTATGGATAGCTCTAAAAATCGAGCTTATCCGTATCCAACCTACAATATTTCCAAAACCTTTCTATAACGTTTAAATACCGTTCTATGAACAATTTACCCAAAACATTCAAATGTAAACCTATCAACTACCAGAACCAAACATCCTATAACGTCTACACAATTATCCAGCCAAAACATCCCAAAATCTATACATACTATCCCCACGGGTCAGGTGAGCCTCGACTGCGCCAGCACACCTCCGCAGCCATCCTCCGTCAACTGAATCATGCCTCAGGTGGAGGGACATCGTCCTCACCTGGTACCTCGAAGTCTATGTCACCTACACCATACAACACACTATGAGATAAAATCCCAGTAAGCTCTACATAAATGCGATGCATGCTGTGCTATGAGTTCATTAAACCATGCTTTATTTTTATCCATACTATCCCCACGGGTCAGGTGAGCCTCGACTGCGCTAGCACACCTCCGCAGCCATCCTCCGTCAACTAAAATCTATACATACTATCCCCACGGGTCAGGTGAGCCTCGACTGCGCCAGCACACCTCCGCAGCCATCCTCCGTCAACTGAATCATGCCTCAGGTGGAGGGACATCGTCCTCACCTGGTACCTCGAAGTCTATGTCACCTACACCATACAACACACTATGAGATAAAATCTCAGTAAGCTCTACGTAAATGCAATGCATGCTGTGCTATGAGTTCATTAAACCATGCTTTATTTTTATCTTACTATGCCATGCACTATAGGTGTCACCGAGATCCTATACCTTCTAACCGGAGAGAGCTCATCCAGCGGGCGGACTACTCTTTTCAGCTAGAAGAGGGGGGTACACGCTTACAACCTGTACAGCCGTGCCTGAGCCCCACCTCGCGTGACCTGTAAACTGTATGCCCGAAGGCCTGTATGCCCGAAGGCCAATGCTATGCTTTACGTTATCTTTAAAACTCTGTGCGGAAGTTCATTTTCATGCTTTTCTTTAAAACAAGTGATGCGTGAACAGTTCAATATTTTAAAGTAAACAAACAATAACATGTACTATCAAGAATGTAAAGCGTAAACTATAAACTCTTATAACCTAACTACCCAAACCAAGTACAATTTAAACTAACGCATCTCCAAAACTCCTCGAGACGACATTCGACGTACGGTGTAGGCCAATCGGCCAGAGAAGAATCACGAGAACTTACCTCGTGCATGCTGCAATCCAAGCTTCGTCCACGAGCGCTGTTTACCTAAGCAATCTACAAGGATTGACGTTAAAACAAGTTTAAGTTAATAAACTTCCAAATTGTCAAAACCTTAACTAAAGGGCTTTCTAAAGTTCTCATCCATTTCATCGAGCTATAACTCGAGCAATTCGCGCTCAACAGCACAAATTTCGATTTACGAGTTATTCCTAAAATCTCTAGAATCCCTAATTTTTAACATTTTCACAAATTGATTTAACTTCATCCAATAACGTTAAATACGTGCAATACATACTTAATCACGGCTAACCTATTAATTACGAACCCTAATTCGCGTTTTAAATCGAAACCCTAAACGAACCTAATTGTTTAAAACTCCGAAATCATCAAAATAAACGTTCTAAAACTATAGATCCATACCTAGAACGTTGATTAGAGGATAAAACGTGAAGGAAATGAAACGAACGGAGGTCGGATTGGAGGAGAATCGCCGTCAGCAGAGAGGGAAGCCGAGAGGAATCGCGAAGGAGAAGCTCTCTGGAAAATCAGAAATTGAAATCGCAGAAGTGTTCTGCGATTGAAGGAAAAATTGACTTTTATAAAAATAATAACCTGACGAATTACCTTTTCGCCCTTCTTTAGTTTTTATATTAGTTTCGTCCTTCGGTTCGTTAATCGTCCAACTATTCGAGTTCACCAAATCTCCTTATTTCACCAATAAATCCAACTTATTATTTGGGTTCTATTGAAACTGTCCGTTCGCAATTCGGACCCCGTTTACTATTTTTACTAAAACGTCCTTTACATTACGAGAAATGTAATTACTCGGAATATAGCGTTTAATCTTCGAAAATTTCCGTAATTTTCTTAAAATTCCTATTAATCATTAGGATCGTAATGACGCTTTCTTTTTGTGAAACGGACCTGATTTGGCATAATTACCAAAATGTCATTATATAACAAAATATGAATATAATATATTATATCTGAAATCCGTACAAGCTAGGTATTACAGAAATTAACCTCAAAGTATCAGAAATATGCAATTTGAACCTTATGGTCCGGACTGGGTACTGGCCTCCGCGGAGAGATCGACTGGTCTAATTGGACCGGCCGGCCTCCTTTTTTTTTGCAATTAATTTAAAAATAAATATAAAACAATATTCAATTTATTTGAAATTTTTATCACATATTCATCACATCATTGGAAGATGATTTGAAAATTTTCGTGATTATACGATTTATTATAATTTTAGTTACTTATTTTATAAAACAATTATAATAAATCGTATAATCACGAAATTTTTTAAATTATCTTCCTATAATGTGGTGAACATTGAAGGACCGGAATTGTCTAAGAGGGGGGTGAATTAGACTTTTAAAAAATTAATCTAATAATCAATTAGTGTTACTCTCTTAATTAGTTTAATAGCAAATAAGGTAATATCAAAAATAAAGAGAGAGTAAGAGAGATTCAACACCAGTACTTTTTACGTGGTTCGGCCAAACTGCCTACGTCCACGTTCCAAGGCTCACCCCTTGAAGATCCTTACCCTTCTCCTCACGAGAAATAACAGATCGGGATTCCGGGCTCCGATCAACTGCCTTTACAGATTTGGATTGAACTTCACGGGCGTCAATCCACTGCCGTTACAAGTTTGAGTTTGTAAAATATTAAGCTCAGACTACAATCTCACAAAAATGAATCTCAAGTTAGGATTGAGAGATGTAGAGAAGAATACAGAGTGTGAAAATAACTTTCGCAGTTAGGGCTCAGAATTCAAATTGGCAAAAGTTAGTCTTCGAGCCTTTTCTTCTAATGTTTGTTTCATCCATAACATTTGTGCACAACAACTGCCTGCAGCAATATATTCACTTTCTGCAGTTGAGAGTGCAACAGAATTCTGTTTCTTAGAATACCAAGACACTAGAGATTCACCAAGAAATTGACATGTTCCTGTGGTGCTTTTCCTATCAACTAGACTACCAGCATAGTCAGAATCTGAATATCCTATCAGATCAAAGGAAGTTCCCTTAGGATACCATAAACCTAAGTCATAAGTTCCACTCAAATATTTGAAAATCCTTTTTACTGCAGATAAATGAGATTCCTTAGGGGCAGCCTGAAACCTAGCACATATGCACACACTAAAGAGTATATGTGGCCTACTTGCAGTCAAATATAACAGTGAACCAATCATACCACGATATTTCTTGATATCCACACTTATACCATTTTCATCCTTGTCCAATTTAGTAGTAGTACTCATGGGAGTTCTAGAGGATTTGACAGATTCTAAACCAAACTTCTTAAGGAGTTCCTTAATATACTTTTCTTGACAGAAGAAAATTCTATCAGGAGATTGACTAATCTGGAATCCTAAGAAAAACTTTAACTCACCCATCATACTCATTTCAAACTCACTTTGCATGAGGGAGGAAAACTCATTGCACAAACTGACATTTGTAGATCCAAAAATAATGTCATCGACATATATTTGAACTAACAAGATGTCTGCATCCTTTTGCATGGTAAATAGAGTTGAATCAGAATTACCCTTTTTGAAATTTCTTTCCTCAAGGAAATTCTTCAACCTATCATACCAAGCCCTAGGAGCCTACTTAAGACCATAGAGAGCTTTCCTAAGTTTAAATACATGATCAGGTTTATCAAAGGATTCAAATCCTAAGGGCTGCTCTACATAAACTTCTTCCAAGATATATCCATTTAAAAGGCACTCTTTACATCCATTTGAAAGAGTGTGAAGTTCATGTAGCAGGCAAAAGCCAAAAGCATTCTAATAGATTCCAAACGAGCTACAGGGGCAAAAGATTCTTCAAAATCCATACCCTCTTCCTGAGAGTATCCCTTAGCAACTAGTCTAGCCTTATTTCTGACAACAATCTCATTCTCATCCAATTTATTCTTAAAGACCCACTTAGTTCCAATAATGGGATAATCCTTTGGCCGTGGAACAAGTTCCCATACTTTGCTCCTTTCAAATTGATTTAGCTCCTCTTGCATAGCTAAAATCCAATTTTCATCATTCTCGGCCTCCTCAAATTTCTTAGGCTCTATTTGAGAGATAAATGCCACATTGGCACAGAGATTTCTAAGAGAGGCTCTAGTCTTAACCCCTAAAGAAGGATCACCTAAGACTTCATCTAATGGATGGTCTTTGATGAATTTCCAATTTCTAGGAAGAGCAGGATTTTCATCCTTGACAGAAACTATATCATGAGGAATAGGAGAAGGTTCTAAAGATTTTTCTACTTGAATGGAATCTGTAGGCTTTTCTAAGGAAAGGGAATCCAAATGTTTTTCCAAGGGATCATCCTCAACCACATTGATTAATGGGTGAGGAGTCTCATCAAAATTGACATGAACAGATTCCTCTACAACAAGAGTTCTCCTATTGAAAACTCTGTATGCTTTACTGGTCAACGAATATCCTAGAAAAATTCCAAGATCGGATTTGGAATCGAATTTTCCTAAGTTATCCTTAGTATTAAGAATGAAACATTTGCAACCGAAAGCTCTAAAATACTTAACAGTAGGAGTGTAACGACCCCGGCCAGGAGCCGTCACGTGTTCATATCCTTTCATTAATCGTTTGCTTGACTTTTACTATTATTACATTCACTTACTATCTCTCAACAGACTTTCACATTTTACATATATATATTTTTCTAAACTGGTAATAGAGACGCAGAACCATTAAGGAAGACGAACCCTCTCATGCCCGACTTCCCACGCCTTGTCGGCTCAAACTTTCACAGAGTCGAGCGACTGGACTCGGTCATCGGTTTCTTGACAATTTCGGGAAAAGAGGAAGTGCCCTCAATTCTCTTAACATAATACCACTCGGGTTTGCATGGGTTGCATGCGTTGACAACCCTCAGAAACTTAGTCGTCCGGTCATCACGTGCATTACGCGTGACTCGCTTAACATCACCTAAAAGGAGACATCTTCCGGTGGGCACGTGGGCCTCGCGTGCTAAATTAAAACATCATCCGGTCACTAAACGACAAAACACATTTTACATCTTCCGGTCGCTAAACGACAGAACACATTTTACATCTTCCGGTCGCTAAACGACAGAACACATTTTACATCTTCCGGTGACGTCATCCGGAAGACTAAACCATCATACAACTATCCTTCGGCATCTGCCGATGACGTCAGCCGGAAGACTAAACCATCAACAACTATTCTTTCGGCATCTGCCGATGACGTCAGCCGGAAGACTAAACCATCAACAACTATTCTTTCGGCATCTACCGATGACGTCAGCCGGAAGACTAAACCATCAAACAATTAACCTTCGGCATCTGCCGATGACGTCAACCGGACGATTGCCTCATCCAGCTTCCGTCTTACGGTAGAGAACACTAAATCATCAAATGACTCCTCCCAACAGAAAGAAAACACAACTCATTCAAAATGCATATAGCGGAAGACTTAAGCAACAAATCATTTATAAATCTATATAATCATTCCCTGACTCAGTGATCCACTAGACAGTTTCAAAGCTCAACGTTTTAAAATAATCTCATCCTACTTAAGCTACCATATCTTTTAACATACTGTAACATAAGAGTCTTAACCAGGGGTCATAAATCGCCTCTCCAGTCCCGCACTGTCACCTTGAGCATCCTCCAGCAACCAGCCTTAAGCATCCTCTTTGAACATAACATCCTCACCTGAACCTTCTTCACCTACACCATAAGGTTTAACTATAAGCCTAATGCTTAGTAAGGAATGCATGCTGACAGATATACATGAGTACACAATTTAAAGAGACATAATTCATAAACCATTCTTCATTCATGTTCATCTTTATCATTTACATAACATGTATTAAGGCAGGAAACGAGGGAGGAAGACAGGGGTACATAGTCATTTGCCTATCGCGGCAGTCATACATAATCATTTGCCTATCGCGGCAATCATGATACATCACTCGGCCTCCCCAGTGGGAGAATTCGCGAGCCATACATATCATTAACTCGGCCTCCACCAGTGGGAGATTTCGCGAGTCGTACATATCATTAACTCGGCCTCCACCAGTGGGAGATTTCGCGAGTCATACATATCATTAACTCGGCCTCCACTAGTGGGAGAATTCGCGAGTCATACATAACATAGTCTTTCCCCGCTCTGCACTTAATCTTGGTTACATTTGCTTTTCATATTCTCAACTTAATCATAACAGGGACACAGTGCATAGACATAAAGTTCATAGAGAGAAGTCATATCATGAGGACAAGTAAAACATCTTGTAACTTTACATTTACTTACACAACTTCTTCATATCGTGGAAATAACAAATCATAGTCAATAAGCTAACATCTCAGTGATTTCCTAATACCCTTGCGGTGTAGGGCCCTAGTGGCCGGAAATCTTAATACATTCACTTACCTGGATTCCTTAGCAATCCGAGCTTCTTTCCTTTAAACTTCTTCACCTAAAACTTGTACATTACAGTAGTTAAAACAAAGTCCTAATAGTCCTAATCATAAACCATCCTAGGATCTAATAGCTAAAGTCATTCCGATTTCTCTGTTTGACACACTGCAGTCTGAAATCCGAAACTAGGTGGACAGGTTTTACCATTGATTAAATCCGAGTTTGTTACTTAAAATGCTCAGAATCGATTCGGGATGAAATTTCTACTCTCAGATTTTAAAAAGTCTTAAACTACTCGGCCACTGCTAAAAATCCGAACTCAGTGCCGAGCTGAAAACAGAGCTCTATTTACGAATGAATGACTACATTGTCTATTTCATACCTCGGGTGTGGATTTGCAGAGAAGAGCAAGCTCGAAACCAGCCGTCGGTAAAGGGAAGTTCTGGTAGCCGAGAGCAAGAACTTGGGAAAGAAGGAATCGCCGAGAGGGAATGTCGGCTACAGTGGTAATAAATGAGGTTTAAGGTTTCCATTTCCTATTTATACTAAATCCATCGATTTTAATTACAAAACTGCCACCCAACCTAGTTTCACACAACTTGTAATAAATTTGTCTTAACATTAAATTTTAAATCATAAAGGTTAAATAAGAGGGTGACAATGAAAATGGTCAGAAAATCACCTGGCCGAAATGTCGGGTGTTACAAGGAGTCTTGCCATTCCAAAGTTCATAAGGAGTTTTCTCTATAATAGGTCTTATGGAGACCCGATTAAGCACATAACAGGCTGTTGCTACAGCTTCAGCCCAGAAATACTTTGGAAGAGTGTTTTCATTAAGCATAGTCCTAGCAAGCTCTTGAAGGGACCTATTCTTCCTCTCAACAACACCATTTTGCTGAGGGGTCCTAGAAGAAGAGAAATTGTGCTCAATTCCATATTTGAGACACAAGAGTTCAAATTTCTCATTTTCAAACTCTCCACCATGATCACTACGAATAGCAACAATGGTGAGCTCCTTTTCATTTTGTACTCTTTTCCTAAAGCTAGAGAAAGTATCAAAAGTCTCATCCTTAGACTTCAGAAAATAAACCCAAGTAAATCTAGAGAAATCATCTACAATAACAAAGGCATAGAATTTGCCGCCTAGGCTTGCTATATTGGAAGGACCAAAGAGGTCCATGTGAAGAAGTTGGAGAGGCTTAGAAGTGGAGATTGCATTCTTTGATGCAAAAGAGCTTTTGATCTGCTTGCCCATTTGACAAGCTTCACAGACTTTATCCTTCTCGAAGGATATCTTAGGGATCCCTCTAACTAAATTCTCCTTAGTAATCTTAGCTAAGGTATCCATCCCTACGTGTCCTAATCTTCTATGCCAAGACCAACAGTCATTAAGAGAATTAACAACAAAACACTTCTCATCAACATGCTCAAAAACATTCAGATCAACAATATAGACATTTTCTTTTCTAAATCCTTTAAACAAAATATGATTAGTTGAAATGTCTTTGATCACACAGACATTTGATTTGAAAGTTACTTTATAGCCCTTGTCACACAACTGACTTATGCTTAGCAGATTATGCTTTAATCCTTCTACAAGTAAAACATTTTCAATAGTAGGATGAGAAGGATTACCTATATTGCCGATGCCAACGATTTTCCCCTTTTGGTTTCCACCAAAAGTGACACTCCCTTTCTTCTTGTTGACAACAGCAAACTTGGTTGAGTCTCCCGTCATATGCCTTGAGCAACCACTGTCAAGGTACCACAGATTTGTTCCGGGAGAGCAGTCAACCTTGTCCTCGTGTGCCATAAAGCACAGGTTTGCTACTTCCTCATCCTCTGATGAAGAGGTATCTTCTTCACTATCGTCCCAAGTGGCCTTCATTGCCCTTTTCTTGAACTTCTTGGGACCCTTCATTGCTTGTGGACAATCTGCCTTCATATGTCCAGGCTTTCCTCACCCAAAACACGTGATCTCCTTGTCCTTTTGAGACTTTTCATCCTTTGGAAACCTTTTTCCCTGCATCCTCTTTCGTTGCAGGAATTTGCTGAATCTCCTAGTAATGAGGGCAATGTCCTCATCTTCTTCTTCTTCCTCAGATTCATCAGGCTTGCTCGATGAGGCCTTGAGAGCTATGTCCTTTCTCTTGGAGATCTCTTTTTCTTTGAGATCCTCCTTGTCATTGGCCCTCATGGTTATCTCATGAGTCATTAGAGAGCCAATGAGTTCCTCAAGCTTGAGAACCTTGAGATCCCGTGCCTCTTGTATTGCCGTCACCTTTGGTTGCCAAGCTCTTGGTAAACATCTCAAAATTTTCCTAATTAACTCTTCACCTGAATACATCTTACCAAGTACTTTTAACCCATTAGTAATGTTAGTGAAACGTGTAATATCCGGCTTGTACGGATTTCGGATATAATATATTTTATTGTTATTCTATTATATAATGACATTTTTGGTAAATATGTCAAATCAGGTCCGTTTCACGAAAAGAAAGCGTCATTACGATTATAACGAATAATAAGAATTTTAAGGAATTTATGGGAATTTTCGGAAGAGTAACGCTATATTCCGAGTAATTACCTCTATCGTAATATAATTGACGTTTTAGTAAAAATAGTAAATGAGGTCCAAATTGCGAACGGATAGTTTTAATAAATCTCTGGTAACTAATTGGACTTATTGGCGAAATTAGGAAATTTGGTGATCCCGAATAGTTGGACGATTAACGAAACGAAGAACGAAACAAATAGAATTAAGTAAGAAGGGCAAAATGGTAATTTGCAAATCAAAATTAATAAATAACACAAATCTCTCTTTTTCTCCTCACTTCTCTCTTTTCTCTCTGGCGCTCACGAACAGAGAAGAAACTTCTCTCTGGCCGCCGGCGTTCTCACGACATCCGACCTCCGTCCGACCTTCGTTCTTCCTCGTCCTTCACGGTTTCTCATCCTCCTCGCTACCCTCGGTAAGTAGCTTCGGTCTTTGAGCGTTAAATTCCAAGTTTTAGGTCGACTTAACGTTAGGGTTTCGATTAGGGTTCGATAAAAATGTCGAATTAGGGCTCGTAATTAATAGGTTAGCCGTGATTAAGTATGTATTGAACGTATTTGACGTTATTGGACGAAGAAAAATCAATTTGTGAAAAAGTTAAAAATTGGTAAATTTCCGGGTTTTTGAGAAAAACTCGTTTAAGTGAGATTTTTTT
>CM039502.1:62739965-62757116 GCA_022432975.1 Begonia masoniana | reverse complement strand
TTAGTTTATTTACTTTAACCTGACCGTTCCCAAATCATGTGGCTTCACTTCGTTACTGCAGGTTGCCTTAACCTTCTAATTTAATATTATTCCTAATGTACTTATACTCACCAATCCCTTTATTTGCAAGACCTCACAATTCGGGCTGAACTCCGAATCTAACCCTTTATTTAATTAAATAATGTCCATACTGTATTCTGATATCCCACAAGGACTTTCTCGAAGTTATTACTAGCCTACCTATCTTTCATTCCTTCTAACCCAGGTTTCTAAATATTCTCCTTGGCTTCTTCCACATGAGCTATCTAACAATGTTCTTTGTTAGCAACTTGTTGTGAACAGATTTACAATCTTAATCCTAATCTTCTAAATTCCAAATCTTTTTCTTCTATTTTCCCAAAACAGAGAGAACACGTGATAATTAAATGCTAAACTCAATTTATTTTATGTACTAAATAAGATTTTGACTTGATAGTAAGTAAATATAATTATAAGTAAATAAAACAGCAACTCATTAGTGCCAAATACATGTCAATATTCTTTGCTTTACATTATAGTGTAGCCTGCTATTTTATCTATTTTTTCCCCACTTTTTTAGAATTTCTAGGCCATAAACTACCGCATTGGTTTGTGCCTGCATATTGATCAATTGTTACTTCGACAAGTAGGTTACAAAATTCTTAGAGTTAGTTTCAAAGTGTTGAATATATGGATCGGGTGAAAATAATAGGGTGGAAACCGATTTGGTTTTCAATTGAAAAAAACAAAAATGAACCGTGTGTTAGTCCGACCAAACCTAGTATACAAAATTTCTGGGGTCGGTGCATGGTTCTTATTGAACCGATCAAATAATGTAAGAAAGAAATCAAAACCACGTACTAACTTGTCATTTTTAAAAAAAAAAATCAAAAAATAAAAGTCAAGCCTTGAGCATAAGCGGTCGGCAATTTCTTCCTCAAGGTTCCAACAACACAAACCTAAACTAACTAATTAGAAAGAGAATAAAACTTCAACTTCACAAAAGTGGCCAGAAGAAAGCAAGCGCCATAGCTGACTAAGCACGCAGAGTAGCGGCCGACGGCACCGTGTTACGCGACCCACTCACGCAGACTTCGGACGATTCGCCGAAGCCGAATTCACGCACTCACGAGTAAAGTGACTTCATCGTCAGTGTCTTAGAGTATGCGACCGAATCGACAGTTTTCACTTCACTCGACTGGGTCTTCACTCGTCTTCATCTGGGATCAACGTCGCCATTGGTTTGAGGTGGGTAGTACTCAATTTTTGGTTGAGGTGGGTATCTCTTTCTCTTTAATCTCTTTAGTTCCCCATTTTACGGCCAATCACTCGGCAATGTAGAAGCGTCAGAGTGTTACTCTCGTTGGGGTTTGGCCGCATAAAATCATTCTGTTTATGGGTGTAATATGGATAATGTATGTTTTTTTGTCAGCTAAGTCCGCGGATTGTTTGAAAATGGTATGGACATAATGATTTATGAAATCTTATCCTCACTAGCAATATGAAGCTATTGTGGACTAATGGACTTATCTTTGCCAATTTTTCAAAATTATGTGAGTTTCGAATTAATAAACACAGTGCTCTTTCCCAGTGTGCCACGATTGGAGATGAATTTAGAGTTAGGCGAGAGCCAAAAATTCATGGAATCAAAAATTATCACAGAGCCCAAAACCAAAAATTCAAAACCAAAACTGACCTAAAGCCGAATGGGGACAACCGAAAACAGAGGTCAGTTTCATTCAGTTTTGGGCTTAGATCGGTTCAGTTTTCCAATTCTAAAACAGGAACCTCCTTGGGTGGGTTCAAATTCGGAGGAACTGAACCAAACCGATTCCACCCCTAAGAATTAAGGGATGGAAAATACAAGTCTACTACAAAATTTACTCTCATAAAAATTTGCTTAAAAAAAACTTGGACGTGGGAATCTCATCTTGCTTCAGGATCCCCGCAATTTGAATCAAAATAAATACTTCAATATAGAAAAATGTGGCACGGTGTTGGCTGTAATGTTTTTTTGGCATCTGTTTGTACCGATGGAAACAGATGTCAAAGCGCATGTTGGGAAACAACGGTCTACACGACTAGGGGGGGGGATTGGAAAACAACGGCTCTACCCGCCTAGGGGGGGGTATTTTGGAAAACAACGGACTCTACGAATCCAAGCTGATTTACACTTTGAAACTAAACTATGAATTTTGTACCCTTACTGTACGAATACAAATGAATCAATATGCAGGCAAAACCCAATGCTTTAGGTTTATGGCCTAGAATTCTAAAAAACTGAAAATAGATAAAAGGCGATACAATAAATGAAAAAACAAAGAAGATGGATGATTGGCAACTGTCCTACTAATGGTGATTTTGAATTTATTATAATTATAGTTAATCTATCAAAGTCAAATCTATTAAGTAAAGAAATAAAATTGAGTTTTAGCATTAATTATAACGTGAAAGTTTTTTTTTTCTAATGCATTAGTATAAGTGATGGAGTTTATTTGTTGAGTATAGATCAAAAGTAATCTAACCCACTAGCAACAAATGTAGGGTTATGATCTCCTACGCAAAATAGCGGTTATTCTTCCGTTCTCTGACCTACGTCCACTGCGAATATGAAATTAGGTAAAAAATATCGATGGAAAAAAAACATTATGACTTAGAAGATCAACAGTCACATCGTCTTAAATTCGACAGCGCTGTATGAAAACTACCAATAATAGTGAATTTCATAGATTTCAAGCCATGCTTTATAGGTATTTTTTTTAGTGATTCTAAGTCAGAATAAAGTTTTGGGGTTCAAGGAAAATAAAAGTTATAGAATTTAAGTCTATAGAAAGATAAAACAATGGATGAATCTAATTAATGAGTCAATAACTCTTTGATGAGAGGAGTAGAATGTGAGGAAAAATATCTCGAGCTGGGGCTAGCAGAATCGTAGGTAGACAACTTTAGAAAAAAATGCTTAGAGAGTCTGTTTTCCTAGAGATGCCCCGCAGGCTCACTCCAACTTATTGTAGCTACACTAGTGAGCGGAGTGGCCTGGTCTCAATTGGCAGGGCCAAGCCAAGCCTTAATGGGATCGGGGGAGGCGAGTTGATCAGTGAGTAGTCGTTGGCTATGCAAGTTAGCGGGTAGAGTTCCGGTGTCCAATCCCCCCACCCCCCCTCGCCAACGGATAAACTCACTCTCCCTTCTTTTAACGATGTGGTAGAAAAGCAAACATAGACTTGAAGATTACCTGTTGAACTTTGAATGAATGTTTAGGAAAAATAGGCAAATAGGTTCGACCTCTCCAAGAGGTCGATAGACCCTATGGTTAAAAGCATCGCATAACTCTATTCTTGTTAGAGCCATTGGATACTACTTGAGGCTCATCGGCGTCTCTAATTCCCTTCTTTTGTGGTCTATCATTCTGTTTTTTTTTTGTAGTGGTGGGATGATTGTAGGTGAAACAATCTCGGGCCACAAACTCATCCCATTAACCGGAACAATGTAGTGGGAATACATATGTAAGAAGGTTCGTCTATGGTGTAACGCCCGGTTCTTTTTTGGGTTTTAGATTTTCCGCATATGAATGACATTCTCGTAAATATACCAAATCAAACCCGTTTTATAAACGGAAAGTTTTAATAGAACCCTTATGACTAATATAAATTTTAGGAGAAATATGGAAATTTTAGAAATCCAAATCGAAGGTATACGGTCACGTTTTCGTTTTAACCCTATAGTGGTTTAATTTGTAAAAATAGTAAACTAATCCGTTTGACGGACGGAAAGTTTTATTAGAGCCCTAGAAATAATTGAAATTAAGGGGAGATTAAAACGTATACGTTTGCATATTGGTAAATTTGGGTTAAGATTTAATAAGAAAGGAAAAAATAGGAAGCTTGTTAAAGAAGCCTCCACTATCCCTTGAGCCAAACACCCCATTCTTTTTCTCTCCTTTCTCCTATTCCTCCACGTGAAACCCACTTTCACCATGTCAATTCCTTCCTCATCTCCTTCTCTCCTTCTTCAGCAAGGAACCATGAGCTTTTTCTCCCTCCCTCCACGAAATTTCCTTCCTCCTCCCTACCCCATTTTCTCCTCTCCAGCGCAGGTTTCTCCTCCCTCCATTGCTGGATTTCGAAGACAAGCACACTTCTCTCTCTAGGTTCGGTTTAGAAAGGAAATCCTCACCCCTCCTCGAGCTTCAAGGTTAGTTCTTTGGATTTTCTTGATTTTTGGATGGTCATTGGTAAATTGATGGATATTGGTTGAAGATTTAAATGTACAAAACTGGGAAAGGTTAGGGCAGCTTCGGTTTTTGATTTTCTGCCGTTTATTGGGTTTGATTTTTGATAAATGAATAAGTATATGATAAACTAGGCATTGTAAGGATTCTATGACATTTTGAATATTGAATTCGGATGTGTACGATTTATGGTGAATTTTCGAAGTTGGACAAAAAATAAGGATTTAAAAACAGAGCAGTTTCGGTTTTAGTTTTTCTGCCAGCATATGTGAATGGCTTTTGATAAATGAGTTTCACCATTAGAAAGTATACATTCTAAGGAGTCCATAGCAACTTGAATCACTCGATTTCGTTAAGAATTGATTTAGTTATGAATTTTGAAGTAGTTGTGTAAAACTGGAGAATTTCCGTGGTCAGTTTGGTTTTTGGTCTTTCTGTCACGATTCTGTTTTATTTTGGATAAGGGTTGATTCCATGTTAAAATAGACATAATAAGGTTTCCAAAACATGTTGAATCATTGAAATCGGATAAGAATTGGAGAAGTTATGAATTTTCAAAGTTTGAGTAAAATAGTAAAGCGAAATTTCGGGCAGGTCACTGTCTGATGCATTTGACCATCTTGCTGATTTTGTCTTGCAAAACTATTTTTGTGGGTTGAATTAGATACTTTAATAAACCGTGGCCTTTGGAACCAAGCCGTTTCGACAATTGTAGAGGAAGTTATAATTTTTCGAAATTGGTTCATGTTTTGAGCTAGAATCTGAGTTTTTGTGATTCAAGGCAATTGATTGACTTGTGCTAGTTTGAAATACTTCATTTAAGTGCCACACATGTTTATGTTTGTGTTGGATTAGATGGCTTGGACATGTTGACGTTTGGTTCAAAAACTAATTGTATTGAGGTGTTTCAATTGGAGTATGGTCATTGTGTATTGACTGTTTAATTGCATGTATTAGCCCTCTATTAGTAATAATCAGAATTTAATTGTAGTTGCTTTGTTTTGAATATATTGGACTGGTTATAATTGTAATCAAAAGGTTGTTGTTATAAATGGAGATATTGATTTTGAAGTTGATGTGCTTTAGGTTTCAAGTTACAAAAAGAGATTCGTCAAGCTAAATTCATTTGCTAAGGACGCGAGGTAAGTTCTCGTGACTTACTCTGGCCGATAGGCCTACACCATATGTCAAAGTCGTCTCGAGGAACCTTGATGATTGTTTGTTTAAATTGTTTTGGGTTTGGGTAGTTAGGATTAGTTGTTTTTTTTTTATATGTTGTTTGTTTATCGTCTTGATGGTACACATGTGATTGTTTACTTTATGTTATACTGAACTGTTCACGCATCATGGTTTTAAAACATCATAAAAATGAATTTAAACACGAGTTTTATGAAAAGAACATGCATGTAAAGGCAAGTAAAGTATCATAGTAAACAACCATGACATGGGGTTATCGGGGATGAGGTTCAGACCTGGCGTTCCGTGGTGAGCGGGTTTTCCTCCCTTCAGATGGTGTGGGCTGTCTAATCGCTTGACGTGCCCTATCCATCTGTCGAGCGTTTCCGATAACCATAGACTGACACGTACAGATATATGCATTGACATGGACGGTTTTCATTGCACTGAACATACATGATCATGCATAAGCATTTACGTAGGGCTTACTGAGATTTTTATCTCATAGGTGTCTCTATGGTGTAGGTGATTTCGAGACAGGTGAGGATGATGTCCCTCCGCCTGAAGTATGAGCACGTTGAAGAAAGATGGCCCGTGGGAGTGCGCTGGCAGTCGGAGCGTTATTTTGACCCGTGGAGACATACATAGGTATTTTGATTATTTTGGATAGAAATCGTTAGAACATTATAGGATGTTGGGATCTTGATGTAGTCAAAGGAGCAACTAAGGACAATCAAGAAGCAATAGGGAGCCAAGATCCATTGATGAATATAGGAGGACCAATGACGAGATCAAGAACGAAGAAAATAAACAAAAGACTACAAATTTTAATCAAAGACATCCAAGAAAAGGAATCATCACAAAATGTGCAACGAGCAATAATATTACTAAGTGTTGATGAAGAAGCAAGGACTGGAAAAGAAGCCCAAACGAAGCCCAAAATGAAGTCTCAAAAATAAAGACTTCCCACATGGTCACCCAACATGGCACTACTCTAGCCCAAGAGTTTTTAACTTCAAAGTTCTTACAAGTGCCACACCATTGGGCTAGGCCCACAATCTGAATTAAACTCGAGACTCACGTTACTTAAACCTAAGTTCCGCGGCCACCATCCACTTGCACCACTTTCCAATTTTCCTTCTCTTATTTTTGGAAACTTTCCTATTGTCTAATTAGGATATTTTGATTATTTCTAATTATGTTATTACCTTATTAGTTTTATCCCTTTGCCTATTTAAGGGAGGCTTGTAATAGATTTTAGGGACTTTTGAATGAATTGATTTTTATTAAGCTTTTGCTTTGAGGTGAGATCCTTATAATTCTCTTCTTGAGTTCTTGGATTAGAACTTGATCTTCTTCAAGTGTATTCTTGAAAAGATCGAACTTGATAGCTTAGGTTCAACCAACGAGTTTGGTTCGGGTCTAGCTACTTTTCTGATAACTTTGGTTCCATCGCTATCTATCGATTGGGGTCAAGTTCCTTCTTCTTATTCTTTCGAATCAATAAAGGCATTATTCCCTTTGAATTCCGTATTGCGTGTTGGGTCTAAGATCTCTAATATCTTAGGTTCATATCAGATCTGGATAGTTAATATAAAGTATTTTGAGAAATTGAATGTATTTTGTAAAGTTTTACTGATTTCAAAAACAGGAAGATATGTTAAACTTTTAAACGGAACCATGCGGTTCGATTTCATGAAATTGGTTATGTTTAATTGTGTTTTGAGTCGGTGAACGAGTGGTAGCGTCGTTGTGTGGAAGTGTGTTTATGAAAAAAATATGAAATGGTACGTGAGGAAGGAATGTGAAAGGTGAAGATTGTATGTTGTGAGTGTTGGGTGTGAAATTTGCGTGTGCAGGGAATGATGAGTAACGAAAGTGGAAATGAAGAAAAAGGGAAGAGGGGAGGAGGAGTGCTCTCTGGAAAATTCCAGAGAGCGTGGCGATTGCTCGTCACAGAATGGCGAGCAATCGCCACCTCTTGCCTGGCGATTGCCAACGGCGATTGCCAGGCGATGGCATAATCGCCTAATGGCGATTGCTCGCCATTTTGTGGCGAGCAATCGCCACCTCCCCTGCCGCCGAATGAAAAAAAAAAAAAAAAAGAATATGTTTTAATTTTAATTGTTTTTTTTATATATACTTAATTATTTACTTAATGGTTTTAAGTTATTTTGGAAAGATTTCAAAGTAGTTTTCAAACGCCGTTAATAATTTCAATGCCGACTTTAAAAGTGTTATTTCCGCTCAAAAGTCAAATTTAAAGTTTGTACGTATAAAAATGAAAAATTTGTACACAAAAAACTAGGGTACGGGTAAGGGTCGTTACATATGGTAATGTTCGTGCACATACTCCTCAACATCTTGTCTCAAATCCCTGATGCAAGGAATTGAATGCATACAAGGAATTCCAGTCAGACTTCACGCAAAGCAACTGCAACTTAGAATATTCAAGTCCACGGTGTATTGCTCATTGTCGTCTTGGACCTCGAACCGATTCCCTCCTGCAGCTATATAGGACCAGTTTCGTGAAGCATATTCCAACTTTGTAAGCTTAGTTTTTATGCGAGGACATAGTAATCCCGTACATTCCTGCATTTTTTTTGCTTCTCTGGTATTCTTATCATTAGAATCTTTCGTATCTTCTCAAATAAAATCAAAACAGGCTTGTCCCGAGCAGTCAAAATCAAAGTGTTAAAACACTCACTTAAGTTGTTTAGCCTTATATCACATTTTGAAATCGGACTAAAGGCATGCTTCGACCAATACTTTGGATCTGTTTTACTCCAAGCTGTATAGGCTGCCTTGTCCATTGCTTCTAATTTCTTCATTTCCCGCTTGAATGCCTGTTCCGTGGTTGCCATTGAAGCTTTCCATATGACTTCCTTGTAGGATCGAGATTGTCTAAGAGGGGGGTGAATTAGACCCTTTTTTAAAAATTAAATTCAATATCTAAGTGATTTCTCTCTTGCCTTAAATTTCTAAGCTAACGGCAAACAGATAGGCAATCAAAGTAAACGAGAGAGAGAGAGAAATTCTAACACGAGAGTTTTTACGTGGTTCGGCCAAACCTTGCCTACATCCACACTTCAAGGTTCCCCCTTGAAGATCCTTAACCTTCTCCTCAACGAGAATAAACAGATTGGAATTTCGGGCTCCGATCTACTGCCTTTTACAATTCTGGATTATTCTTCACGGGCGATAATCCACTGCCTTATACAGATTTTGAGTTTGTAATAATCAAAACAATCTAAACTCCCTCAAAGGTTAAATCTCAAGTTTTGGTTCGAGAGGAGTAGATGAAATACAAAGTATGAATAATTTTTCGCAGGTTAGGGCTCAAGAATAAAATTCGCAAAAAGTTGGATCTTCGTGCTCTAACCTCGGCTTAAATACTCTGTCTTATTTTTAGCTTCACAAAATTGAATGCTCCTTTCTTCAAATGGAAAATGTTACCGTTGGGAAGCATCCGTACTAGATCAGGTAGCCGTTGCCGTCTGTAGTTGCAAATCTTCGTTGCCATTAAAGTTCTGGAGTTAATGCTGAAAACGACGTCACTGTAGCTTCGCGGCTATTTTGAATTTTGGCGGAAGATCATCGGTGGAAGCAGCTTTAAAAAGCTATCGGCATGAGTATCTTCAAAACGCCATCGGTAGATGCAACATGATAAGTCATCGGCAGATGCAAGCTTTGAACTCCATCGGCAGATGCATACTGAAAAACCATCGGCAGATGTATCTTTAAATGTCATCGGCAGATGTATCTTGAAGACTCCATCGGCAGATGTATCTTCAAATGTCATCGGCAGATGCATCTTAAAGACTCCATCAGCAGATGCATCTTGAAGACTTCATCGGCAGATGCACCTTGAAGACTTCATCGGCAGATGCACCTTGAAGACTTCATCGGCAAATGCACCTTGGAATGCTATCGGCAGATGTAGCTCGAAACGATATCGGATGATGCAACACTTCAACGCTTGAACCGGTATCGGCAGGAATAATGTTTTAAACGCTAAACCGCCATCGGTAGGAGTAGCCTTTAAACGACTTCACTCTTTGTCGTTTTGCGATCGGCAGAAGGAACTCTTCTATGTCATTTCGCGATCGGTGGATGTACCCTTTGTTTATCAATTTTTAGCCCTGTACACTCAACCCGATTGTTAAACTACTAAAATACCCTTTTCGAGGGTATTTCCAACAAATTAAATCACATGAATAATTCATTATTCTCTATTAATAAACATAATCAAATTACATACTTGACATTCTAAAAACATCATCAAAAACATATTTAGACTTAAACACTATTTAAGTCAACATTCCTTATACATCTTCTCAGCAAACTTGTTCTTGAAATTACTGTGTAAGTGCCTCAAGCAAAATCAATGCTCATGATGGGGCGCTAACTCCTCCAAAGCAGGAACCAACCCCTGCAAAATGAAAAGGGAATAGTCATAAATGAAAAGTTAATACAATACAAATGTAAAATGGAAATTTTGTAATACCTTTTGTTGATCACAAATGAAAGTCCATGTTAAATCGCCGGCCCTTAGTATGTCATTCAACAATTGTTGTAGAAACTATTTCCATGAGTCTTTGCATTCACTCTCACGACCACAACTGCTACAGGATATAATCCATCATTCCCGTCGATCGATGCAGCTGTAAGTAGTTGTCCTGTACAAGGTCCTTTCAAATGACACTCATCCAAACATATCACGCGTCTTCCTGTACTAATAATTCGTCTCTACATGCACGTAAACACATGTAAGCTCTCTGGAATCTACACAATTGTGACTGAGGCACCTCCTGTAATTCAACGACGAATGTGCTCCCAAGATTGGACCTGCGAATCTCAGCTGCATAACGCCATAAAAGTTTGTATTGCTCCTCTGCATTACCATCATTCATCTGCCATGCTTTGCGTCGGGCTCTGTAAGCCAAGATCGGTGTAATGGTTACACCTAATTCCCTCTGTACAGTTTCAATAATGGAAGAAATGTTCCAATCTGGTTGGCTCTTAAACCTCGGTAAGTATTCATTTGCAATCCACTTTGATGAAGCCATCTTATTCCGCAGGATCCGTGCACATTTGTGATCATGATTGAGCGTTCTTATTTGGAAACTTTCTTTGTTGTTTAATTTGGATGCATGCAGCACCCAAATACAACCATTCATACATACTACTCTTAATCTCATCTTTTCACTTTTCGCAAATCGGATCTCATAGACATGCTTAACAGTGTAGTACTTCACAATATCTTTGATCTTTGCCAATGAAATAAAATTCATGCCAAGATGCAAAGGTATCTTACCATCTCTTGAATCTGCAACATTGTCCAAGCTACCTTCACTTCCTTCCTCTTCATGACTATTGACTTTAACATGTATCTGCTCCCCATCAACATCCTCCTCAGCATCATCTTCCTCATCCTCATCATCATCCACACCATCATCCTCCTCCTCATCGTCAACTTTCTCATCCTCATCCTCATCCTCGTCCTTGTCCTCATCGTCCTCATACTCATCATCAACTTCATCATCCTCATACTCATCATCAACCTCATCATCATCTTCCTCTTCCTCATCTTCCTCTTCGAACTCATCGTAGTCAAAGTCTTCAGCATCTTCCTCATTATAAACATCCCCATCATAAACAACCATAGCTAAATTACCAGGAATTTCTTCCTCACCACAGACACCACTACTCCCTTCACCAAAATCGAGGTCCTACACATACACTTTCACATATCTCTTATAATTTACCGATTTTAACATTGCAAGTACATCTTTGTTGGTTCTTAGATTCCTCAACTCCTTTTTCAGCCCATACCCTAGCACACAATAATGCAGCTCCTTCCATTTATGTATTACTATCTCTTTCACCATATCGTAGATCTCAAACATGGATAATAAGTCTCCATCACAATTGCTAACAACTTCCTTTTTGCCTTCCACATACTGTGTGCCCTTCTTTACCACAAATTTACCACCAAAATTGAATTCCAGTGAAAATTCAGCAATTGGAATTTCCTATTAGACAAAATGACAATCGATTAATTCATACTGTGCAAATGCAAGCAAGCAATTTTTAACAACATAAAAAATGGGTAGAACCGAGAATAGCAATATCATACCGATCATAGCAATTTTTAATAGCAATATCAAATCAATAATAACATCAAAATAGACGGAACTGAGAATAACATGAAAAAGAGACAGAGCAGAGCATAAAATCGGAAAAGTAAATGGAAAATTGAAAACAGAAGTAAATGGTACCTGAGTGGAAGCGAAAATCGGAGCTTCGGGTGCTTCAAAAAATTCAGGTGCTACCTTCGAGTGCTTGAAAATCGGGAGCTTCGGGTGGTTTCTAGAAAACTCAAAGCGGGAGGGAGGAGAGGGAGAGGGAGCTTCGTGTGCTTTCTGTAGGTCTGGAAGATGAAGTTCGGGTGCTTGAAAATCGGGTGGAGCTCGCGATTTTGTCTGGAAAATGGGAGCTCGCGATTTCATCTGGAAAATGGGAAAATCAGAGAGGAGCTCGCGATTTCTTCTGCAAAATGGGAAAATCGAAGAGGACAATTGGGGACTTAGGGATTCGACTTAAGCAATTGGGGAAAATCAAAGAGTCTGCACGTGCACTAACGTAGGGGTTTCACGGAAATTTTCAAAAGGTTCAACTTGATAACGGAATGACAGTATAAGGTCCGGTTTGCCAGTTTTTTTAGTACAGGGGGCGAATTGAAAAACAATGTATAGTACATGGTTCAAATCGATAATTATCCTAAATAATAAGAGTGTTTCTTATAATCTTTTAAAATGAAAAAAAAAAAAAATCGAAGTTGAAAAACAAATTAACAAAATTTGTTTCAAGATCACAAGACATTCTGAGAATACAATCTTAGTTCCTGATAAGCGTACACTTCTAGGAATTTAAAAAATTACTCACGCTTTTTGGTTCTTTCCAATTAGAAGGCATTGCAGTATCTTGAGTTGTAATTACCCTTTTATGGGTCAGAAGGCATTGCGTTATCTTGAGTGGTAATACCTTATTGTTGGTAATTTCCATTTGAATTGAGGATTGCAGCATAAGTGTTTCGTCGTTTCACATTTATAAGGAAATTTTTCTTATACTCATGTTCTCATTATTCTAATAGAGATTAATACAGCTCATTTCCTACCAAAAGAAGAAAATTCCCTTTGTTTTTGACATTGCAAAATTTTCGAATGTGGTATACCAAGGTAAATAAATAAACATAAGAATAACATGTTTTTAATTTAACTATTCTTAAATTTAACTAAATCAATGAATGAAAGAAGTTTCAAATATTTTAATGCTACCAGATAGACTTTAGGTTTTTGTCGAAGACCAGGTTATATTAGCAACGAAGGAAGAAAGTGATAGGAAGGATAATAGACACCCGGTTATCTCACTTATGCTAGATGTACATAGCGAATGATTGTTGAAACTTAAGCTTAGTCATTTATTGAGATTTTAGCAATTAGATGTTAAATAAAGGCCCATCTTCGCGGTGTTCGTTGAAGTAATCAGCAATCTGGTCCAAAAAATGTGCTGCTGTTTGATCAGTCCCAACAACAGAATCCTTAGATGTGTTGAGTCCTCCGCTTATCAGAAGTATACTTGCTTCATCACTCCATTTGGTTTTTCGGTTCGATTTTGTAGGCGGATTATCTTCACCATGTAGATGCGCTTTCTCGAACCCGTCTTCACTGCGTGCAGGTAGGGATTCAGAAGCAGAAGTAGATGGTGTTCGGTGTGAGGGAAGTGAACCAAGTGGTTGTGAATTTCCATACGGAACAAATGGTAAATATTGGGGTGTCTCAAAAGAACTCAAATTTGGGTTAGGAAATTGTGGATATTAAAAATTTTGTAGATTTTAAAAGTTTGAGGGTACTTGAGAATATTGACAAAATGGATTTTTAGAATTTAGTTTAGGAGAATTAGTAGATATTTGCGAATTCTGGAAAAATAGATTTGAAGAATTTGTCATACGAAAGTTGGGAGAATTTTGAGAAAATTGAAAAAACGAATTTTGAGAATTTGGAGGAGAAATATTTGTAGAACTTTGAGAATAATGTAAAAATGGATTTAATTAATTTGAGTGATTAGAATTTGAAGAATTATCAGAATCTATTTAAATATGAATTTGATGAAGTTGAGAAGAATTAGTGATAGAAAAAGAAATGTATGTATTTATAAATATAAAAAACCATAAAATATAATAAAATATTTTTTTTTTCTCCAAGCCGTTGCTCAACGGTTTTTTTTCTTAAAATCTAGGAAATACCGGTTTCGACCTCGAAGTAATCGGTTTTTTCGATTCAAACCTTAAAGTAAAATTTTTCACGATTCAAACCTTGAAGTATGGAAAAAGTTACAAAACAAACCTCCGCGGACGTCCTATTGACCGTCCTTTGTTAATTTTGCCGTAGAACGGACGGTCTCTTGAAACAAGAGACAGTCCGTTCTCTAATTTTGCCTAGAACGGACTGTCTCTTGAAACAAGAGACAGTCCGTTCTCTATTTTTGCCTAGAACGGACACACCTTCCACCGTCCTCTCTTTATAAATTAATTTTAAAAAAATATCAAACAACATTGGATTTAATCGAAAATTTTATCACATGTTCATTATAATATGGAAACATAATCGGAAAATTTTCATGATTTTATAACATTTGTATGATTTATTATAATTATTTTACGTATAATTTAAAAAATAATTCACTAAAATTACAATAATTCGTGCAAGTGTTAGAAAATCACGAAACTTTTCAGATTATCTTCTCATTATGTGGTGAATATGTGGTAAAAATTTTAAGTAAATGAAAGATCTTTTAATGAACGATACTAAACAATATTGGATTTATTAAATATTTTTTTTAATAAATCCAATATCGTTTAGTATAGTTCAGTAAAAGATCTTTCATTTACTTAAAATTTTTACCACATATTCACCACATAATGAGAAGATAATCTGAAAAGTTTCGTGATTTTCTAACACTTGTACGAATTATTGTAATTTTAGTGAATTATTTTTTAAATTATACGTAAAATAATTATAATAAATCATACAAATGTTATAAAATCATGAAAATTTTCCGATTATGTTTCCATATTATAATGAACATGTGATAAAATTTTCGATTAAATCCAATGTTGTTTGATATTTTTTTAAAATTAATTTATAAAGAGAGGATGGTGGAAGGTGTGTCCGTTCTAGGCAAAAATAGAGAACGAACTGTCTCTTGTTTCAAGAGACAGTCCGTTCTAGGCAAAATTAGAGAACGGACTATCTCTTGAAACAAGAGACCGTCCGTTCTACGGCAAAATTAACAGAGGACGGTCAATAGGACGTCCGTCGAGGTTTGTTTTGTAACTTTTTTCATACTTCAAGGTTTGAATCGTGAAAAATTTTACTTTAAGATTTGAATCGAAAAAACCGGTTACTTCGAGGTCGAAACCGATAATTTCCCTAAAATCTATTATTTTATTATAAACAAATCAACTTATTTCTTTTTGAATATGTTTGTATATAGATTAAAAAATAATACAATTTAATAAAATATTATTTTTTTATACAAACCACCGTTACTCAACTATTGTTTTTTAAGCAACCCTTGGTGGACCATGGTTGCTCTACATTGGGAGCAACTTTGGTGGTAAGTTGCTCTCCCAAGCAACCTCCAAGAGCAACTCCCATCGGAGTTGCCCTTAGGGCTATGCTCCTTCATTATGTCAGATGATATCTCGGCCACATATTCCTCCCAATCCATTGGCTGTATGGCTTGACTGCTACTAAACGGATACCTAAGCAAAGAAAGAGCACTAATAAAAAATCTGAAATTCTATGAAACAAAAGAAAAATATTGTACGATGGGGGAATCAAATGAGAAGGACATTGTAGAAATTAAATGTTGCAAGCGACAACTCTCTAAAGACAATATAACCCTCCTTAAACTCCGATTTGATTTTTCTGCAATTCCGTGTGTCTACTTCATTCCCTACATGAATGTCTTGAGAGTGGCACCGAAAAATTACGTGCATCCATATTATCACCGAGCAAATTACGTGCAAATATACTCACAATTTATCCAACCCATGAGCGACCATCAAATGTGGCCACCAAGGCTAGATAAGAAGGAACTCATTCCGCTCAGAAGATATCGTCAACCTGGTAGGTCGAAAAAGACAAGAGTTTGAGATGTCGATGAGTCGTCAAGATTAACAATTAGTAAAAAGAACTCGAATATGTCGTGTGGTATATATCGGCAACAGTGACACAATAGTCGTACTTGTCCTAACCAGGGATCCACTTCATGCGCTGTTTCGCAAGACAAGTTTATGGGTTCCAACGCATTTGAGGGGGCGCAAAAATTTGCGATGCGAAGCCGAAACAAAAATTATTGACTATACCATTATAATCTATGTTTGAAAATTAAAAAAACAAAGAAATCAAATAAAAAATTAATTATTTATAGTAATTAATTTCCGTCTTTTATTTAATTAACTTTATAATAATATAAATCAAATAAACCAAATATTTAATACATTAAATAATTTGTTTAATTAAACAAATTATTAAACACGTTAATTAATTAAACAAATTATTAAACACGTTAATTAATTGAACACATTAATTAACCAATTATTAAACACATTAATCAATGTAATTAATCAAAAACATTATTTAATTTAATTAATTAAACAAATGGTAAAGTGCAATTTAACTCTGAAACTATGGTGAAAATGACAATTTTTACCGTAAACTTCGATAATAGTAAAAAACAACCGTAATGTATGGATAATGAGAAATTTATCCCATATCGTGCCATTTTCTATTAAAATAACATATTTTCGTCACTTGCCATATTTTACTACCCAATATATTTTTGCCCTGCATCTGTTTTGAATCGCCTCGCCCTCGCTCTCTCCCTCGCTCTCTTGTCTCGTTTATTCTTCTTTACCGCGAAGAAGAAACAAAGACGAGGTTGCAAAGAAGAAAAATGTCGAGGAGATCACCTCGATGACGAATTAAAGCCCTAGGCGCCATTCGACGAGGGAGAGAAGGGCTTGCTGTAGTGAAGCCCTCGCCGACGAGAGTGAAGAGGTTGCCCCACGACTCTAATTCTCCCTGTCGCTTGATCGCTCAGTCTATTTTCTTGCACATAGATCGACGTTCCACCATCCCCGATTTGTTTTGCGCAGCTCCTGTTACGAAATTACTATAAGACTGACATACATAAAATTTGTACGAAATCAGTGGAAAGTTATTTTATCAAGTTAATAAATGGACAAAGACATTTTTGAGCGATTGTGTGCTACATTATTTCACCAGTTGTTAATGTTAATGCATCACTCAAAACGTGTTCAATCGTATCTAGACTTTGAACTCGATAAACTAATAAAATGGGATCTAAGTTAAATTTTAGGTACAAGTCATTAGTGGATATATATGAACAATGTTACACTCAATTTTTTTAAAAAACTCGTTGACATGTTAAACAATGATTAGTGCAACCAATGTAAAAATTTATAAATAGATAATCACATTAGTTGCACTTTAATTATAAAAATAATTGTTTGATGCGATAGTAAATTTTATAATACAGTAGAATAAGAAAGTAATCTTAACATTATAATATATATATATATATATTTCATATGTGATTGGAGTGTACTTGTCACGTCCGAAACGGTCCCCATA
>CM039502.1:62709509-62739865 GCA_022432975.1 Begonia masoniana | reverse complement strand
AAATGCTATGCTTGGGATGTCTTTTCAGTGAATGTCTTTGGGGAAGTAAGACAATTCTTTTCTGTGTATATTGGTTGTGTTTCTTTCTACCGATGATGTCGAGATGTGTGTTTGTCGGATTCAAGGATATCGGTGTTTGTAGTGTTGGTCGGCGAGTGCCTATGAGGGGGATTCCTCTGACGTCACCGTAGATGGGGGTAAGGGTCGGGCGGAAGAAATAAACTCCAAATCTGTATAGGCATGGGATTCTCGCCCGTGAAGATAATCCAGAATTGTAAAAGGCAGTAGAATCGGAGCCCGAAATTCCAATCTGTTTATTCTCGTTGAGGAGAAGGTTAAGGATCTTCAAGGGGGAACCTTGAAGTGTGGATGTAGGCAAGGTTTGGCCGAACCACGTAAAAACTCTCGTGTTAGAATTTCTCTCTCTCTTCTCGTTTACTTTGATTGCCTATCTGTTTGCCGTTAGCTTAGAAATTTAAGGCAAGAGAGAAATCACTTAGATATTGAATTTAATTTTTAAAAAAGGGTCTAATTCACCCCCCTCTTAGACAATCTCGATCCTACAAGGAAGTCATATGGAAAGCTTCATGGCAACCACGGAACAGGCATTCAAGCGGGAAATGAAGAAATTAGAAGCAATGGACAAGGCAGCCTATACAGCTTGGAGTAAAACAGATCCAAAGTATTGGTCGAAGCATGCCTTTAGTCCGATTTCAAAATGTGATATAAGGCTAAACAACTTAAGTGAGTGTTTTAACACTTTGATTTTGACTGCTCGGGACAAGCCTGTTTTGATTTTATTTGAGAAGATACGAAAGATTCTAATGATAAGAATACCAGAGAAGCAAAAAAAATGCAGGAATGTACGGGATTACTATGTCCTCGCATAAAAACTAAGCTTACAAAGTTGGAATATGCTTCACGAAACTGGTCCTATATAGCTGCAGGAGGGAATCGGTTCGAGGTCCAAGACGACAATGAGCAATACACCGTGGACTTGAATATTCTAAGTTGCAGTTGCTTTGCGTGAAGTCTGACTGGAATTCCTTGTATGCATTCAATTCCTTGCATCAGGGATTTGAGACAAGATGTTGAGGAGTATGTGCACGAACATTACCATATGTAACGACCCTTACCCGTACCCTAGTTTTTTGTGTACAAATTTTTCATTTTTATACGTACAAACTTTAAATTTGACTTTTGAGCGGAAATAACACTTTTAAAGTCGGCATTGAAATTATTAACGGCGTTTGAAAACTACTTTGAAATCTTTCCAAAATAACTTAAAACCATTAAGTAAATAATTAAGTATATATAAAAAAACAATTAAAATTAAAACATATTCTTTTTTTTTTTTTTTTTCATTCGGCGGCAGGGGAGGTGGCGATTGCTCGCCACAAAATGGCGAGCAATCGCCATTAGGCGATTATGCCATCGCCTGGCAATCGCCGTTGGCAATCGCCAGGCAAGAGGTGGCGATTGCTCGCCATTCTGTGACGAGCAATCGCCACGCTCTCTGGAATTTTCCAGAGAGCACTCCTCCTCCCCTCTTCCCTTTTTCTTCATTTCCACTTTCGTTACTCATCATTCCCTGCACACGCAAATTTCACACCCAACACTCACAACATACAATCTTCACCTTTCACATTCCTTCCTCACGTACCATTTCATATTTTTTTCATAAACACACTTCCACACAACGACGCTACCACTCGTTCACCGACTCAAAACACAATTAAACATAACCAATTTCATGAAATCGAACCGCATGGTTCCGTTTAAAAGTTTAACATATCTTCCTGTTTTTGAAATCAGTAAAACTTTACAAAATACATTCAATTTCTCAAAATACTTTATATTAACTATCCAGATCTGATATGAACCTAAGATATTAGAGATCTTAGACCCAACACGCAATACGGAATTCAAAGGGAATAATGCCTTTATTGATTCGAAAGAATAAGAAGAAGGAACTTGACCCCAATCGATAGATAGCGATGGAACCAAAGTTATCAGAAAAGTAGCTAGACCCGAACCAAACTCGTTGGTTGAACCTAAGCTATCAAGTTCGATCTTTTCAAGAATACACTTGAAGAAGATCAAGTTCTAATCCAAGAACTCAAGAAGAGAATTATAAGGATCTCACCTCAAAGCAAAAGCTTATAAAAATCAATTCATTCAAAAGTCCCTAAATCTATTACAAGCCTCCCTTAAATAGGCAAAGGGATAAAACTAATAAGGTAATAACATAATTAGAAATAATCAAAATATCCTAATTAGACAATAGGAAAGTTTCCAAAAATAAGAGAAGGAAAATTGGAAAGTGGTGCAAGTGGATGGTGGCCGCGGAACTTAGGTTTAAGTAACGTGAGTCTCGAGTTTAATTCAGATTGTGGGCCTAGCCCAATGGTGTGGCACTTGTAAGAACTTTGAAGTTAAAAACTCTTGGGCTAGAGTAGTGCCATGTTGGGTGACCATGTGGGAAGTCTTTATTTTTGAGACTTCATTTTGGGCTTCGTTTTGGGCTTCTTTTCCAGTCCTTGCTTCTTCATCAACACTTAGTAATATTATTGCTCGTTGCACATTTTGTGATGATTCCTTTTCTTGGATGTCTTTGATTAAAATTTGTAGTCTTTTGTTTATTTTCTTCGTTCTTGATCTCGTCATTGGTCCTCCTATATTCATCAATGGATCTTGGCTCCCTATTGCTTCTTGATTGTCCTTAGTTGCTCCTTTGACTACATCAAGATCCCAACATCCTATAATGTTCTAACGATTTCTATCCAAAATAATCAAAATACCTATGTATGTCTCCACGGGTCAAAATAACGCTCCGACTGCCAGCGCACTCCCACGGGCCATCTTTCTTCAACGTGCTCATACTTCAGGCGGAGGGACATCATCCTCACCTGTCTCGAAATCACCTACACCATAGAGACACCTATGAGATAAAAATCTCAGTAAGCCCTACGTAAATGCTTATGCATGATCATGTATGTTCAGTGCAATGAAAACCGTCCATGTCATGCATATCTGTACGTGTCAGTCTATGGTTATCGGAAACGCTCGACAGATGGATAGGGCACGTCAAGCGATTAGACAGCCCACACCATCTGAAGGGAGGAAAACCCGCTCACCACGGAACGCCAGGTCTGAACCTCATCCCCGATAACCCCATGTCATGGTTGTTTACTATGATACTTTACTTGCCTTTACATGCATGTTCTTTTCATAAAACTCGTGTTTAAATTCATTTTTATGATGTTTTAAAACCATGATGCGTGAACAGTTCAGTATAACATAAAGTAAACAATCACATGTGTACCATCAAGACGATAAACAAACAACATATAAAAAAAACAACTAATCCTAACTACCCAACCCAAAACAATTTAAACAAACAATCATCAAGGTTCCTCGAGACGACTTGACATATGGTGTAGGCCTATCGGCCAGAGTAAGTCACGAGAACTTACCTCGCGTCCTTAGCAAATGAATTTAGCTTGACGAATCTCTTTTTGTAACTTGAAACCTAAAGCACATCAACTTCAAAATCAATATCTCCATTTATAACAACAACCTTTTGATTACAATTATAACCAGTCCAATATATTCAAAACAAAGCAACTACAATTAAATTCTGATTATTACTAATAGAGGGCTAATACATGCAATTAAACAGTCAATACACAATGACCATACTCCAATTGAAACACCTCAATACAATTAGTTTTTGAACCAAACGTCAACATGTCCAAGCCATCTAATCCAACACAAACATAAACATGTGTGGCACTTAAATGAAGTATTTCAAACTAGCACAAGTCAATCAATTGCCTTGAATCACAAAAACTCAGATTCTAGCTCAAAACATGAACCAATTTCGAAAAATTATAACTTCCTCTACAATTGTCGAAACGGCTTGGTTCCAAAGGCCACGGTTTTATTAAAGTATCTAATTCAACCCACAAAAATAGTTTTGCAAGACAAAATCAGCAAGATGGTCAAAATGCATCAGAACAGTGACCTGCCCGAAATTTCGCTTTACTATTTTACTCAAACTTTGAAAATTCATAACTTCTCCAATTCTTATCCGATTTCAATGATTCAACATGTTTTGGAAACCTTATTATGTCTATTTTAACATGGAATCAACCCTTTATCCAAAATAAAACAGAATCGTGACAGAAAGACCAAAAACCAAACTGACCACGGAAATTCTCCAGTTTTTACACAACTACTTCAAAAATTCATAACTAAATCAATTCTTAACGAAATCGAGTGATTCAAGTTGCTATGGACTCCTTAGAATGTCTACTTTCTAATGGTGAAACTCATTTATCAAAAGCCATTCACATATGCTGGCAGAAAAACTAAAACCGAAACTGCTCTGTTTTTAAATCCTTATTTTTTGTCCAACTTCGAAAATTCACCATAAATCGTACACATCCGAATTCAATAATTCAAAATGTCATAGAATCCTTACAATGCCTAGTTTATCATATACTTATTCATTTATCAAAAATCAAACCCAATAAACGGCAGAAAATCAAAAACCGAAGCTGCCCTAACCTTTCCCAGTTTTGTACATTTAAATCTTCAACCAATATCCATCAATTTACCAATGACCATCCAAAAATCAAGAAAATCCAAAAGAACTAACCTTGAAGCTCGAGGAGGGGTGAGGATTTCCTTTCTAAACCGAACCCTAGAGAGAGAAGTGTGCTTGTCTTCGAAATCCAGCAATGGAGGGAGGAGAAACCTGCGCTGGAGAGGAGAAAATGGGGTAGGGAGGAGGAAGGAAATTTCGTGGAGGGAGGGAGAAAAAGCTCATGGTTCCTTGCTGAAGAAGGAGAGAAGGAGATGAGGAAGGAATTGACATGGTGAAAGTGGGTTTCACGTGGAGGAATAGGAGAAAGGAGAGAAAAAGAATGGGGTGTTTGGCTCAAGGGATAGTGGAGGCTTCTTTAACAAGCTTCCTATTTTTCCTTTCTTAATTAAATCTTAAACCCAAATTTACCAATATGCAAACGTATACGTTTTAATCTCCCCTTAATTTCAATTTATTTCTAGGGCTCTAATAAAACTTTCCGTCCGTCAAACGGATTTAGTTTACTATTTTTACAAATTAAACCACTATAGGGTTAAAAACGAAAACTTGACCGTATACCTTCGATTTGGATTTCTAAAATTTCCATATTTCTCCTAAAATTTATATTAGTCATAAGGGTTCTATTAAAACTTTCCGTTTATAAAACGGGTTTGATTTGGTATATTTACGAGAATGTCATTCATATGCGGAAAATCTAAAACCCAAAAAAGAACCGGGCGTTACACCATAGACGAACCTTCTTACATATGTATTCCCACTACATTGTTCCGGTTAATGGGATGAGTTTGTGGCCCGAGATTGTTTCACCTACAATCATCCCACCACTACAAAAAAAAAAACAGAATGATAGACCACAAAAGAAGGGAATTAGAGACGCCGATGAGCCTCAAAGTAGTACCAATGTCTCTAAAAAGAATAGAGTGATGAGATGCTCTAAGTGCAATGGGGTGGGACATAATGTCAGGAGGTGCGAAGGAGTTAATTCGAATACATTTGCACCAACTACTCGTGGAGCTGGAAGCGGTAGGGGAAGAGGTCGAGGAAGAGAAAGAGGAAGAGGCCGAGGGGTCTAAATGCATTTTCAATTTTGTGACTTTGGTACTTGCAATGATTTGGTTAATTGAACTTTTGTTACTTGCACTGTTATGGGAGAATTGTTTGATGAATTTTTTGATTATATCTTAATGCATTGTCTGATCTTCTGCAGGATAGGCTCTTAATGCAGAATAGAATTGTGATGAGTCTTTGGTTAATGAATTTTATAATTGATGGATCATTTTATTTCGTCCGCACAGGTAGGAGAGCCGTTGAGGGAAGATGGACCAATTTTAAGAATGGAGTTCGAAGTCATTTTCTGCATATGCCACTCTACGCAAAAATACAACTTTTGTTCCACTATTTTTATGCAGTCTAGTGGCCAAAAGATGCATAAAAGCTGCTCAAGTCATTTTCTGTTATGCCACTCAACAGATAGACGAATTATGGGTGCAGAGATGGCTGATTATTTCCTTAGATGATTAGTTCCCTTGGTTGGAAACTTGTAAAACTCTGATTTTAGATTTTGTCTAGTGTGTCAAAACTCAAGTTTTTTTAATCATGTTTTTCAATTTTATCTGGAAAATTACAATCAAGATAATAGAAAAGAAAAATAGAAATCTTTAGCCATTATATCTACCATCAACAAATAAAAATGAAATAAAAACACCAAAACATGAATCTCATCATCTACTGCAAGTATTTTAATTTACAAGTCTTCAACGGTATTTCCTTGATTGTTAAACATAAGTTACCAGCAAACATACACTAAATTACATAGTGATATAAACATAAGCTACAAACAATACAATTGTAAGTAGCCATAGCTGTAAATACGTTGCAGTTTTTTTCCTCCACTTATTAACATAGCTTCGTGGACTTGCTCCATGCTTTCTATTTTTTATCGTAACCCATTAATTATATCTTTCTCTCTCAATCTCCTAGCTGCATCGTACCATGCAAAAAAATTGTATCCTCCTGATTCCACCTGTAACAAATCGCAAATTATATTGTATAATTACAAATTAACATTATAGATTAACATTATATTACCGCATAGTATTGACAGTAAAAAAATCTTCTACCAGGATTCTTCGATGTCCATGATGTGCGAAGACGAGCTCTTGCATTGCAAAAACATTTAACATTTGACAACACCTCCGAATAATATACAAAATTACACAATGAATATTGTATAATTACAAACACCACTTGTTTAAAGAATAATAAGAATTTATACCGATAGCACCTTCATTCCTTTGCGATGCATGCAAAGAAGTCATTGTCAATCAGATTATCTCAACAACACCTACACCTCGAGCTCTAGCCTACCAGAACAAATACATCTAAAAACCATGTGAGTGTAATTTTTCAAATGTACAGTTTTGATTTTTAAAACCATTATCATTATATAGAATTGAAAATAGGTGACAGACTATGAATATAGGTGACATCCTATGAATATCAATATTTCTTAACGTTCAGGAATATCAACAGCAATATCAAATCAATAATGGCAGAACTCTACATTCAGAAAAGCATACAAAGGAGGGCTAATATTCATTTAGTTTGTATTACTAAAAGTTAGACGAAACTGAATTTAGTGGTATACGAAAATTGCATGCCTAAAATCGGAGAAGTAAATGAAAAATTGAAAACATAAAGTAAATAGTACCTGAGTGGAAGCAAAAAATTCGGGTGCTACCTTCGGGTGCTTGAAAATCGGGAGGTTCAGGTGCTTTCTGGAAAACTCAAAGAGGGAGAGGGAAGAAGAATTTTCGGCTGGAGAAATCTGGAGAAATCAGAGAAGGAGGTCACGATTTCTTGCTGGAGCTCTGCTCTGGAAAATGGAAAAATCAGAGAGGGACGATTTCGAGCAGGAGCTCTGGAAGATGAAGTTCGGTTGCTTGAAAATCGGGTGGAGCTCGCGATTTCGTCTGGAAAATGAGAAAATCAGAGAGGAGCTCGCGATTTCTTCTAAAAAATGGGAAAATCGAAGAAGACAATTGGAGATTTAGGGATTTAGCTTAGGCAAATTTTAAGTTTGCACGTGCACTAACGTAAGGGTTTCACGGAAATTTTCAAAAGATTCAACTTGATAACGGAATGACAATATAAGGTCCGGTTTGCCCGTTTTTTTAGTACAGGTGACGAATTGAAAAACAATGTAAAGTACAAAGTTCAAATCGATAATTACCCTATTATTTATTTGATAGTTTTTCATCTTATTAATTAAGGAATACTATGGATTTGTGATAGTAAGTTAATTAATTAATGCAGATAGATATTTGCTTTTTTTAAATCAGTTGCTTCTTTTACTCTACGTGCTCTGTACATCCCTTATTTTACCATATAATATTAATAAAAGAGAACGATTTGTCAATTTCCAGATTGTTTGAGGTTCGAGGAAAGTTGTATGAGCTTCTCGGGAACTGTATTCCTGTAGAGATTATCTTAAAGGTATTCCTATATTAATTTACTAGATTTATAAAAGTTGTTCTGAAGTAAATATGTACTGTGGGTTCAGAGATTACTATACGAACTACTCAAAAAATTGGATGCCGAATTAAAGCATGAGATCTGCTATTGGGCTGCATATTATGTAAGTTTTTTTCTTTTCAATTGTTATTTTTTCCCTTCTTGTTTTTTCCTTGTAAAAGGATCCATCGATTGGTTTCTGCATTGCTAGTCTCAAACTATTATTTCTATTTGCAATCAGCAGTGATATATTCTTGTATTCAACTAAATAGATAGGTGAACAAAACATTAATCCCTGCCTAATTAACTTTCTTTTAGACAAAATATGTAATACTAAATTCATGGTACGTAGAATTCTTCACACTTGAACACATTTTGATTGAACACCAAAAAAACGTGCATTAAAAAAGAAAAAGATATTTGACTTGTTTTAATGATTTTCTTTTATTTGTTGTAATTCTAACTCATTATGTTTATTTTCTCAAAATGCAGAAGCATGAATGCAACAATATCAACAATTTAGTGGTTATTTGGATTTTATAGGATAGGTCTGGGAGGTCCTATAGTGATGACTTCTTCATCGTCTTCTTACAAGACAAGGAAGAAGAAGAGCGAGTAGAATACCTCCTATAGCCGTTGACCTGCTATAGTAAAGAGGAACTCTGCAGCTCTTACTTGAATGGCGAAACTTGGAGCCAAAATCCACATAATAAATCCAAGGGCCACCGTCGATATTCTGCACAAATATATTGAAAAATGTATAAAAATAGAGAAAATAACCTCAAAAGGCTGTAGTGTAGGTACCTTCGTCAAGTTCAACAAAAACTGCACCATTCACTCCATCAATAAATTTCATATGGACATATCTATCTTCAAAAGGGGACATGTCAGTTCTCCACAACCCCTTTCGAATAGGCCTCCACTCATATTTTTGACAATGGCATAATTCAAGATCATTGTCCCTGCACCAAACTCACTATTGGTGACAACAAGAGAGAGAAAGAGATGCACCAAATTAAAAATATACCGAAGCGAGTGGATTATGTGCAGGAAAGTTTAGCTTGGAAAAACATGTGCCTCGGAAGTTGCATCAAAGAGAAGAAGAATCCTTCCAATGGAACCAGTAATCCACTTTCTCAAAAACAAATTCTGAACCATGGCTGGCTTTCTCTGGAGTTGTTATTAGTGATCTCATCGGTTATCGATAAAACCATCAGACTCCATAAAACAGAACAACACCAGGCCCTGCATATGTTAGACAACTAAACTATGGTTGGCTTTACATCTCCCTCTAAGCAGACATATGGCGAAAAACTTGATATTTCATCTCATATTTTGATGCGATAAACATCATAGGATGATTCTATGGCAGGATAAGTGGATGTAAGTTAATTTTTAACTTTTTTTTTAGTTCTCTCTCAGGGTAGATTTTGGGCCTTTAGGATGATTCAATTCAAATTCTGTTTTACGCTCGCTCTTTCTTATTCATCAGTGCAGATGCTATGGTTTTACGCTCTCTAATTCAATCTCTGATCCCATCTATGTTTTACGCTTTTTTTCATTCATCAATTCAAACGCTGTTTTACGTTCGCTCTTTCTTATTCATCAGTGTAGATGCTAGGGTTTTACGCTCTCTAATTCAATCTCTGATCCGATCTCTGTTTTACGCTTTTTTTCAATTTGCATTTACAGAAGTTAAGCTTGGACGCCCAACTGAAGTGCTTAACCCATCTCCCGTTAATGGGCAATCCGAAGAACACTGTGGTAGAATTAAAGTCAATGGTATTTCAAGAATGAGATTGACAAAGTTTGTGACGACTTTTCGGGTTACCGTGACTCCATCCTTTAATATTCATGAGAGGCTACATTCTACAATTTTGGTTTGTTTTTACAGGTATATTTTCAATATGGTGCTTCTCTTTCTTGTTGTTACCAATAGTGAGTTTGGTGTCGGGACAATGATATTGAATTATGCCACTGTCAAAAATATGAGTGGAGGCCCATTTGAAAGGAGTTGTGGAGAGAGCTGACATGTCCCCTTCAATGTCCCCTTTTGAAGATAGATATGTCCATGTGAAATTTATTGATGGAGTAAATGGTGAAATTTTTGTTGAACTTGACGAAATTACCTACACTATAGTCTTTTGAGGTTATTTGTTTTTTTCTCTATTTTTATATATTATTTAATATATTTATGCAGAATATCGACGGTGGACCCTGGATTTACTATGTGGATTCTGGCTCCAAGTTTCTCCATTCAAGTAAGAGCTGCAGGGTTCCTCTTTACTATAACAGGTCAACGGCTATAGGAGATATTCTACTCGCTATTCTTATAAAATCCAAATAATCACCAAACTATTGATATTGTTACATTCATGGTTCTGCATTTTTCATAATTTTGAGAAAATAAACATAATGAGTCAGAATTACAACAAATAAAAGAAAATCATTAAAACAAGTGAAATATCTTTTTCTTCTTTAATGCACGTTTTTTTGGTGTTCAATCAAAATGTGTTCAAGTGAGGAATTTTACATACCATGAAGCCATACAAAAAAGCACCTAAAAGCTCAAAAATCTACCTTGAGATAGAACTAAAAAAAAAAGTTAAAGATTAACTTACATCCACTTATCCTGTCATATAATCATCCTATGATGTTTATCGCATCAAATGATGAGATGAGATATCAAGCTTTTCGCCATAGATATCATCCAACGAATAACAAGCCCCTGATGTGCAGGAAAGGAGATTTGCATTCTCCTCCACCGTCTAACATTTCCACAAAGGCAAAGCCTCCCATTACCAAAATATCCAACAAGGTGAATTTTCCCACTTTGCCTTCTATCTCTTAGCTTCTTATAGAATAATATGATAATATACTTATCTTCATGGTATGTAGAATTCCTCACACTTGAACACATTTTGATTGAACACCAAAAAAACGTGCATTAAAAAAAAAAAAAAGATATTTCACTTGTTTTAATGATTTTTTTTTATTTGTTGTAATTCTGACTCATTATATTTATTCTCTCAAATCTATGAAAAATGCAAAACCATGAATGCAACAATATCGATAGTTTGGTGGTACTTGGATTTTATAGGATAGGCATGAGAGGTCCTATAATGATGACTTTTTCCTCGTCTTCTTACAAGACAAGGAAGAAGACGAACGAGTAGAATACCTCCTATAGCCGTTGACCTGTTATAGTAAAGAAGAACCCTGCAACTCTTACTTGAATGGTGAAACTTGGAGCTAGAATCCACATCGTAAATCCAAGGGCCATAAATAAAAGGGCCACCGTCGATATTCTGCACAAATATATTGAATAATGTATAAAAATAGCTATAGTGTAGGTATTTTCGTCAAGTTCAACAAAAACTGCACCTTTCACTCTATCAATAAATTTCACATGGACATATCTATCTTCAAAAGGGGACATGTTAGCTCTCCACAACCCCTTTCGAATAGGCCTCCACTCATATTTTTGACAATGGCATAATTCAAGATCATTGTCCCTGCACTAAATTCACAATTGGTAACAACAAAAGAGAGAGAAAGAGATGCACCAAATTGAAAATATACCTGTGAAAACAAACCAAAATTGTAGAATGTAGCCTCTCAGGAATATTAAAAGATGGAGTCACGGTAACCCAAAAAGTCATCACAAACTTTGTCAATCTCATTCTTGAAATACCACTGACTTTAATTCTACCACAACGTTTTTCGGATTGCCCATTAATAGGAGATGGGTTAAGCACTTCAAGTTGGTGTCCAAGCTTAACTTATATAAATGCAAATTGAAAAAAAGTGTAAAACAGAGATCGGATCAGAGATTGAATTAGAGAGCGTAAAACCCTAGCATCTACTGATGAATAAGAAAGAGATAGCGTAAAACAGAGTTTAAATTGATGAATGAAAAAAAGTGTAAAACAGAGATCAGATCAGAGATTGAATTAGAGAGCGTAAAACCCTAGCATCTGCACTGATGAATAAGAAAGAGCGAACGTAAAACAGAGTTTGAATTGAATCATTCTAAAGGCCCAAAAATCTACCCTGAGAGAGAACTAAAAAAAAAAATTAAAGATTAACTTACATCCACTTATCCTGTCATAGAATCATCCTATGATGTTTATCGCATCAAAATATGAGATGAGATATCAAGCTTTTCACCATATGTCTGCTTAGAGGACAGCTCTTTTCATTAGATGTAAAGCCAACCATAGTTTAGTCGTCTAACATATGCAGGGCCTGGTGTTGTTCTGTTTTATGGAGTCTGATGGTTTTATCGATAACCGATGAGATCACTAATATTGAAATACAACAGCGTGTAAAAACAACTCCAGAGAAAGCCAGCCATGGTTCAGAATTTGTTTTTGAGAAAGTGGATTACTGGTTCCATTGGGAGGATTCTTACTTCTTCTCCTTGATGCAACTTCCGAGGCACATGCTTTTCCAAGCTCTGCAGCCTCTCTCTCTATATATATATAGAGAGAGAGAGAGAGAACAGACATGCTAGAGAGATAGGCTGTGATTGAGAAAGCGAAACAAGCTGGTTGTCATGTTATAATGGCAAGAAAAAGAAGAAAAGGATTGTAAATACACACGTCCTCCTACGACTCAAGGACTCATTAACATTTCATCTCTCTTTAAAAAGATAATCAGACATAAAATGAAAAAAAGGATAGAAGGGAAAATGGCAAAAGCAGCAATATGGATAGAGAATTGTACCAGCCGTTGATTGGAAAAACTCTTCCAAATTCTTTCCTTGCTCTGCATAAAGATATCACTGCCACCATCATTTCCGAACTTAAAAACTAAGCCAACTATATCGCAAACTTGAAGCTAATATCAACATAATGGTACCATTGGTTGAAGCATAGCAAATAGATAAAACGTATAGTTCTAATGTATTGTTCAAAATTAGAGCTATTATCAATTACAAGTGCCCTTGATTGATCCATGACGGAGAAATAAACCATAAAGTTCTGATGATATTAAGTTGAAATTTTAACAGTGTAGCAGCAAAGCAATATAAAGAACAAACAGGTTGGCACATATGCTATTGCTTATAATTACATATTAATGTTCAAACAACTAGAAACCTTGGAAAAATGATAAATCTGCTGCTTTCAGTTCCAAAATTAACGTAAGGCGCACAGCTAAATATCCTCAACAGACCATTCTAGATATTAAGACAATAAGTCATACCAGTCGTGGGGCAACCTCTTCACTCTCGTCGTCGAGGGTTTCTCCGCAGCAAACTCCTCTGGTCGGCGAGGGCTTCACTACAGCAAGCCCTTCTCTCCCTCGTCAGATGGCGCCTAGGGCTTTAATTCGGCATTGAGGTGATCTCCTCGACATTTTTCTTCTTTGCAACCTCGTCTCTGTTTCTTCTTCGCGGTAAAGAAGAATAAACCAGACAAGAGAGCGAGGCCGAGGCGATTCAAAACAGACTCAGCATATTGGGTAGTAAAACAGGACAAATGACGGAAATATCTTATTTTAACATAAAATTAGAAGGTATAGTGTGAATTATCCATTATCCATACATTACGGTTGTTTTTTACCATTATCGAAGTTTACGGTAAAAATGGTCATTTTCACCATAATTTCGGAGTTAAATTGCAATTTACCACTTGTTTAATTAATTAAATTAAATAATGTGTTTGATTAATTACATTAATTAACTAGTTTAATAATATGTTTAATTAATTAACGTGTTTAATAATTTGTTTAATTAAACAAATTATTTAATGTATTAAATATTTGGTTTATTTGATTTTTATTATTATATAGTTAATTAAATAAAAGACGGAAATTAATTACTATAAATAATTAATTTTTTATTTGATTTCATTTTTTTTTTATTTTCAAACAGATATTACAACAGTACAGTCAATAATTTCTGTCTCGGCTTCGCATCACAAATTTTTGCGTCCCCTTGGAACCCATAAACGTGTCTTGCGAAGCACTGCATGAAGTGGATCCCTGGTTAGTACAAGCACGACTATTGTGTCACTGTTGCCGACATATACCATACGATATCTTCGAGTTCTTTTTATTAATTGTTGATCTGGACGACTCATCGACATATCAAACTTTTGTCTTTTTCGACCTTCTAGATTGACAATATCTTATGGCCGGGATGAGTTCCTTCTTATCTGGCCTTGGTAGTCACATTTGATGGTCGCTGATGGGTTGGATAAATTTTGAGTACATTTACACGTAATTTGCTCGGTGATAATATAAATGCACATAATTTTTTTGTGTCACTCTCAAGACATGCATGTAGAGAATGAAGTAGACACACGAGATTGCAGAAAAATCAAATCGGAGTTTAAGGAGGGCTATATTGTCTTTAGAGACTTGTCGCGTGCACCAGTTAATTTCTACCATGTCCTTCTCATTTGATTCTCCCATCGTACAAAATTTTTATTTTGTTTCGTAGAATTTCAATTTTTTATTAGTGCACTTTCTTTGCTTAGGTATCCTTTCAGTAGCAGTCAAGTCATACCGCCAATGGATTGGGAGGAATATCTGGCCGAGATATCATCTGACATAATGAAGGAGCAGAGCCCTAAGGGCAACTCCGATGGGAGTTGCTCTTGGAGGTTGCTCTCACATTGTAGAGCAACCATGGTCCACCAAGGGTTGCTTAAAAAACAACAGCTGAGCAACGGTGGTTTGTATAAAAAAAATAATATTTTATTAAATTGTATTATTTGTTAATCTATATACAAATATATTCAAAATGAAATAAATTGATTTGTTTATAATAAAATAATAGATTTTAAGAAAAAAAACGGTTGAGCAACGGCTTGAAGAAAAGATAATAATATTTTATTATATTTTATAAATTTTTATATCTATAAATACATACATTTTTTTTTCTATCACTAATTCTTCTCAACTTTATCAAATTCATATTCAAATGGGCTCGACTTTGGACCTACAACGTTAACGAAAGCAAAACACGACGACAAAACCAAACAGACAATGACGAACAGAGAAACAACTTGATATGGATGAAGTGGACGTAAGGTGAATTACTTGCGACGGTGTAACCCACCTGCGAGTCGTCTTCAAAAAGGTACGACGGAGCTTCTGGAATGATGAGGGGGCCACCGCGGGTCAAGAAAAGGTGATTACAAACCTTTTCGGGTAGAATTCCACCGTGAAGTAATTCTCCAGCAAATGGTTAAGGTCCATGCGTGCACTGAGAAACAACTTCTGTTTCTACCTTAGACAGCACCGATGAATGGAAAGTGAAGAGTCATTAACCGGCTTGGAAGGCAACTTTGATGCACCTCCCAGAAATAGCTCCTTCGGCGACGAAGGAATGCACGCAGACTCGGACTAGGGTAACAACCCACCTATGTGTTCACAGAAGTTACTGGAACAGCTTCGAGATGAAGGTGTCGGAATCGAGTCAACAATAACCCAGAACTTGGTGGTCGTGAAATGAGATCCATCCTCCTGAGGGAGTGGCCGTGAAGAACAATGCCGATCACTTCGGCAAATTGAAAAAACGTCAATTTAATTTCCAAATATTCAAAACTCAACTGATTACAAATGTTCAGCAAATGGGTTTAAATAAACCTTAACAAACAAGGAAAATGTCCTGCAAAAGGAAAGAAAACAATGTAAGCTGTTGGAGCGTTGCTGGGAAATTATAGCTGTTGGGGCGTCAGCAAGCTGGCCACGTGTGCGCGCAATCAATGCGTCTGCTGCGAGCTGCTTGCTGGAGTGGACTGATGATGTGTGCGCCTAGGTGGATTTGCTGCGGTAGCTTTCTTTGTGTGCATTGCTGGCTGCTGCTAGGGGTGTTTGTGGTTTGATCTGATTCGATTTTGAGGACGATTAGGACCAGACCAATAAAATTTGATTTTTAAATTTTAGAACTAGGACCATTAAAAAAAAATAACAGATATAAAATTGTTGGGCGAACTATAATGTTTACAGCATTAGGGTTTTTCTCCTTACATATACACCCTCAAGTTTAGGTCTCTCTAAGTTGATTGTATTTTTACTTTCTCGTGCAAGTCGAATTATATATATTTATCATATATGGTTCTTTGTTTATATTCTATAGCTCAACAGATGCAATCAAAATATATTTTTTCAATATAAAAAAATTCAAAGATTTATTTATAGGCCAATCTAAAAAAGATCAACAGACGTCATAATTTACCGTATTTATTACTCTAGTGCAAAAAAATAATCTACATAAACTTAAAATTTTGGAATAAATAATTTCTCAAATTGAATAAATAAAATAATATAAAATTATTTATTAAATTTTAAAAATTCGAAACCAGAAGCCTCAATTGCTTAAAGCGGAAGCAACGGCGAATCTATGTATTACGACGGACCACGTCGAAGAATTAGGTTATTCTGCGGGAGGAAGCGAAGGAAAGAGACTGGGGGAGTTGCTCAGTGATCATGGGCTTTTCTTCTGCCGTTCTTTTTATTTTCTTCTCTCTTATAATTCAGTCTCGTGCTAACCAGGAAGTTAAAGGTAGTAGTACTTTTCTCGCTTGTTTTTTCAGTGTAGTTCTGCTTTTCTTGTATCTTTTACATCTTATTTTAAACTCGTACGTCGCAATTTTTCTGAAAATTTCGGGCATTCGGCTTAAATTTCAACTTTAAAAATTCGCGAAAAATTTATTCACAATTTATCTTTATAAAATTTTAGCGGATTTCACACTAGGGTTTTTTTTTAGCGTATGGTGGAACTATTTTTAATTTATTCTTTAAAAAAAAAATTCATGCGAGTCATGCGTACTTTGGTTTGATTTTTTTTTTTTCTTTTTTTGCGCGAAGTTTGCTTTGTATTATTTGATTAAAAATATAGGATTATACTGTTAATAGAGCTGGCTGTTTAAAACTTTTGAGTAAATTTGACATTCAATCTCAGTAATCTTTCAAGGAAATTATAGTTGCAAGCAGGCAGTTGTACATTTGCTTGATGAGAAAGTAATTTGAATAGGAGATCTATGTTTTTTTTTTTCATTTTTTGTGATTTTTTAAGATACCAGGGTAAGTCTTTTCATTTTCTTCTATTTTGGTACAAGATTTTACAATGTTCATTTACAGATATTAGGCTCGAATACCCAGCCATAGAGCTTAATCCATCTCCTTTTCCTGGGCAATCCGAAGATTTTCTCCTCTGTGACCGAGTTAAAGTTTCTGGTATCTCAAGACTGAAATTGGGGAAGTTTTTTAGTGCTTTTCGGGTTACTGTGGTTCCATCTGTTGTTATTCCTGAGAGATTGCATTCCAAAATTCTAGTTTGTTTTCACAGGTATTAGCGCTGGTTTTCTCTCTCTCTCTCTCTCTCTCGTGTGTGTTTAGCTGCGTGCTGATGTGAGATACCTCTGCATGCATGGATACGACTACTTACAAGTGCATAACATGTTATAGATTGTTGTTACCAATAGTGAAGTTTGTGCAGGAACAATTCTCTTGGATTGTGCCATTGTGAAAAGGATGAGTGGATGGCGATTCAAAAGGGGTTGTGGAGCTTTGTCATGTCCCCTTATGAAGACAGATATGTAGATGTGAAGTTTATTGATGCAGTAAAGGGTTCAGTTTCTGTTGCCCTTGATGAAGGTGCTTGCTTACCTACACTACAGCTTTTTGAGGTTCTTTGGGCAGCTATAAGTTTTTTTTTTTTTTTTTTTTTTAATACATTCTTTAATATATTTGTGCAGATTTTCAACAATGGCGCATCTTTTTTCTAGCTCTTGGATTTGTTCTATTGCTTCTAGCTCCAATTGTCAGCAGTTGGGTTCCTTTTTACTATACCAGTTCAATGGCTGTAGGAGTTTTCCTTGTTGTTATAATTATTTTATTCCAGGTATGTATATATATATATTTATTGAAGTTATTTATCTTGCGCTCAAGAATTTATATTTTTTTAAATATTATTACTTCAATTTTATTTTGATGTGGTTTATAATTACGAAAAGTGGGCTGTTGGTTTTGATCATCATTGCCTTATTCGCTTGATGCTCAAAAAGGTCATTAAGTGAAGTAAAACTTATTTTGAGTGGATGATGACAAAGACCATATGAATATTTATTCTTATTCCATTCTATGATATTCCACTCTTTCAAAATAACTCTGAAAGATGGTATATTATTTTGATCTAACATTTGAGTGGTTTCCAGAACCAAAATACTGTTATTATAACATCTAACAAGTAAGAGGAGTTGACTTAGTGTCGTTTTGTGTTTCTTGTATGTGATGACTATTAGTAATAGAGCCATTTTTGAAGATGAGGTGTTCAATTTTGAGGTATTTAAATTAATTATGTAAAGGTCCTTTGTTATGGGGAGGGTTTCGTGTTTAATACGTTTGAATGGTGGAGTGTTTTGTAGCTCCTCATCTTCGATGTACATTCTATGTGCTAATACAATTTACTTTACTACTAAAAACACGAGTAACAAGTAGTTGAGTTAATTAATTGGGTGTAGGAATCAGTTGGAGATTTGTGTGGCAATGCCGAAGATCGCCGAAGAAAGTGAAAAAGTTGAAGTTAAAAATGGAGGAACACATTAGCTTTGGTTCAAAGGTTCTTTGTAAACTCAAATTTGGGGAAAACCTTGCGTGTTGGTGATGCAAAAGAAATGTTGTTTTCTTCCTGCTTGACATTTATTTCTATGATTTTAATTTCATTACATGATTATGCAGTTTTTCTCCCTTGATTAATAATTTTTTATAATTAATTTGATCTTAACTATAGTTTTGACTTACATTGGAAAACACTATCTCCTAACAATTTTTAAATTGTGGTGTAGGGTATGAAATTGCTGCCAACAGGAAGGAAAAACTTCCTATATCTTACAATTTATGGTTCCGTGGTAAGTTTACTTAAACCTCGCAACGATCACACTAGACACATTTATTAGCTCAAATAACATAAATAGAAAAAAATTAAGATTGAGCTTTGTAAATTGTAGCTTTTATGTAAGGCAGACTGAAGAGTTACTGTGAATGGTGGGTTCAATGCCTAATCCTTCACAATTGGTACCAAAAAAAATTTAGATCCAAAATATAATAGCAACTTTGAAAAAACTGTGGGTGGGTATGGTTGATGAAGAGAAAGAGAATGTAGGGCGTGGTGAGAAGGTTGTGTATCTTGTCGGTACTGGCTCAGTGTTGGTGTCAAGACCGGTTTTCTTGAGATGCTTTATTAAGTTTGAAAATTTGATAAAACATTTGGTTTATCCAGTCACGGGTTTCGTTTTTTTATTTGTAGTTTTGTTTTCTTTTTATGATGAACCATGCTTCTATTATTGTAAATTTACAGAATTGCCCAACTTTGTTCTTGAAGTGTCAAGGGCATATTGGGATCGTAGCATATAAAGTCTGACAAAAAAAAATAAAAAATCCAAAACTTGACTTTGAATCGTCAAGCTTTCTTTTGGTGTGTATGCGCTTCCTCGTTCATAATTTGTCAAGCTTATTAAAGATGGCTATAAAGCTATCTTCTAGAGTAGTGGCGTAGAATAACATGATTCATGCTTTGTTCTCACTTACCTAACACTTATTTGTTCATGTTTTATTGATTAATTTGTTATTTTTTAATTTTTTTACCCTTTCAGCTTGGAGTGGGATCTTTTCTTTTACATCACTTTTCAATTTTGGTAAATTCAATTCTACTCCATTTTGGGATGTCCGAAGAAATGTATAACCTGGTATGTCTTTGTTTCTTATCTATAATTGTACTCTATGATCTTTAATTAATATCCATAAGAGCATTAGCTTTTTAAATTCACATTAAAAGTGTTTCTGAAAAAATAAAGCTTGTGGTTCGCTGATAATGTTGATGTTATTTTTTTTTGTCAAAAAAGAAAAATGTGACCTGATTTTGATGGGGTCGATATTTTTTCTTAATAGTGTTTCAAATTCTTGCAAGTCTGTTTACTCTAGCACTCCAAGACGTGAATCATTGTGGGCTATTCTTATATAAGTTTTCACTTTTGTCATCAATTTATCATTATTTTTACACTCAATGTACATTTTCTATTCTTAGAAATATGCAGTATTTATTTAATCAGCGCTCTAACTTTGATGCTTACTTTGTTTTAATATCTCATTTTATCTCAAGGTTTTAGTCTTTGTACTTGTTGGAATTTTCCTTTCTGGAGCTGCCATGAGCTCTTGGATTGTTAGGAAATTTATTATCTCAGAGGATGGAAGTGTAGATGATGGTGTAGCTCAATTTGTGAAATGGGCTATGCGCATCATTGGAACCACGTCATTTTTACAGGTGTGTATTCCATTGGGTTTTTATTCACTTTTGTTTTTCAAATTTTTGATAAAAAATCAATAAAGCAATGGAATAGTCTTTACTAATTTATCAAGGGCTCAAGCATAGACATGATACTGAGGTTTTTCTAAAAGCTTGGAAGCTTGGTATTAGTACAGGATATACATACATACACCACACTATTTTGAACCTAAATTCTTAATTTTATGTGGACTGAAAGTTGCAGAATTGAGCTTATTCAAATATGATATTTGCACATTGGACATTTTTTACACGGGAAGAGAAAAATAATTTTGCCCATAACCTTTTTTGCTGTTTTTCCTCAACTTTGACTGATGAACTAATTTTCCATCCTTTCATTTTGCTGCTGTTTTCTCAGTGCACCATTGATTCTCCTTTAGCTCTTGGGGCAGTGGTTGCCTGTTGGACTCTATGCTCTTTGATCCATTCTCTAAAGTCTGGTGGTGTGAGGTAAGCTCTACAGATCTTCCTGCCTTTTGACGGAATGAAAGTGAAAATATGTCTGCTTAACGGGCAGCCCTTTTCATTAGATGTAAAGCCAACCATAGTTTAGTTGTCTAACACTAACATATGTAGGGCCTGGTGTTGTTCTGTTTTATGGAATCTGATGGTTTTATTGAAGCGCACCGGTGTTGAATCGATCCGCACCCGTGCTGAATTCTTAAGTAGATCGAGCGCACAACAGAGGAGGATGTTGGGGAGTTCTAATAATCGTTTGGCTTGGTCTGATTCCCCTCTTCAAGGTACCAAATCCACAATAATGAATTTCTACTATATTTATGTATCTCTGGCGAGTTATTGTTTCTTCAACACTGTCTTTTCTTTGTAGTTAACGCAGGCATGAATAGGTCATCTTCTGGAATGCAAAATCAGCAAGAATATTATTCAACCTTCCACAAATCGAGAAATCGAAAGAAGTTCACAAAGAAAGAGTGGGATGATTTTACCAAAGAATCTACCCGGAAAGCTTTAGCCAAGTGGGCAGCATCCCCTGAATTTACCGATTGGATCATAGAGCATGCGGATCGAATCCAGCTTCTTCCAAGTGATAGTTCTGATGAAGCCATGGCAAGTGAATCTTATTCTACAGAAGAGAACGCAAGAGGGAGGGCAGTGGGTTTCAATTGTTTAACTGGCGGAACGACTAGAAGAGAAGGGACTAGATATCGATAACTTGCCGTTTAGTTGATCGAGTCGGCCAATTCGAATGCAACTTTGCGGGTAAAAAAGGGGGTACCAAAATGACATGGAATTTGGTTTGGCCCGGGAAGCCAATTAGGAGGTGTAATCAGGAGTGAGAAGGCCACCCGTGAAAAGTCTAATAATATTGAAGTATTTTCCTATAACATTATTTCTTATTTCTTTCTCGTTAGTCTTCTGTAAATTCACTCCATAATCTCTTTATTTGTTCTTTTTGGGATTTTGGATCGCAAATCTGTACTTTGACAATGTTAGATGAGATATTTGTGTCGTTTAGAAGAGTTTTCGAAGAAACTGTTCTTGTTTTTCGTTCTTCATGGGAATGCGGGCAGCTTGTTTTTAAGCTCTGTTTTATTTGTTTGACGTATATTATTGTGTTGTAGAAGTTTAATAAAGAATAAAAGCCAACATCGTCGAGCTGCCGTTGGGATTTTTTTAATATCGTAGAAAATTGCTGTGAGTTTTGATGGGAATCTTGGTTGATGCTCAAGGAGTAGGAAAGGGAAGAAAGGGTTCATGGCGCTGTTTCCAGGGTTTGATTAGGAGGAAACAGGTGGATTCTGTTCATGTAAATTCCGGGGATTGTCAGCTGGCCAAGGAATTATCTGTTCCTCACCTTATTGCAATCGGTAGTTTAACTTCCACCTTATCGGAATGAACACTTTTCGGATTCCATCCAATACAATCGGCCATCGGATTCCATTTCCTTCTACTGGCTTGAGGAAATAATTTGGTTTTATCATAATTTCAGAGTAGCTCGTTTCTTATCAAAAAAAAAAAAAAAAAAATGGTTATTTCCTAGTTTGATTCCGACACATTTTTCTGATATGTTACATTTTCACTTGTAATACTTAGGCCGACAATATTTGTTGTTTTCTGTTCCTGGGTTCTTGCAAGAGTTAGAAATTTAGTTGGTCCTGCTGCATTTCTGAATATTATTTGCTAAAAAATACTGGAAATCTGAAAAGTTGTCTACGAATGTAGATGTTGATTTATTTTCTGAAGTACGTATAAATTGAATTACAAATTTTTGCTTGCTTTGTTAAAAATACAATTATGTGACGATGTACTTTTTTCAGGAGTTGGTTCCACCATTGGCGCTGGAGTCTACATTCTAGTTGGAACTGTCGCAAGGGAGCATTCTGGGCCGGCCCTTGCCTTTTCCTTCCTAATAGCCGGAATAGCAGCTGCTCTATTATAAATGCACATAAATTATTACTTTTAAAAAATAATTAAATTTTCCAAATATTAAAACTGGAAAAGACAATAATAACCTCTAAACCCTATTTAAAAAAATAATAATAAACTGAATTTACCTGAAATGGAAGTGACATGTAAGGGTGGGCAGAACTGGCCCTGGACCATAGGTGTAAAATCTGCTAAAATTTAATAAAAATAAATTTATAAATAAATTTTTTGTGAATTTTTAAAAAAGTACGATGTACGAATATTAGGTCACTTATGACCCATGAGGAAAATTTAAGGGAATAAATAAAAATTTTTAAGTTGACGTTCGCCCATCTCAGGTGAATTAAATTCACGGGAGGAGAACATCTTATTGAAGGGAATTATTTGGGAAAAATTTAAATCGAAAAACCGAAACTCATTAAATGGTTTTAATATAAATTAAAATAAAATAAACTAATAATAAAAGAAATAATTTAAAAATCAATAAAATAAAATAAATAAACATTAAAACGATACGGTTTTATTTTAAACCTTATCGTTTCTGTCGGCAGAACAAGAGAGAGAGAGAACACGACGCCACCGCGAGAGAGGAACAGCCGACGCCGGAACAACCTCCGTTCGGCCCGATCTTGGTGTCAAAATCTTCGTTTCGAGGAGTAGATCAACGTTGGTGCAAGGTAAGTTCAATAATAAAAACAACAAGCAGTAGGCAAGTTACATGATGTTGGTTGTTTATTCCTAAAAGTTTCCGATATAGTTAAGATTCTTTACGGTAAAGGTGATTAACAACAAGATGAATACAGCAGCAGAATAACAACAGATAAATAGCAGAATAAACCACAGTTTAGAAACAGTTTATCGGCTATACTTTAAACCCGATTAGAAACAGATTGCAGCACTACAAAACTTGATAACATATTTGAGCAAATACGATAAATAACACACAGAGGAAGCAGCCTATGCTCTGATACCAAATGAAAAAGCAAGCGTGCAATCTACTACAACACACAGAGGAAGCTAAGGGTTGTAGTAGATTGCACGCTTGCTTTTTCATTTGGTATTAGAGCATAGGCTGCTTCCTCTGTGTGTTATTTATCGTATTTGCTCAAATATTTTACCAAGTTTTGTAGTGCTGCAATCTGTTTCTAATCGGGTTTAAAGTATAGCCGATAAACTGTTTCTAAACTGTGGTTTATTCTGCTATTTATCTGTTGTTATTCTGCTGCTGTATTCATCTGGTTGTTAATCACCTTTACAGCAAAGAATCTTAACTATATCTGAAACTTTTAAGGAATAAACAACCAGCATCATGTAACTTGCCTACTGCTTATTGTTTTGTTTTTATTATTGAACTGGTGTACTGATCTGGTTGTTGGTATAAACCGAGAAGAAAAATGTTTCCTAAACTGTTCTAGTTTTTCTAATCTGTTTTGCTGTGTTAGCCGATTGTGTTTTATTTTAGTGACATATTTTTACATAATTATTTAGGTAGTTTAACCTGTGTTCTAGCTGTGTTTTGTTTACTTTTACAGCATGTTATTATGTCATAAATCTCCATCATGTGCTGCTGTTGTTATGTGTCTTTTATGGCTTCTGGTTTGCTGTTTCTCAACCGATAGTGTTTCTGGGTTTTGTGTCATGATTCTGTTTAGTTGTTTAGGACGTTTCACTCATGTTAGCTATATGTTTTTTCTGGTTTAACAAAATGCCTTCTGTGTCTTAAAAAAAAAAAAAAGAGAAAGCATGTTTTATTTGCTGTAATGTTCCTGTTCTGTTTTTCTTTTCGAAACTGTTAGTATTTCTTTTGTGCAATCGTGATGTATTCTGTTAACTAGTTGTGTCAATTATATTCTAGTTGTGTGTTTTGTTTATTTTACAGAATGTTCTTGTGCCTTTATAGCATGCTTCAATATCATTGATACATCTTTTAGAGAACCATGATTCTGTTTGATATACGAAGCTATTGTTAACTGTTTTCTGTTGTGTCTTCTGTTTTAGATAATTTAGCTTGTGTTTAGCTGTGTGTTCTATTAGTTTTCATAATATTTGTTGTCTCTAAAGCATGAATCATGAACCTCAATTAATATTAACTTACTACATGAATCTGTTTTATTGTCCAAAACTGTTTTCTGGTTTTTATTGCTGTTCTGTTTAGTTAATCTAGCCTTCTGTTATTTTGTTGCTTCATCATTTTAGATATTATCTTGGCTGTTTTATTAAGGATTAATCTATATCTCTCGGTGATCATTTCGGTAATTTAATTACTGCTGAGAAGCTAATCTGAAAACCAGAATTCTGATTGAATTTCTAAACTGCTTGATGTGTTTTATGGTTATTGTCCAAATTGTTGCATCAAGTTAGTGCTGTGTGTTTAATGATAATATTCTGAGTTTGTGGAAGAGTTTAGATGGCTTCAAGCTAGATTTTCTTTAGGTCAAGAACAAAATTCTGTTTCACCAAGTAGAAGTTAAATCTGTGAAGTGTGTTTTTCTTTTATTGTCTCTGTTTTTCCTTAGCTATATTAATCTGTTCTGTTAAGTGTCATTTTGTTATTTGTTCTGTTTAAATTTCTATTTTTGCATGCCTACTAATTGTGTTATTTTGCTTAGCTATTTAGGTTGTTTTCCTTAATGTTGCTGTGTCATTTTGGTCTTTATTGTGGTTAGTGTCATTAGGCTAATTTAAATCATCGCTGCATTTTGTTTTTGTTTTGGTTAATACAAGTTGTCCTTTGTTTTGTTCGCTGTTCTGGTTTAATATCCACGCTGCTGTTTCAAAATCTTTACTCTATTTTAATGATAATCCTTTAGAATCTTGAAAGATTTTTGTTGCCACAAGTTGGGTTTTTCTAAGATCAAGATTCTGTTTTATCCAAGCCTGAACCAAAGTTTCGGGAAATTTTTCCCGAAACTCAGAACCAGCCCTTTCGATCCAGTCCCCGTTTCTCCCATCTTTTGTTTTGTTTTTTTTTTAACCTTAAAAACGTTAAAACTAAATGAGGAAGAAGACTAGCTCTTCATCGCTCCTACTCCAGTCGTTATTGTGTTCTTTTTCCTCTGCCTTTCGTTTTCTTGATTTCTGGCTCATCAAATCCCTCATTTCGGTCTACAAGGCCTTGTAATTTTTGGACATGACGCTCATCATTCGACTAAGCCTCCTGTTCTCGGAGATGATCTGATTCACCTCCACCACTAGCTCTTCGGAACCCTAATCTCAGAAAAACATGGAGTTGTCAACAACCTATAGACTATGAAAAACCAGAATCGCGTATGATAAATGATAGCGTTGAATGGTTACCGGAGGTGGGACCACCGAGCAGTGGGCGGAAAGCAGGAGTGATAAAAAGATCGAGAGGTCCATAAAGTTGCGTAGGTGGCTCCATTCGTCGAGAAACAAGAAGAGGAAGAAGAAGATAGAGGCGGGTGCTGAGAAAGTTGAAAATCTGTAGGTCTAGTTGTACTATAATAGAGAAGAGTATGATGAAACAGAAGAATTCATCATACTCAGGTGTTCTGGTTTTGGATTAGGGATTTAGGAAGGAAGAACGAAGCGAAGAAGGAAGATTGACTGAAGACAAGTTGGCTAAAATCATTCCTTCGGTCCCGTCCCGGCTCTTCGGGAATTCGAGTTGTGGACCGAGGACCGGATTCACTGTCTTCGATTCCGGGTACTTCGGACTGAGGACCGGACCGTGGTCCATCACACTGGGATTGAAACTGCCGGTTCGGTTCTTGATCCCTGGTCCGGTCCTGCCCACCCCTAGTTGGTGTTTTGTTTTGTTTCCTATTCTGAATGCAACGTATGTGAGGCTTATTGCTCTATTATTGTTCGATTGTTGTGGAGAAAATGGTTATTATTGCTTTTTATGGTACGAACTATGAAGCGAATGTCGTTGATTCCCTATGGCCGTTTTAGGTTTAGAATTTGCAAAGCATCTTTCAATCACTGTTTTATAGATTGTTCTTTCCTGACTGCATGATTTTACACTATTTTTATTTTCTTCTATTTTGGTAAAAAATCGTACAATTTGCATTTACTGCACTTACTCTTGGACTTCCATTTTCATTCTCCTATTCTTGCAGGAGATGAAGGTTCTGTTGGCAATGATAAATGTATTTGCTCACCTGTTGAACTAAATCCACATCCCTGCTGGAGATGAAGGTTCTGTTGGCAATGATAAAGGTATTTGCTCACATGTTGAACTAAATCCACTTCCTATTCCGATGGGAGATAAAGGTTCTGCCAATGATAAAAGTTGGTGCTTACCTACACTAACTACAGTCTTTTGAGCACTAATAAGTTTTTTTTTTTCTATTTTTATACATTCTTTAATATATTCGTGCAGATTCTCAACCGTGGCAATGGCAGTTTCTTGCTCTTGGATTTGGTTTATAACTTTTGATTTCAGGTATTAAGATCAAAGTTGTAACATTAGTTGAGTTCTGTTTTACAGGCTTGGTTCTACTGTATCAGTGGAACGGGTACAAGGTATTGTGGTGAATTGATATTCTACTCTACTCTCTCTTCTTCTTCTTGAAATTCTTTTAACATTTTCTATATACATTATAATTGTCGTTAAAGTTTTGAATATTGCGTATAAAATTAACAATTTACATGATTCCACGTTCATTTTTAAATATTAGCGGTGGAACGAATCACTTGCTACAGTTTTCGAAATAAGAAGCTTATAGAGGAATCTCTTACCCACTCCTCCTGTCCCGACTTGTCTTACTAGTGGCTTGAGTTCGTCGGAGACGTAGTTTTCGCCATCGATTTCAGCAACATGGAATCACAGACCAGCCGTCCCTTCTCGCTAAAAAACAAAATTTGTGACTTTTGTCTCTATAAGCTTTTTATTCTGGAAACTGTAGCAAGTGATCAGTTCTACCATAAATATTTAAAAATAAACATGGAATCATTTAACGACAATTATAATGTATATAGAAAATGTTAAAAGAATTTCAAGAAGAAGAAGAGAGTAGAGTAAAATACTAATTCGTCTTGTTCCACTGATACAATAGAACTGAGCCCTACAGTAAAACGAAGGCCAACTGATGTTACTATTTTGATCTTATTACCTGAAATCAAAAGTAATAAACCAAATATTAGCAAGAAACTGGCACGGTTTAGAATCTGCATGAATATATTAAAGTATGTATAAAAATAGAGAAAAAAAAACTTATCAGTGCTTAAAGAAACTCAAAAGACTGTAGGTAAGCGCGAACTTTTATCATTGACATAACCTTTATCTGCAGCTGGAATAGGAGGTGGATTTAGTACAACAGGTGAGTAGTTACCTTTATCATTGCCAACAGAACCTTCATCTCCAGCAGGAATAAGACGTGGATTTAGTTCAACAGTTGAGCAAGTACCTTTATCACATTGCCAATAGAACGGTCATCTCCAGCAAGAATAGGAGAAAATGGAAGTCCACGAGTAAGCGCTGTAAATGCAAATTGTAAGATCTTGTACCAAAATAGAAGAAAATGAAAATAGAGCGTAAAATTATGCTATGGGAAGAACAATATATAAAACAGAGATTGAAAGAAGCTTATAGAGGAAGCTCTTACCCACTCCTCCTTGTCCCTAGTCGCCGCTTACTAGCGGCTTGAGTTTCAAAAAAATAAAGAAGGGACGGCAAGTCTAATCAGACCACCGTCCCTTCTCACTAAATGACAAACTTTGTGACTTTTGTCACAAGTTTCAAGGTAACCTGAAAAGAACTAACAAACTTCTCCGGCTTCAGTCCTGAAATACCAGAAACTTGAACTCGGACAGGGGAGAAAATTGCCCAGGAAGAGAAGATGGATTAAGTCGTAATGTTCTCATTCTCAATGATATTGGCCATCTTTGTCTCGTTCCAATTCATCAAGCGTTTATGAAATTTGCCTCTTTTTTTAAAGAAGGGGAAGAATATTTTATCATTTCTTTTGGGATTTTCTTCAGCATGAACAAGATCGGCGGCCGCGGGGGTGGTGGGACATGCTTGTAGATATTATATTTGTTATACATAGAATTAGTATGTACAGTATGGATTACAAATCTCAGGCCGTATCTACCAAGTCTCATAACTGGAGGATCTGCGTGTTTAATTCAATTATTTTATTGAACATTGAGAAGATCGAAACAAGCATTGAATGGATAATTTTTGGGTAGTAGAATGTAATGTTATTTTTGTTGTCACAAAAAAGTTGTACTTTGGTACATTGTTCATATATATATATATATATATATAAAGATTTATGACTTGTAATTCAAATTTAACTTAGATCCAATTTTATTTGTATCTTGAGTTTAAAGTCTAAACACGATTAAATACATCTTTTTATTGATGCATTAACATTGACAATTGGTGAAATAACGTAGCACACAATCACTCAAAAATGCCTTTGTCGACTTTCCACTGACGTCTTGCTAAATTTTATATGTGACAGTCTTGTAGTAATTTCGTATTGTTTGTGCAATTTACCTATTAAACTAAGAATTATTTTGTAACAAGATATTTTAAGCTTGTTATCAAATACTTAAAACTATCAAGTTAAAATCTATATCAAATTGAATTCAAGCTTTAGAGAGTAAAATATCACGTCCTCCCAAAATTGAAATCACGTCAAATCAAAGTTCTCGAAGTCAATTTTTCTTGCGTTTGTCTTCTACAATCTATATACACCAAGATCTCACATTGTTGAACTTTATATTCTAAGCGCGCGCGTGTGTGTATATATATATATATGTTACGTTTGATTTTTATTATTATCTTTTGTCTTGATATTCATTAATTTATATAATTAATATGATAAATTATAAATAATTTATTAACAGTATCAATTAACAATTGTCACGATAAAATTTAGAAACTAAGCGTACTATTTATATATACTATTTTACTTAAACAGTAATCATATGTAATTTTCTCACTCATTTATTACATTTTCCCTATTGCATAAATAAAATAATATAAAATTATTTTCTAAATATTAAAAATTAGTAACCGGAAACGTCAATTGCTTAAAGCGGACGCAATGGCGAGTATATATAACGACGGACCGCATCGAAGAAATAAGATTTTCGTCTCTCCAGAGGAAGCGAAGGAGAGAGACTGGGGGAGTTGCACAGTGATCATGGGCTTGTCATCTGCCATTATTTTTATTTTACTTTCTCTTCTAATTCAGTCTCGTGCTAACCAGGAAGCTAAAGGTAGTAGTACTTTTCTGGCTTGCTTTCTCAGTGTAGTTCTGCTTTTCTTGTATCTTTTACGTCTTATTTTTGAGAAAATTGTGAAGCGAATATTTTCGATTCCCTATGGCCGTTTTAGGTTTAGAATTTGCAAAGTATCTGTCAATCTCTGTTTATAGATTGTTCTTACCTGAGTACTGGATACTGACGAGGAACCAAGACGGTGGGTAGAATTAGTTGCACGAATGAAGGGTTTATGGGGTTTGTTCATGCCTGCTTGATTTTACGCTTTATCTTATTCATCAATTCGGACTCAGATCCTAGGGTTTTTTTGTATGTGGGTTTTCTTCGTTAAATTTTTTTTCTGTT
>CM039502.1:62657622-62709409 GCA_022432975.1 Begonia masoniana | reverse complement strand
GTCGCGTTTTTATTGAAACTGCTCGGTTCGTTCTTGATCCCTGTCCCGGTCCTCAGCCCACCCCTAGTTTGGTGTTTGGTTTTGTTTCCCCCTATTCTTAATGCAACGTATGTGAGCTTATTGCCATTATTGTTCGATTGTTGTGGAGAAATGGTTTTATAATTGCTTTTTTATGGTACGAACTATGAAGCGAATGTCGTTGATTCCCTATGGCCGTTGTTAGGTTTAGGAATTTGCAAAGCATCTTTCAATCACTGTTTATAGATTGTTCTTTCCTGACCATGTTTTACACTTTTTATTTCTTCTATTTTTGGTAAAAATCGGACAATTTGCATTTACTGCACTTACTCTTTGGACTTCCATTTTCATTCTCCTATTCTTGCAGGAGATGAAGGTTCTGTTGGCAATGATAAATTATTGCGCCACCTTGTTGAACAATCCACATCCCTGCTGGAGATGAAGGTTCTGTTTGCAATGATAAGGTATTGCTCACATGTTGAACTAAATCCACTTCCCTATTCCGATTGAATAAAGGTTCTGCCAATTTAAAAGTTGGTGCGTACGACACTAACTACGCTTTTGAGCACCTAATAAGGTTTTTTTTTTTTCTATTTTTATACATTCTTATATATCGTGCATATTCTCAACCGTGGGCAATGGCAAGTTTCTTGCTCTTGTATTTGTTTATAACTTTTGATTCAGGTATTAAGATCAAAGTTGTACATTAGTTGAGTTCTGTTTTACAGGCTTGGTTCTACTGTAAGCAGTGGAACGGGTACAAGGTATTGTGTTGAGATCTCTACTGCCTACTCGTCTCTTCTGCTTCTTGACTTCTTTTAACATTTTCTTATATACATTATATGTCGTTAAAGTTTTGAATCTTGCGTAATAAAATTACATTTACATGATCCATCCAAACGTTCATATTTAATATTAGCGTGGAACGATCACTTGCTACAAGTTTTCGAAATAAGAAGCTTATAGAGGAATCTCTTACCCACTCTCCTCCTGTCCCGACTTGTCTTACTAAGATGCGTGAGTTCCGTCCGGAAACGGAGTTTGCGCCACGATTTCAGCAACATGGAATCTACAGACCGCCGTCCCTTCCCCTCGCTGAAAAAACAAAATTTGTGACTTTTGTCTCTCATAAGCTTTTATTCTGGAAACTGTATCAAGTGGATCAGTTCTAACCATAAATATTAAAAATAAACATGGAATCATTTAACGACAATTATAATGTATATAGAAAATGTTAAAAGAATTTCAAAAGAAGAAGAGAGTAGAGTAAAACTATTCGTCTTGTTTCCCCTGATACATAGAACTGAGCCCTACATAAACGAATGCCACTGATGTTACTAGTTTGATCTTTATTACCGAAATCAAAAGTATAAACCAATTGCCAGAACTGGCACTGTTTAGAAGCTGCATGAATATATTTAAAGTATGTATAAAAATAGAGAAAAAAAAACTTATCAGTGCTTAAAGAACATCAAAAGACTGTAGGTATAGCGCGAACTTTATCATTGACATAACCTTTATCTGCAGCTGGAATAGGAGGTGGATTTAGTACAACAGGTGAGTAGTTTACCTTTATCATTGCCAACAGACCTTCATCTCCAGCAGGAATAAGACGTGGATTTAGTTCAACAGTTGAGCAAGTACCTTTATCACATTGCCAATAGAACGGTCATCTCCCAAGAATAGGAGAAAATGGAAGTCCATCGAGTAGCGCTGTAAATGCAAATTGTAAGATCTTGTACCAAAATAGAAGAAAATGAAAATAGAGCGCTAAAATTATGCTATGGGAAGACAATTATAAAACAGAGATTGAAAGAAGCTTATAGAGGAAGCTCTTACCCACTCCTCCTTGTCCCTAGTCGCCGCTTACTAGCGGCTTGAGTTTCAAAAAAATAAAGAAGGGACGGCAAGTCTAATCAGACCACCGTCCCTTCTCACTAAATGACAAACTTTGTGACTTTTGTCACAAGTTTCAAGGTAACCTGAAAAGAACTAACAAACTTCTCCGGCTTCAGTCCTGAAATACCAGAAACTTGAACTCGGACAGGGGAGAAAATTGCCCAGGAAGAGAAGATGGATTAAGTCGTAATGTTCTCATTCTCAATGATATGGGCCATCTTTGTCTCGTTCCAATTCATCAAGCGTTTATGAATTTGCCTCTTTTTTAAAGAAGGGGAAGAATATTTTATCATTTCTTTTGGGATTTTCTTCAGCATGAACAAGATCGGCGGCCGCGGGGGTGGTGGGACATGCTTGTAGATATTATATTTGTTATACATAGAATTAGTATGTACAGTATGGATTACAAATCTCAGGCCGTATCTACCAAGTCTCATAACTGGAGGATCTGCGTGGTTAATTCAATTATTTATTGAACATTGAGAAGATCGAAACAAGCATTGAATGGATAATTTTTGGGTAGTCAGAATGTAATGTTATTTTTGTTGTCACAAAAAAGTTGTACTTTGGTACATTGTTCATATATATATATATATATATATAAAGATTTATGACTTGTAATTCAAATTTAACTTAGATCCAATTTTATTTGTATCTTGAGTTTAAAGTCTAAACACGATTAAATACATCTTTTATTGATGCATTAACATTGACAATTGGTGAAATAACGTAGCACACAATCACTCAAAAATGCCTTTGTCGACTTTCCACTGACGTCTTGCTAAATTTTATATGTGACAGTCTTGTAGTAATTTCGTATTGTTTGTGCAATTTACCTATTAAACTAAGAATTATTTTGTAACAAGATATTTTAAGCTTGTTATCAAATACTTAAAACTATCAAGTTAAAATCTATATCAAATTGAATTCAAGCTTTAGAGAGTAAAATATCACGTCCTCCCAAAATTGAAATCACGTCAAATCAAAGTTCTCGAAGTCAATTTTTCTTGCGTTTGTCTTCTACAATCTATATACACCAAGATCTCACATTGTTGAACTTTATATTCTAAGCGCGCGCGTGTGTGTATATATATATATATATGTTACGTTTGATTTTTATTATTATCTTTTGTCTTGATATTCATTAATTTATATAATTAATATGATAAATTATAAATAATTTATTACAGTATCAATTAACAATTGTCACGATAAAATTTAGAAACTAAGCGTACTATTATATATACTATTTTACTTAAACAGTAATCATATGTAATTTTCTCACTCATTTATTACATTTTCCCTATTGCATAAATAAAATAATATAAAATTATTTTCTAAATATTAAAAATTAGTAACCGGAAACGTCAATTGCTTAAAGCGGACGCAATGGCGAGTATATATAACGACGGACCGCATCGAAGAAATAAGATTTTCGTCTCTCCAGAGGAAGCGAAGGAGAGAGACTGGGGGAGTTGCACAGTGATCATGGGCTTGTCATCTGCCATTATTTTTTATTTACTTTCTCTTCTAATTCAGTCTCGTGCTAACCAGGAAGCTAAAGGTAGTAGTACTTTTCTGGCTTGCTTTCTCAGTGTAGTTCTGCTTTTCTTGTATCTTTTACGTCTTATTTTTGAGAAAATTGTGAAGCGAATATTTTCGATTCCCTATGGCCGTTTTAGGTTAGAATTTGCAAAGTATCTGTCAATCTCTGTTTTATAGATTGTTCTTACCTGAGTACTGGATACTGACGAGGAACCAAGACGGTGGGTAGAATTAGTTGCACGAATGAAGGGTTTATGGGGTTTGTTCATGCCTGCTTGATTTTACGCTTTATCTTATTCATCAATTCGGACTCAGATCCTAGGGTTTTTTTGTATGGTGTTTCTTCTTTAAAAAAAAATATGATGCGAGTCGTGCGTACTTTGGTTTGATTTTTTATTCTTTTTGCACGAAGTTTACTTTTTATTATTTGATTAGAAAATATAGGATTATGCTATTTAAAACTTTTGAATAAATTTGATATTCAATCTCAGTAATCTTTCAAGGAAACTATAACTGCAATCCTGCAGTTGTAAATTTGCTTGAAGAGAAAGTAACTTGAATAGAAGATCTATATATATATATTTTTCATTTTTTGTGATTTTTAAGATACCAGGATAAGTTTTTTCATTTTTTCTCGTTTGATCAGTGTATGTGTCAACAATCAGACCTGATAAATTACTTGTGCAGCCTTGTACTCATGCAATGTTCTCATTCTCAATGATATTGGCCATCTTTGTCTCGATCCAATTCATCAAGCGTTTATGAAATTTTCCTTTTCTTTTTAAAAGAAGGGGAAATTTTTTTTAGCATTTCCAGTGTTTCTGGGATTTTCTTCAGCATGAAAGCATGAACAAGCTGGGTGGTGGTGGCAGGAGATGCTTCTAGTTACTATATTTGTTATACATAGAATTAGTCTGTATAGTATAGATTACAATTCTCAGGCTTCCATGTATCTATCAAGTCTTATAATGGGAGGATATGCTTGTTTAATTCAATTATTTTATTGAACATTGAGAGGTTGAAGCAAGCATTGAATGGATAATTTTTAGGTAGTAGAATGTAATGTTATTTTTGTTGTCATCAAAAGTTGTATTGCGGTGTAGTGTTCTAAATGCCTATTCTATTTTGGTACATGTAGCTGGTTCACTTGTTCAATTAGAACTTACAATTTGCATTTACAGATATTAAGCTTGAATATCCAGCCGTAGAGCTTAATCTATCTCCACTTCCTGGGCAATCCAAAGATTTTCTTCTCTGTGACCGAGTTAAAGTTTCTGGTATCTCAAGACTGAAATTGGGGAAGTTTGTTGGTGCTTTTCGGGTTACTGTGGTTCCATCTGTTGTTATTCCTGAGAGATTGCATTCCAAAATTTTGGTTTGTTTTCACAGGTATTAGCACTGATTTTCAATTTGGTGCATCTCTCTCTCTCTCTCTCTCTCTCTCTCTCGCGTGTGTGTTTAGTTGCGTGCTGATGTGAGATACCTCTGCATGCATGGATACGACTACTTACAAGTGCATAACATGCTATAGATTGTTGTTACCAATAGTGAAGTTTGTTCAGGAACAATTCTCTTGGATTGTGCCATTGTAAAAAGGATGAGTGGAAGGCGATTCAAAATGGGTTGTGGAGCTCTGTCATGTCCCCTTATGAAGACAGATATGTAGAGGTGAAGTTTACTGATGCAGTAAAGGGTTCAGTTTCTGTTGCTCTTGATGAAGGTTCTTGCTTACCTACACTACTGTCTTTTGAGGTTCTTTTGCCAACTATAAGTTTTTCTTTCTATTTTTATACATTTTTCAACATATTTGTGCAGATTTTCAACAATGGCGCCTCATTTTTCTGGCTCTTGGATTTGTTCTATTGCTTATGGCTCCAATTCTTAGCAGTTGGGTTCCTTTTTACTATACCAGTTCAATGGCTATTGGAGTTTTCCTTGTTATTCTAATTATTTTATTCCAGGTATGTATATATATATATATTGAAGTTATTTATCTTGCGTACAAGCTTCAATTTTTTTTTATGTGGTTTATAATAGTAAAAAGTGGGAAGTTGGTTTTGCTTGTCTTATTTTCTTGATGCTCAAAAAGGTCACAAGTGAAGAAAAGCTTATTTTGAGGGGATGATGATAAAGACAATATGAATACTTATTCTGATGACATTCTAAGATAAACTTTCACAGGCTTTCAAAATAGCCCTGAAAGATGACCTATTATTTTAATCTAACATTTGAGTGGTTTCCAAAACTAAAATACTATTATCATAACATCTAACAAGAAAGAGGAGTTGACTTAGTGTCGTTTTGTGTTTCTAGTATGTGATGACTATTAGTAATAGAACCATTTTTGAAGTTGAGGTGTTCGATTTTGAGGTATTTAAATTAATTATGTAACGGTTCTTTGTTATGGGAAAGGTTTAGTGTTTAATACGTTTGAATGGAGTGTTTTGTAGCTCCTCACTTCTATGTGCATTCTATGCTTTAATACAATTGACTTTCCTACTAAAAAACAAGTAACAAGCAGTTGAGTTGATTAATTGGGTGGGGGAATCAGTTGGAGATTTGTTTGGCGATGCTGAGGATCGCAGAAGAAAGTGAAAAAGTTGAAGTTAAAAATGGAGGAACACATTAGCTTTGGTTCAAAGGTTCTTTGTAAACTCAAATTAGGAGACAACCTTGCATGTTGGTGATGCGAAAGAAATGTTGTTTTCTTCCTGCTTGACATTTATTTCTATGATTTTAATTTCATTACATGAGTATGAAGTTTTTCTCTCTTGATTAATAATTTTCTATAATTAATTGATCTTAACTATAGCTTTGACTTACATTGGAAAACACTATCTCCTTACAATTTTTTAATTGCGGTGTAGGGTATGAAATTGCTGCCAACAGGAAGGAAAAACTTCCTATATCTTACAATTTATGGTTCCGTGGTAAGTTTACTTAAACCTTACAACGATCACACAAGACACATTTATTTAGCTTAAACAACATAAACATAAAAAAAATTCACTGAATGAGCTTTGTAAATTGTAACTTTTATGTAAGGCAGACTGAAGAGTTATTGTGACGGAAAATATGGTTGGTTCAATACCTAATCATTCACAATTAGTACCAAAAAAACATTAGATCCAAAATATAACAGTAACTTTGAAAAGATTGAGGGTGGGTATGGTTGATGATGAGAAAGAGAATGTAGGGCGTGGGGAGAGGGTTTTGCATCTTGTCGGCATTGGCTTAGTGTTGGTGTCAAGACCGGTTTTCTTGAGATGATTTATTAGGTTTGAAAATTTGATAAATCATTTGGGGGAGTGGGGGATCATGGGTATCATTTATAGACTGTTCTGTCTCGATAGTCACGGTTTTTGTTTTTCATTTGTAGTTTTGTTTTATTTTTATGATGAACCATACTTCTATTATTGTAAAATTACAGAATTACCCAACTTTGTTCTTGAAGTGTCAATGGCATATTGGGAATGTAGCATATAAAGTCTATGACAAAAGTAAAAAATCCAAAACTTGACTTTGAATCGTCAAGCTTTCATTTGGTGTGTCTGCGCTTCCTCGTTCATAATTTTTCAAGCTTATTAAATAGCTTCCTCGTTCATAATTTTTCAAGCTTATTAAATAGATGGCTCTAAAGCTATCTTCTAGAGTTGTGGCGTAGAATAACATGTTTCTTACCCACTTAATACTTGTCTGTTCATGTTTTATTGATTAGTTTATTATTTTTTAATTTTTTTATCTTTTCAGCTTGGAGCGGGATCTTTTCTTTTACATCACTTTTCAGTTCTGGTAAATTCAATTTTACACCATTTTGGGATGTCCGAAGAAATGTATAACCCGGTATGTCTTTGTTTCTTATCTATAATTGTATCCTGTGATCTTTAATTAATATTCATAAGAGCATTAACTCTTTAAATTCACATTGAAAGTGTTTCTGGAAAAATAAAGCTTGTGGTTCGTTGATAATGTCGATGTTATTTCTTCATCTGACAAAAAAAAACTGACCTGATTTTGATGGGGTCGATATTTTTTCTTAGTAGTGTTTCAAATTATTGCTAGTTTGTTCACTCTAGCACTCGAAGATGAGAATCATTGTGGGCTATTCTTTTATAAGTTTTCACTTTTTCCATCAATTTATTATTAGTTTTACACACCGTGTACGTTTTTTATTCTTAGAAATAAGCATTATTTATTTAATCAGCGCTTTAACTCTGATGCTTATTTCGTTTTAATATCTCATCTTGTCTCCAGGTCTCAGTCTTTTTACTTGTTGGGATTGTTCTTTCTGGAGCTGCCCTAGGCTTCTGGATTGTTAGGAAATTTATTATCTCAGATGATGGAAGTGTAGATGTTGGCGTAGCTCAATTTGTGAAATGGGCTATGCGTATCATTGGAACCACGTCAATTTTACAGGTGTGTATTCCATTTGTGATTTGGGTTTTTATTCACTTTTTTTTTCATATTTTTGATAAAAAATCAATAAAGCAATGGAATAGTATCTTTACTTATTTATCAGGGGCTCAAGCATAGACATGATACTGAGGTTTTTCTAAAAGCTTGGTATTAGTACAGGACATGCATGCATACACCACACTATTTTCAAATTAAATTCTTAATTTTATGCGGACTGAAAGTTGCAGAATTGAGCTTATTCAAATATGATATTTTCACATTGGACATTTTTTACACTTGAAGAGAAAAATAGTCTGCCCACAACCTCTTTTGCTGTTTTCTCCCAACTTTGACTGATCAACTAATTTTCCATCCTTTCATTTTGCTGCTGTTTTCTCAGTGCACCCTTGATACTCCTTTAGCTCTTGGGGCTGTGGTTGCTTGTTGGACTCTATGCTCTTTGATCCATTCTCTAAAGTTTGGCGGTGTGAGGTAAGCTCCACAGATCTTCCTGCCTTTTGACGTAATGAAAGTGAAAATATGTCTGCTTAACGGGCAGCCCTTTTCATTAGATGTCAAGCCAACCATAGTTTAGTTGTCTAACATATGTAGGGCCTGGTGTTGTTCTGTTTTATGGAGTCTGATGGTTTTATGGATAACCAATGAGATCACTACAGATGTCAATGGCAACTGGAAAACTGGTTTAAAAGCTTGAAATCATTTTTTTTCCTTGCAGATATCAAACATTTGGCTTTCAGAATATTTCGTTGCGGAGAAATGAACAAGATATATCGAGGCGCGCCCGTGCTGAATTCTTAAGCAGATCAAGCGCACAACGGAGGAGGATGTTGGGGAGTTCTAATAGTCGTATGGCTTGGTCTGATTCCCCTCTTCAAGGTACCAATTCCACAATAATGAATTTCTACTATATTTATGTATCTCTGGCGAGTTATTTTTTCTTCAACACTGTCTTTTTATTGTAGTTAACGCAGGCATGAATAGGCCATCTTCTGGAATGCAAAATCAGCAAGAATATTATTCAACCTTCCACAAGTCGAGAAATCAAAAGAAGTTCACAAAAAAAGAGTGGGATGATTTTACCAAAGAATCTACCCGGGAAGCTTTAGCCGAGTGGGCAGCATCCCCAGAATTTACGGATTGGATCATAGAGCATTCCGATCGAATCCAGCTTCTTCCAAGTGATAGTTCTGATGAAGCCATGGCAAGTGAATCTGATTCTACAGATGAGAACGCAGGAGGGAGGGGCAGTGGGTTTCAATTGTTTAACTGGCGAAACGGCTAGAAGAGAAGGGACTAGATATTGACAACTTGGCGTTTAGTTGATCGAATCGGCCAATTGAAATGCAGCTTTGCGGAACTAGGTGTAATCAGGAGTGAGAAGGTGTTACACCCCCAAATTCTTGCCTCGAATTTGATTGGTGGAGTGCACGGTGCTAAGTCCCCGACTTAGCCAACCTTCCCCAAATTACGCTTTACGCTCTCTAAACTCACCCTCGAATGACACGTGTTTACAGGAGCCCACCTCCCAACCCTCTTTATATTCCAAATACAAAGACTAGGAACAAATCACTCTTGGATCACCACAAATGCACAAGTACTTCTCTTTCACGAGGTCTACTTTGCTTTGGTGTCTCAAGCCTATTTATACACATTTTGACCCAGCCAAAATACATGAATAAAACTTAAATACACAGAAGACATTAAATGCCCTCGGTTCGTGCATTTCCAGCGTGCCCAGCATGCTGCCCAGTCGCGTGCATTGCGACCCAGCCGCGTCTCACATCCAAGTCGCAACGATTCGTGCTGAACCGTCGCCAACCAGCGCTCAGACCGCGTGCAAACCGCGTCTGCCGAGTTCGCGCCGCGTCCCAGATCGCGTCGCGCCCCTGCTCGCACCTCCTCGCGCTTCGCCTGCTCGCTCGCGCCTCTTCGCGCACCTGCTCGTTCGCGCCTCCGGTTCGCGCCCCTCGTTCGTGCCCCTCTGCGCGCCAGCGAACCCAGACCGCGTTCGCGTCTGCTGGATCTCGCCTCTGCGTGCTCGTGTCTCTTCGTTCGAGCCCCTTGCTCGCAGCTCTTCGCCCGGCGCACAGAACAGAAGACATGCTCCTGGGCCTGGGCCCAGCGCCCAGTTGTTTCTTCTCCAATGCTTGGCCCAACAGCCCAGCTTCTTCTCCAATGCTTGGCCCAGCTGCCCAGCTTCTGGTCCAACTTGCCAAACACCTAGCCCAGATCAGCAGATTGCCATTCTTTGCACCAATAGCCCATCAACGATCCTTTGGCCACCAAATACCCTTTTGGGCTTGCATCTCCCATGCAACCCACCTTTGCTCCTAAGTGTCCAACACTTAGCCATTCTTTTGCATGTCAACGCCCACGGTTTCAAGCACCATCATGGACCATGGAAAGTGGTCCGTGACAGAAGGCCACCCATGAAAATATTGGAGTATTTTGCTGTAACATTAGTTCTTATTTCTTTCTTGTTAGTCTTCTGTAAATTCACTCCATAATCTCTTGATTTGTTCTTTTTTGGATTTTGGATGTCAAATTTTGTACTTTGACAATGTTGGATGAGATATTTGTGTCGTCTCTTCCAAAATAATAATTAGGGTAAACATAATTTTTTTTTTCAAATTATGAGGTAGCGACAAATCGACTTTAAATTAATTTTGTCAACAATCTAATCTTTTAATATTTGTTAGGAAACAAATTCACCTTTTTCGTTTATATTTTTTCGTTAAAATTGAGGGTTGGCGTACGCAAAGGGTGTCAACTCCCTCCTAGAGGTCGTTCGTTTTGTTTTCTTTTTCATGTCAAAGTTCATTTTTGGGTGCTTGTCATGAACACTAAAAGTCTATTCTCCATACACCTTTTCACTCTTAAATTTTCGGACGTCCACTCTCAATTCAACATAAATGTCGAATTTGTTATCAGAAAACAATTAAATTGTGAGTTTGTTAACGAAATTAGTTTAAAGGTTGTCACTGCCTATAATTGTTTTTTTTTTTTAAATTTACCTAATGATAATTATAAAGGATTAAGTGTATAAAAAAACTTGTAGTATGAGAAAAGTGCAAAAAAAAAGCTTCAAGTATCGAAAGTGTAAAATAAAGCTCTGCGGGGGACCGCTCAACCCTCGCAGAGGGTGCAGCGGGTACCCGCCTCAAATGATGCGGGTACCCGCCTCACACGGGGGTCACGTGGGTACCCGCCGACCCCCCGCGTCATGCGGGGGGTCACGTGGGTACCCGCCGACCCCCTGCTTCATGCGGGTACCCGCGTTAGCAACAATGCCACCCTCGCGATTTTTAACCCTAAATTTGTCTGCAGATCCCTAAATTTTTAACCCTCCTCGCCGCCGAAGCTCACCCCCAACTCTGACCACTACCACGCCCAACCCAACTCGTTCTGCTACGCCCAACTCCGACGCCCATTACGCCGACATCTTGGGCTAAGCTTGCCGATTCCTTACCCTTCACGCGGGTACCCACCGACATCATTCTTTGACGCACAGACAAGTGAATATTTGCTGTGCTAGTACAGAAAACTCTCCACCTTGGATTTCCACCGGAGTAAGTTAAATCTTGCATAGAAATATGCATTTCGATTGATGCATTCACTCTGCATTACATGATGATTTTCGATTGATGCATTCACTCTGCATTACATGCTGTCTTTCCCTTGTTTTCAGTCCCTTTTTTATTTTTTTTTCTTGCTCGATGCATGTGATGGTTTAGTTAGAATATCTTGCAATATCCATTTTCGAGATATGAATTTTTTTTTTTTTTGTAGAAGATAGAGATTTGAGGTTGATCTGTTTGATAACCAAATTGTCTGCTTAGAATTTGTAGACACCAAAGAAAATCCTACGCCTCTGCCTCTTGTCCTCATGCAACGATTGAAATGAGATCCATATTTTGAATTATTTAATGCTTCAATTTAATGATCTGCTCTGTTTGAGGGATTGAAGACAAGTGTATGAGTTGGTAAGTAATGTAATTGCCAAATATTGTACATTTCATAAACAAAAACTTGTTTTCCAAGAAGACGGAACACAAAATTAGAGTTGTCAGTTCAAAATCGTAGGACAATCCATAATTTGTTTGTGGTAGGTGTTGAAATATTGTTATTTGAAATTTATATTTGTTGAATTGTTGAATTGTTGAAATGTTGTTGTTTGTGGTAGGTGTTGAAATGTTGAAATGTTGTTATTTGAAATGTTGAAATTCAAATTTCTAAAGTTGAAATGTTGTTATTTGAAATGTTGAAATTCAAATTTCTGAAGTTGAAATATTGTTAATTGAAATTTATATTTGTTTGTGGTAGGTGTTTTGAAGGAACTTTCGTGAGAAAATCGCCCAAACCGACCTGAAAATGCCTCCTCAAACTTTTGTTGGTCGAAAGGTTCCCTGGACGACAAACCGGGAGGAGGAGCCGCAGCTGTCATTGATGGAAATTCGAAATCGGGCGTGTGAGGAGCAATTCGAGCGGGATACGTCAAACGCTCGATTATTTATGGAAAGACTGCCAACTTCTGTGGTTGAGAGTCATTGGAGATCAAAGAGTTGTTTGACAACATCTCCTTGCATGGGGTGTACAACATGCAAGGAGATAGCTGTGACAGAGTAGTTCGCCTATGTTATGCGAACTTGGTTGTTTCAGGGAGGGCGGGGTGCGTGGAGTCATACCTATTTGGTACGAATATTGTTGTCTCTGCCAGCGTCATCAACGAATTAATCGGATTTTACGAAGAAGACGCGGAGACATATTATCACAATTCCCGAGAGTGTGATTTTACCCGGACTACAGACGGAATTGAGTTCATAAGGCAAATCCATTCAAATTTGAACATTGCAGGCTTTGTGAAGCCAAGAGCGAATGCCTTGAACGTCAAGGCTCGGGTTGTTCACAACCTGATCACTCACACCCTTCTGCCAAGAGATGGTCACAGAGATCTGGTCAGCTGGATGGATCTCTATATTATGCAGAAGCTATATAGCGGCAGGACGTTCGACCCAGGATTTATGATTGTAAGTCACATGCACGAGTTCGGTCGAACAAAAAACAAGAGTCTGTCGTTTGGTTCATTGATTTAGAAGATCGTAGAGTGATCTCAACTTTGTCTGCCCAGAGGAGAGCATATTAGATCAAACAGATCGGGCGATGTATTTGACAGGATTCATCTTACTCGGATGAGTCTGGTTGAAGTTGACGGGTCTTGGATGCCCAAGGGAGATCCTGGAGCCTCTACATCTCGGGATGTTCTGATGGAGGACAACACCACCACCGAGGACGGCACCGCCACCTTCACCGCACCGCCATTGCACCCCCATGAGGCTAGTATGTCGGAGTAGATACTTAACAATTTTGCCCAGATAAACCGGAGGTTGAACATGTGGGATCAGAGGTGGTGAATGAGAGGATAGATCTTGTGAGATCGTCTCAACTACGGCTCGAAAATGCTTTCGAGCATTGGCGTGCAGGCAGAGGCGGCGAGGGCGACGATGCCCCACCTCCACCCTTACCGTAGTTTAGCTTATGTTGTATATTCGTTTTAATATACTTCTTATGTTTGTCTTTTTTGTATAGTTTATTTTTATTCTGTAGCTTATTTTAACTTATTTGTGTACTGGATCTGTCTGTTAGAAATATTTTTGTGATTTGCATATGCAGAAATTGTTTGAAGATAGCTATGGGGGAGTCATAAAACAAATAAAATTATGCCCATTTTTTCAATTTTAATTTTATATTTTATTATAAATTAATTTTATATGTAATCTTTTCAATTTGAATAATAAATTAAGTTATGTGTTTAATAATTAAACATTGTTTATTAATTAATGTATGTATTTAATTAAACACGTTAAAGTAATTAACGAGATCAGAAAATACGGAACGTACGAATAAGTTATGTGTTTTTAATTTAATTTTAATTAAATAACGAGATTAATTACTTTAAAATAGTTAACGAGATTAATTACTTTAAAAAAGTTAACTTAATTAACTAATTAATGTATTAAACACTTACATTAATTAATGAATTAACATGTTAACTTTAAGTAATTAATTAATTAATGTATTAAATACTTTAATTAATTACTTTAAAAAAATTAAATTAATTAATTAATTAATATATTAAACACTTGAATTAATTACTTTAAAAAGTTAACTTAATTAATTAATTAATATATTAAACACTTTAATTAATTGATGAATTAACTGTTAATTTTAATTAATTAATTAATTATGTATTAAACACTTTAATTAACGTGTTTAACACGTTAATTAAAGTGTTTAACACGTTAATTATGATTGTTTTCTCTCACTTTTTAACTACTGTTATATTTATTTCAATTGCATAATCAAAGAATATAAAGACTTCAAAGGTAAGGAAAGCCGTTGTTTTTTTTCTTTACAATGAATGTGCTTTATGCATAAGCAACATAGTAGAACGAATGCTTATTCTAAAATGATGGTTTACCTTCTTTCTTTGCTAACTATTGTCTGCTTCTTTGGGACACCCTCAAAGACTGAATCTCTGATTATGTCAACCATTACTACGCCGACAAGAGTGCGGTCTTCTCTGATGAGGAGCTTCAATCATGGTGGACGGAGATAAGAGCAGCAGGCCACGAAGACCAAAAGGACGAACCATGGTGGCCCGAACCCAACTCTCCTGCTGAACTCATTGGAATCCTCACCCCCATTGCCTGGGTCGCCTCTGGCCACCATGCAGTGAAGCAATAGTTCCTTTTTTTTACCTCTAATACGACAGCTTGTGTGTAATGTTGCTATAGTTATTTTGTAAGATGTTAGTTTGTGTCTAAAATAATAAGATGAAAATTCATTGCCCAACTGTTTGCTATCATGGTTTAGTATATTGTTTATGTTTAAAATGTACACAAAAAATCTTAATTTTTAGAAACTTGTTAAACACTTTGATTAATGAATTAATATTAAATTGTTTCATTATTTAATTATAAAATTAAATCACGTGTTAAATGAAATAATTAATTAAACAACGTCATGTATTTATGTAATTAACCAATTTCAAACATTACATTCACCAATTTCTACCTCGGCCTCGCGTCGCAGATTCTTGAGTCCCCTCAAATTCATTAAAATTCATAAACGTGTCTGCTGCTGCAGCGTCAGAAGTGGATCTTCGGTGAGGACAAGTACGAATGTTATGCCCTTGCTGCTGATATATGCCACACATCATCTTCGAGTTCTTCTTACTAACTTTCGAACTCGATGGTTCGTCGACATCCTGCACTCTTGTCTTTTTCGGCCTACCAGGTTGGCGATGTCTTGTGGGCGGCATGAGTGCCGTCATAGCAGGCCACATTTGTGGGCCGTTCATGGGTTGAATAAAATGTGAATACATCTGCATATAAGTCACCCAGTGATAGTAGGGATGCACGTACCTTTTCAATTCCACTCTCATTTTATTAATGCATGGAATAGAGTGGACACAAGGGATTCCGGTCAACTCCCATCTGGTGCACTCGCGCACACCCATATTCATGTCGACCTTGTATTGTTCGTAACCGTTGCTGACCTCAAATCGTGCATCACCTGCTAACTGAGCACTCCAATTTCGAGCTGAAATTTGTAGATCCTTAAACTTTTTCTTTATCCGGGAACATAGAATGTCTGTTGATTGGGCCATCTTCTCAAACTTTTTGACAATTGGAGTCATCAAATCCTTTCGTATTGTCTCGAACATGGTGATAATCAGTTTGTCTCTGGCAGGCAATAGAACTGCATTGTATGACTCCGACAAATTATTTAAGTCTATATCGCACTTAGGGATCGAAGAGAATGCATAACTAGCCCAATGTCTAGGCTCTTCCTTTCGAAGCCATGCATGGGCTTCCGAGTTCAATTGAAATATTTTTCTCATTTCTATTTCGAAATGATGCTGGGTGGGAGCCCTGGCCGCTTTCCACATCGCCTCTCTGTACTTTTTGCCCTGAAAGAGACTTTTGAAATTTAGATACATATGTCTTAGGCAGAAGCGGTGTTCGGCGTAAGGAAATTCGGTCTCAACAGCATTCCGCAACCCCTGATATTTGAAATAAAAACTGAGTCAAAATTAGCAACAATATAATTATCTAACAATTGAAAATGAATTATATTTTTTGACGATCCGAAATAATTGTCCAGTTCTCGCCCGATCTCATATTCAGGTCTTGCTTCAAAATTCTCAAAAACCACGTCCATGTATCCTCGGTTTCTTTTTCAACGTTGGCAACGACAACATGATATATTCCATCGTTGCCATCAATACTGACGGCCGTGAGTAATTGGCCGGGACACGAGCCCTTTAGATGGCAACCATCCAAATAGATGACAGGGCATCCGTGCTGCAGCAGACCTGCCTTGGAAGCACACATGCACATATATACTCTTTAACATATCATTAAAGTACTTCCTGTATCGTAAATATGTACTGCTAATGTGCTGCCCGGATTTGATCTATATATTTCTGATGCGTACGACCAGACTAGTTTGTACTCTTCGTCGCCATCACCTTCGTTTAGTGTTCGGGCTATGCTCCTTGTTCTTTTGGCAATATCATGCGTCATATTAACAGTGAGATCTTTCTTGACTGTCTCGATGATGGAAGGGATAGCCCACATAGGTTGACTTCTAAATCTATCAAGATAATGAGTTGCAAGATTTTTTGTTATAGCATTTCGATTCTCAACTACCCTTGCACATTTGTGAGAATTGACCAAAGTCTTTATTTGATAGATCTCCTCGTTTTTAATCTTTGATGCATGCAGTTGCCAAGGACATCCGTCTGCGCATCTAACTGTCAGTCGCTTAGTGTCACTTTGGACAAATGTGATGTCGAAACCCTCTTTCAAAGAATATAGTTCTATTTCTTTTTTAATTTCTTTTATATAACTATATATTCTTCCCAAACAAAAATCCTATGAGTTTTCTTCACATACCGGTAAGTTTTCCACCTCATCAACGTCCGATCCAATCGGTGTTCGTAGCTCCTCGTCTAGAGTTACAGATGTCGAATACGCCTCAATTTCTTCATTATTAGTATGCGAATTCCAATCCATATCAACATCAAAATTTCTTTGCTCATTTAAATCGATAAATCTTCTTGGATCCATTGTCTACAAAAAAATAAAAATAAATAATAATTCTGAAATAATAAATTTGTAGATAGTAGCAAAATAATTAAAGGTGAAATACACATATTAATAATTACTATAAAAAAATATGGTTTGTCCTACGATTTTGAACTTTTAACTTCAGAAATTTGAATTTTGAACATTTCAAATAACAACATTTCAACACCTACCACAAACAACAACATTTCAACAATTCCACAATTCAACAAATATAAATTTCAAATAACAACATTTCAACACTTACCACAACACAAATTATGGATTGTCCTACGATTTTGAACTGACAACTCTAACTTTGTGTTCCATCTTCTTGGAAAACAAGTTTTTGTTTATGAAATGTATTTAATCCCTCAAACAGAGCAGATCATTAAATTGAAGCATTAAACAATTCGAAATAGGGATCTCATTTCAATCGTTGCACGAGGACAAGAGGCAGAGGCGTAAGATTTTCTTTGGTGTCTACAAATTCTAAGCAGACAATTTGACTATCAAACAGATCAACCTCAAATCTCCATCTTCTACAAAAAAAAAAAATTCATATCTCGAAAATGGATATTGCAAGATATTCTAACTAAACGATCACATGCATTGAGCAAGAAAAAAAAAAAAAAGAGGCTAAAAACAAAAGAAAGACAGCATGTAATGCAGAGTGAATGCATCAATCGAAATGCATATTTCTATGCAGGATTTAACTTACTCCGGTGGAAATTCAAGGTGGAGAGTTTTCTGAACTAGCACAGCAAATATTCACTTGTCTGTGCGTTGGAGAATGATGTCGGCGGGTACCCGCGTGAAGGGTAAGGAATCGGCAAGCCTAGCCCAAGAGGTCGGTGTAATGAGAGTCGGAGTTGAGCGTAGCAGGACGAGTTGGGTTGGGCGTGATGGTGGTCGGAGTTGGGGGCGAGCTTCGGCGGCGAGGAGGGTTAAAAATTTAGGGATCTGCAGACAGATTTATGGTTAAAAATCGCGAAGGTGACACTGTTGTTAACGCGGGGGGTCGGCGGGTACCCGCGTGACCCCCCGCGTGAGGCGGGTACCCGCATCATTTGAGGCGGGTATCCGCTGCACCCTCTGCGGGGGGTAAGCGGTCCCCCGCAGAACTTTATTTTACACTTTCGATAGTTGAAGTTTTTTTTGCACTTTTCTCATACTTAAAGTTTTTTTATGCACTTAATCCTAATTATAAATTGCATAATTGATTAATTGTTCTGCCAGATATTTTGAAACTAATTGATATTATATTTAGTTAACATTGTCATTTTCAATGACTATTGAACAGCACACTAAATTGACTGTTTATTTATATTTTAGTTTAAGGCTGGTTAAATAATTTGATAGAAGATTAAATCAAACAATTGTTTTGACATTTCAAAAAAACCGAAATTTAAAATAAATAAAAAAAGAATAAATTTGACCAGGAAGGTCAAAGTCCACATCATTGTACCCACTTTTTGGGGGGCCAGCGGGGTTGTTGAGCGGGGGATGATGACTCGTGCAATAATGTATGCCCGTCCAAAATCCGATCCAGCCATTCTCGCCCCCACCGCTTGTCCTTCTCGTCGTCTTCTCCAATCAAGTTTTGCCATTTCAGTGTTGATTCTATAATTAGCCATTGTTAAGTATGGAATTGTCTTGCTTTCTTTCCTTGCAAGCGAAAGAGGGACAGCGATATTTTTCCCTTTTCGCCTACCAGAATCTGCCCGCCTCCCTTCCATTTTACTGTTTAGAAGAGTTTTCAGAGAAACTGTTTGTTTTTCGTTCTTCATGGGAATGCGGGCAGCTTGTTTTTAAGCTCTGTTTTGTTTGTTTGACGTATATTAGATTGTGTTGTAGAAGTTTAATAAAGAATAAAAGCCAACATCGTCGAGCTGCCGTTGGGATTTTTTTAATATCGTCGAAAATTGCTGTGAGTTTTGATGGGAATCTTGGTTGATGCTCAAGGAGTAGGAAAGGGAAGAAAGGGTTCATGGCGCTGTTTCCAGGGTTTGATTAGGAGGAAACAGGTGGATTCTGCTCATGTAAATTCGGGGGATTGTCAGCTGGCCAAGGAATTATCTGTTCCTCACCTTATTGCAATCGGTAGTTTAACTTCCACCTTATCGGAATGATCACTTTTCGGATTCCATTCAATACAATCGGCCATCGGATTCTATTTCCTTCTACTGGCTTGAGGAAATAATTTGGTTTTATCATAATTTCAGAGTAGCTCGTTTCTTATCCAAAAAAAAAAAGAGTGGCTATTTCCTAGTTTGATTCCGACTCATTTTTCTGATATGTTACATTTTCCCTTGTAATATTTGGGCCGACAATATTTGTTGTTTTCTGTTCCTGGGTTCTTGCAAGAGTTCGAAATTTAGTTGGTCATGCTGCATTTCTGAATATTATTTGCTAAAAAAATTAATGGAAATCTGAAAAGTTGTGCCCGAATGTAGACGTTGATTTATTTGCTGAAGTACATATCAATTGAATTAAAAAATTTCGCCTGCTTTGCTAAAAATACAATTATGCGACGATGTACTTTTTTCAGGAGTTGGTTCCACCATTGGCGCTGGCGTCTATATTCTAGTTGGAACTGTCGCAAGGGAGCATTCTGGACCAGCCCTTGCCTTTTCCTTCCTAATAGCCGGAATAGCAGCTGCTCTATCTGCATTTTGTTATGCAGAGCTTGCAAGTCGTTGCCCATCAGCTGGAAGTGCCTACCATTACTCGTACATATGTGTTGGAGAAGGGTAATTTCTATTGAGTTGTTGTATGCATGACTTATATTTATTATATTGAAAAAAAAATTCCTTTCTTTCCTTTGAAATAAAGGAAGAAGTCTTGCTAAGTGCTTGTATCATCCCTTCTTTTTTTTTTCTTTTTTTTGTACTTCGATAGTTAATAAGTTTGTACAGAGTAAGGTTCCTTTAACGTGATTAAATCATTGCCATTCAAAGGCTTCTTTTTCTATTTGATCTTCATGGATTTAAGAGCTTGTTTGTATAAAAAACGTTCTAGTTTGTTCTAAAACGACCGAGGTCAACTCGCTGTTCCCTTTGATTTTATATATAACTGATGTAATTTCTGTTTTTGCTTCCAGTGCTGCATGGTTAGTTGGGTGGGCTTTGATACTGGAATATACAATTGGTGGTTCAGCTGTTGCTCGTGGAATTTCCCCAAATCTGGTAAAAAGAACTTTTAATGCAGTTCAGGCTATCTATATGCATATCTAAAAAAGAAACAGTGGAACCAACTATTGGTGACGACCTCACTTTCTATATTTATTAAAATTTTCACTTTATTAATCCTTTGTTTCTGTCCAATTTTCTAGGCATTGCTTTTTGGAGGGCCAGATAGTCTCCCTGCTTTCTTAGCCCGTCAAACAATTCCTGGACTTAATATTGTTGTTGATCCATGTGCAGCAGTTTTAGTATTTATTGTCACTGGGATGCTTTCTATGGGAATCAAAGAGGTATTGACTGACTTGTTGAGAGAATTACTTTATAGTTATTTGTAATTTCTTTTTATATTTAAAAAATTTGACAGAGTACACGAGCACAAGCCTTTGTCACGATTGTGAACGTATGTGGAATGATATTCGTGATTGTTGCGGGTATTTATCTTGGTTTCAAATCTGGATGGGTTGGATATGAGCTTCCTACTGGGTAGATACTCCTTCCCCTAGAGTTTCTCTTCTGATAGCGGTTTTTTCATCGTTGAAAATAAAATTGTTGTGTTCCTACTTTTGAAACCCCAAAAAATGTAGATGTAGATTATCTAAGAACTATACTTCTGACAAGGAATGAAATTTATCTATTTGAAACAGATATTTTCCTTTTGGAGTCGATGGGATGCTTGCTGGGTCTGCGACTGTATTCTTTGCATATATTGGTTTTGACGCGGTTGCCAGTACAGCAGAGGAGGTAAATTTTTGTTAAAATTTATAAAGATTTTTAACTCGAGGTAAGTCCATTATAAACTCTATTTAATTTCTCAAGTAGGTGAAGAATCCCCAGCGCGATTTGCCGTTAGGTATTGCGACATCGCTGTCTATTTGCTGTGGATTGTATATGCTGGTGTCAATTGTTATTGTTGGTTTAGTACCATACTATGCAATGGATCCTGACACCCCTCTCTCAAGTGCATTCGCTAGTCACGGAATGCAATGGGCGTCGTAAGTATAATTAATTACTATGCTCGAGATTTTTAGTTAATAATTTTATAAGTGAAGAGGTAATGTCTGATTCACTTGTATTTGATTAAACCTAAAAAATCATTTTCTGCACATTTATCTTCTCATCTTTTATTCTTAGCATGAAGAAGCCACTCGAACAATTACATCTGCATGAGCTTCTCTGTTTCACTGTTCATCTCTCTCTTCTGCAACATCTTGTCTTTTTTCAGCAAAACACACACAAACTCTATTGCATTGTATTTAAAAATAATGAAATGGACTAAACTTCCCATCCCAATTCCTTTTTATTTCATTTCGAAGTCAAATTCCATTTTTAACCAATCACTACCTCAATGTAGTACTGCAACTAAAATATTTTGATGACTTTTAAATTCTTAACTGTTGTAAGTTTGTGGTTTCAGGTATATTATAACTGCAGGAGCAGTTACTGCTCTTTGCTCAACATTGATGGGTTCACTTCTTCCACAGGTAAATAAACTGAATCTTCTGGAGATTTCACTTTCTCACCTTTATCTGATTCTCCTCTATGTATTAAATATGTTTTTCATGCGTATTTTCTTGTCAGCCTCGAATCCTGATGTCCATGGCAAGAGATGGATTGTTGCCCTCTTTCTTCTCAGATATAAACAAAAAGACTCAAGTTCCTTTAAAGAGTACCATAGCAACAGGGATTTGTGCTGCAACCTTGGGATTTTTCATGGATGTTTCGCAGCTAGCAGGGATGGTAAGTGACTTATGAAGCAGGATATTTAGTCGCCACGTTCCTTATAGTGTGAACAAATACATTTGGGAGTGAATATTTAGGAGCTATAGATGAATTGCATCAATAGGGGTCTTTGTCTTTATAGGTATAGAAAATTGGTGCCAGTAATTCAGGTGTATCTTTTTAATGTAAGATGTTAACACGATACATCTTCAAAGTGAAGACCATAAGTGCAGTTGTCAAACTAATGTAGTTGCGATCCAAAAACGGTGCAAGGATGAAGTTACAGAATCCTCTTGTAATGCGTACTAGTCTTACACCTTGTCTAGATGAGGATTGACGGGGCGTCCATTTCACAAATTTTATATTTGTTACTTTTTCGTAGTTCAAATGGTACAGGGATACGGTGTGTTTGTTTTAGAAGTTGAAGAGTTTTTTTATTGATCAATGTATAGGCAATACTTTATATTTAATTTCAGATGCATAACTCTGTCGAGTATTACCAGTCAAAATATGTTTTACTTATCTAGTTCTTTAAGACTTGAATTTTTTATGTTTACCTCTATGTGCAGGTCAGTGTGGGCACCCTTCTTGCATTCACTATGGTCGCGGTATCTGTATTGATTCTCAGATATGTCCCACCGGATGAGGTTCCCTTGCCATCATCTCTCCAGGAATCAATTGCTTCGTTTTCTTTTGATTCTGAAAAAACTACCAAGGATTTAAGCACGGAAAACCTGGTGAATAACATCGACTCTCTGGTTGATAGCACAAAACCTTTGCTTGGTAAAGTGGATACATCAATTGAATTCTCTGCTATTGTGAAATGTCCTTCTCCATGCAGCTGTGAGTTTCTTAATCCTTAGATCATCTTTGGTTTCTATAAGTGCGCTTTCTAGATCTAATTAATTTAATATATTCTAAATTTTCGCGTATTCGTTACATTGTTTAAAGAAATTGTACAATAGATGCTTTGGTACCGTATTCTAAATAAATTGGTACCTTGACTATATACAGTCGAACACTTTTCCTGTTATGATTTTCGTGCTGAGGTTCAATCGGCTAAACACAGAAATGCTAACTTAATTTCAACTTATCACATTAATGAAGCAAAAATTGATCTGGGAGGATATCGATCAGTTTATTGGAGAAAAAAATTGTAGAGTCAGGTATCCCTCCATTGTGATATGTACGAAGAATCAATTTGATTTTGTGCAAGCGCGAAAACTTGTAAAAGAAGGATTCATTTCTTCTCTTATCCTTTCTAACTTTAGCTTTTAACCCCAAAAGAAAAATATGTCGCAGTTCTTTTTTATTTATTATCTCCCATTACAAATAGTTATGCCTATTCATGTAGTCCCACTTAAATATGCAGTCCATTTTGGAAGCTGTTAGTTATCATGTAGGCATCTGAAATAGTTGATGAATTCCAAAATAATGTGAAACAATGTTAAGAGTTTCCACTGTCAAGAGCAAGGAAAAGAAATGGAAATATGCCTCACTTTTCCTGTCTCCCAGCTTGAAGATATGTTATTCGTTCTCTAATAACAGTTCCTGGAAGTAGAGATCTTAGATATGATAGATTCTTCATGACTCTTGCTTTTCAACCATTTGAACAAGACGGTCAAATGAAGATTGTTACCTTACAGAATGTTATATTCACTTAGTTTTATTGTCATTCTGCGAAGTATGACGCCGCTTTGATCCAAGTGTTCATGAAACTGAATTCATGGAAAAGTCGATGTCTTATAGGTATCTTTATGTGACGTGGGTAGCATGTGTGTTTTTGTTTTGACATTATTGATACTCTTCATTCATTGCCTACTGTTATAGCGTATTGATCAGTAAATCAAAGCACTTTGTGACATTTTTGGTATATGGTACCACATGAATTTGGGATCGTTCTTCATAAATCCTTAGTTCATATATACAGATGTTGGTCTGAATAGTATCTTCTCTATGTCAAACTCATTTATTGTGGTTTTTTCTCTATTTTGTTTCTGGGTTTGTTTCTTCTAAATTGTAAGTTCTTATCTGTTTAAATAATTGCAGACATGTCAAAAAAGAATAACAGACGTAAAATTGCTGGCTGGACTATAATGTTTACATGCGTTGGGGCTTTTCTCCTGACTTATGCAGCCTCAAGTGTAGGCCTTCCTAGGTCGGTTGTATTTTACTATGTTTATCCTTTCGTACTTTAGCTAGATTCTATAAGCCAATAGATGCAATTCAAATGTATTTTTTCAATATAAGAAAATTTTCAGATTTATAGGCTAATCTGAAAATGATCAATAGACGTTCTAACTTATCATATTTATTACTGTATAATCTATATAAACTTAAAATTTTGGAATAGAAAAATTATAGTTCGACTTCCTTGTTATTAAGATCGAGATTTTCCTTTTTGATATATTTTTTCCATTACTTGTACCTTCCTTTTAGTGGAGATTTTGACGTAATTCTCTTTAGTATAAGTTTTAATTATGGCTTGTTTTTCATGTGTATAGGAACATTTTTGTAGTGTAGACGGCATTTTTTTCTTCAAATGAGGACCACAATATACTTCTGAAAAAAAAAACACTTATATTTGAATTTTATGTTTTCTTGACAATTCCAAGTTTTTCCTAAATAGTTTTTCGATTTCCTAAGCATCGTTCCTGGGAGTCTCTACTATTTCTCTTTGTCTTGCCTTCAAATACTTACTTACTTGGACATTTGTTATTGGTTTACCAGCTTTGTGCGATATTCAGTTTGTGGAGTTGGTGGCTTTATTCTGTTATCTGCTCTCATAGTGCTGACATATATAGACCAAGATGATGCAAGGCACAACTTTGGGTACACCGGAGGTATGCTCTTAAATAGATTTAACAGACACTGTGATGATACTTTATAGACTACAATGTTAAATTCATGCTTCTGCATAACTAATAGTTTATGAAGTGGACAAAAGTCATGATAATGATCGGCATACAAGAAATTCTGTTGCATCAGCACTATGATAGTGGTGCACTAATGGGAGATTTTGCTATAAACTTATAGTTAAGTGTGGTGTGGCACCCTCCAATCTACTTCTGTGCTAGCAGCCTAATTATGCTAAACGGTGCTAAATTGGACTATTGGAATATGTTTAATTATCTCAAACCTGGGTAAACCTTTTCGCATGTGGAAGTTGTTTTGCTTTTTTCTTTCGGGTATGTAAATTTTGTTTTATTCTTTGATTTCATGTATGTTGTTTTGCATTTTCTTCTTTTGGGTATGTAAATTTTTGTTTTATTCTTTGATTTGGTAGAAAGTTATAATTGAAAGTTTTCCAATTTGTTGTGGTTCTTGATTTTGGAAATTCAATTTCAAGTGATGCCACATCATTTGTGGGATGTGTGCTCATTCTTTCGAATGTGGAAGTTTTTGCAATTGGAATTCAAGTATGAACTAGACTTTGTATTGAGATCTCACTTAGGACATGGCCCCTCATACTTTTGGTTTAGGCACGGCCTACCATTTTTTATTTGGTTTAACTTGATATAGATGTGGCCAACAAAAATATGATTACTAAAATATTGTTCATCTAATTATGCATTTTTTTCTCTTTTCGCGTAGGCTTCATTTGCCCATTTGTTCCTCTGCTACCTATATTATGCATTCTCATCAATGTCTACTTGCTGATCAATCTTGGGTAAGTATTCTGGTTAGTTTTTTAATTTTTTCATATCCAACTTTTCTGGCGAGAGATTATCTGATATAATATTTTCTAAGATTTACCGCTTGAACAAAGATCCTCCCTTACAAGGGCTCCTAACTCTCTAACTGAATAAGATTCTTCTTAGATGATCAGTAATTGTTGCCTTCCATTAAACTGTATTCTCAGTGTCCTTAATAGCTCTAAACCCGCTTTTAAAGACAATTATTTGAAGAATTTTAACTTCCATCAACATCCGGAATTTTGATCTTAAAAAATAATCCTCTCTTATCTCATGTTAAACTCTTGAACTATGCACAAGTCACAGGATAATAGCTTCTTAACAATATCTCAGAAGCATAAATAATGTTTCATCTTGTTTAAATATGAGTATGGCACTTAAAGCCAGATGTTCCCACTGACTGTATTTTACTGATATGAAAATAGAACACAATTCTTGGTGCATTTATTTGTTCATGAAGATCTACTGTCAACCTCTTGGATATTACTTATTTTGGATATGCATATTATGAGATTTTAATTATACACATTTTTTTAACTGTTGCTTCCATTTAAAACATGATTGATGAACCACGTCATTTTTCCATCTTAAGAACTCTTAAGCATAGTAAATTTGGGATTTATATTGTTCTAAACTTGTAAGTACCAACTGTCAGACCTGCTACATGGGCCCGTGTATCTGTATGGCTGCTCATAGGAGTGCTGGTTTACGTATGTTATGGACGAACTCGTAGCTCGTTGCAGGATGCAATATATGTGCCGACTGCCCATGCTGATGAGATCTATCGCCGATCGGCCAATTATTTGGCCTGATCTTTCGGCAGAAAATTGCAGTGCCAAGTCTCAAGTGAGTGGATTTATTTGTTCTTAAAATTTGCTGTAATCTTATTTAAGAAATACAGCTTTGTGTTATAAGTTGAAAATATGCAGCCAGTTGGGTATTTATTGTTCAATGTATATATATAGAAGTTTCATTGAAAGATTTTTATTTTTTATTTTTTTATTTAATTTGGCTAATTTGGTATATTAGTATGGATTCAATCATATTTGTTTGTCATTATAAGATTGCTCTGATGCAATATGAAACTAGATCTAGATGATTAAATTTTAAAAATTTGCCGTCTTTTTATTCCGTCCGTTTACTCAATGATATATTGAAAGAGTTATATTAATTATTGCAAAAACAATCATAGACATGATTAATGATACGGGCGTCACTATTAATGTTTCCACTCCACATATGACTTCTAAAATTTAACTTGAATTGCTACCTAAATCATCACATGCGTATCATATTCATAGTCTACGCGAATAAATTAGTAGATAAATTTTCAAAATTTTTTTGAGTATTTTTACTTCATAATAAATGTAAATGTAGATAATTTTATTAGCATAAGACTATAAGTAATAATATAGTACAAAAATAATAAAATTTTTGGGAAATTATCAATTTTAACCCTGTACTATACACGTTGTTTCAATTCGGCCCATGTACTATAAAAACCGGCAAACCGAACCCTGTACTTTGATTCTGTTATCAGTTTTGACCTTCTATCAACAATTTCATTAAACACTCATTGAAAAAACTAACAAACGATCTTGGATTCAGTTGAATTTTTTACCACATGCTCACTACTTAATGAGAAGATAATCTAGAAATTTTCGTGATTTTTTAACATATGTACGATTTATTGTAATTTTATTTTAGTATTATTTAAAAATATTATAATAAATCATACAAGTTTTAAAAAATTACGCAAATTTTTGTATCATTTACTCATAATATGGTAAACATCTGAAAAAAGTTTCAAATAAATCTGGTATTCTTTTAAATTAATCTCAGTTTCTTCTTTACTTTATAAATTAATTTTTTAAAAAAATACCAAACAACATTTAATTTATTTGAAAACTTTTCCACATGTTCAACCTATCATGGGTAGATAATATAAAAAGTTTCGGGATTTTATAAAATTTGTATGATTTATTATAATACTTTTATAAAATACTAAAATAAAATTTTAATAAATTGTACATGTGTTAAAAAATCACGAAAATTTCAAGATTATCTTCTCATTAAGTAGTGAGCATGTGGTAAAAATTTCAACTGAATCCAAGATCGTTTGTTAGTTTTTTCAATGAGGGTTTAATGAAATTATTGATAGAAGGTCAAAACTAATAACAGAATCAAAGTACAGGGTTCGGTTTGCCAGTACAGGGGCCGAATTGAAAAAACGTGTATAGTACAGGGTTAAAATTGATAATTTCCCTAAATTTTTTTATTTAATTTGAGATTGCAAGAGTACAATTTAGTTTCAAGTGGAAATAAAATAAAATAATTTAAATTATTATTTTAATTCCTAGCAGTGAAAGAGAACTGAGGACACTAAACTTCAGAAGACTTCGTTTTCCCTCCATTTTGCACTCTCTCCCGAATCCCGCCACTCTCTCAATCTCTGGGGTGTCTGCGTTGGTGTAGGTTGATCGTCGTTCGAATCAGCTTCCAAGACGATGTTGTGGGTTGACAAGTACCGTCCCAAAACCCTAGACCAGATCATGGTCCACCAAGACGTCGCTCAGAACCTCAAGAAATTGGTCTGCAATTTCCGCTTTTATCTGACTCCATTGTCATTTGTATCCCTTCTCTATTATCATGCTTTTCTGATGTGTTTGTGCAATTCTGCCGTAGGTTACGGAGCAGGACTGCCCACATTTACTCTTCTATGGACCTCCCGGCTCAGGAAAGAAAACCCTAATCATGGCCTTAATTCGACAGATGTTCGGACCTAGTGCGGAGAAGGTGTTTTTTTTTTTTTTGTTTCATGCCCACGTTACGTTGTTTGGACTTATTTTCAGAACGAACGTCGGGGTATCTGCGTATTCATCTTGTTCCAATGAATCGATGATTTTTCTATTTACTCCTTTTTGTCTCGGTTGTACTGGAAATTCCTTTCGTCTTAAGCCATGACAGAATTTTAACCTTCCTTTTTGTGAAAAGAAAGGACGACACAATCTTTCGAATCAGAATTTACCCGCTAAATCAGCTAAAACACACATTTCTCACCTTCTTCCGTTTTAAACTATATGTTTAATTTCTTATGTGTGTGAATTCAACAACCGTGGTGTTGTGTTATAGTGTACTTAAACATCAATGCTGTCTGTCTTACTTTACATATCTTTCACAAAATTTTTACGTTCTTTTTTCTTGGTTATGATACAAACTGTTTTTTTTTTTTAAATTGCAGGTGAAGGTGGAGAATAAAACATGGAAAGTGGATGTAAGTTACACCAGTTAACACTTCTGCTTCCCGCATAAATTCATGAGATATTATCTATTATAGATGAAAGGATAAGTACATTTTTCATGTTATTTTAAAGTTGGTTGCAGATTGAGAGACATCTTTTCCCCAATAGTGTTGTTTTTTCGTTTGATACGTGAAGAATATAAGTATTAGATTAAAGAAAGAGGGATCCCAGGCATCTGGCTGTTTTGATCATGCTGAACAATTATTTTGGTAGCTTATCATGTGATTGGTTATTTTGACAAGTTTTCTTTTATATCTATTTGCCTTCTTTGCTTGCAAGAGCAACATTGGAAAAATTGAATGCTACTGTGTGTTTGAGAAGAGCATTGGTCAGAAAAGTTTCAGCAGTCTGATCAGTCTCAAAGGATTATTTTTAATTATAAATAATTTTTTTATTAGGTATCTGTGGAGATTTATTCTATTAGTTCTTCAGAAGTCATTTTTTGGTTGAAATTTTGGAACTAACCCTGTTACAGAGACATTTGTATTCAGTTGTGGACATCTTGATTTAAGAATTATGAACTGTTTAGTGCCGAATGAACTTTAGATTTCTGTAGTTTCATTTTCTTATGTAATTCTTTTGTCTTGGCTGGAATATATATGATTCCATAACAGGCTGGAAGTCGAAGTATTGATATAGAGTTGACAACATTATCTAGTGCAAACCATGTGGAATTAAATCCCAGTGATGCAGGTTTTCAAGACAGATACATTGTTCAAGAGATAATAAAGGAAATGGCAAAGAATAGACCAATTGACACAAAGGGAAGAAAAGGATATAAAGGTACTTGTCTTCATTAAAATCAATAAACTTTCTTCAACTATGACCTTATATGTGCAAATGCGTGTACATTGATAGAGGAATACATATTGACCATATGTACATGTTTTGTGGGAGTGTGGGCATTCATATAGTCACATTCTTACTGGCATTATTTAATAAGATGGAAACACCGTTTACAGTGGGGACTTCTACGTTAAAATCTGATCAGAGGTCATAGACAAATTTTAGAGAGGCTATAAACATTTGATTTATACAAATTTAAGATTGAAGCAGGAATAAACAGATCATGAAAGGTCTAAATGGAATAATTTTTTATTCCCGCATAAATAGTTCAATGCCTTTCCAGACTATGCTTTATCTCCTCATACAATAAATGAATCAAGGAAGAGTGAAAGATTTCAATCTAAATTTGAACAGAGTTCCCTATATATTTTAGAAATGGTGATTGTCGTTTGCTGTTACTTTTACATGTCAAGTACTGATTATGTGTTAATTCTACAGTAACCGATGCTCTCTGAAGACTGTATCTCTTTTTTGTATACTCTTCATGAGATTCCGATAAGTATTATGCCAGCAAATGCCTTCCTTGAAGTCAGAATACTGCGTATCAGAATGCATTGTGTTTCATGGAGAATAAATCTTTGTCTAGCAAGATATAGATAGATACTAGGAAGAATTCTTCAGGAGTTGGAGAGTGTCTTCTTGTTTTCTTAACAAATTAGTTTTTTTTTTTCTCTCTAGGTTTTCCTTTGGAATTTATATAGCTGTATATTTTCCTCAATGCCTGACTATTTTTTCATTTTTTGGCTGGACTCTTATTGAATGCTCTTGCTTTTTTTTGTATTTTATCTGGTTTATGAATTCGAACTATATTTGCCAAATTTTAAGAGTTCTTTCTTTCTTGGTCGTCTTGCACTCTATATTTTACTCATCTTTGCTTAGAATAGTTGTGAAGTGCCTCTTACTTCCTAGAATGGTGAAACGTGGGATAAATCTATTAGAAGGATTTCATGGTTCATTTTAGTTGTCAGCTTTCTTGAGTTTCTTTTGATGATGGATTTTTTCTCATGGTATAACAGTGTTAGTTCTCAATGAAGTTGACAAACTCTCAAGAGAAGCGCAGCATTCTCTACGCAGAACAATGGAGAAGTATAGTTCTTATTGCAGGTTAATACTTTGCTGTAATAGTTCGTCAAGAGTTACGGAAGCCATTAGGTCTCGATGTCTTAATGTTCGGATTAATTCACCGACAGAAGATCAGGTTCAGTTTTTTGTTTTTGTTTCTTTGAAAAAAATATTCAGTAAATGTGAGTTCATAGCATACTTAATTACAGTTGGATTACATTTCTATATCTCCTTGTTTTCTGATAATAGTCTGTTAACTGCTGTTTGTATGCGGAAAAGAGAGAAATGTGGAAAGATAATTAAAATTGCCCTGGTAGTATTTGTGCCCACTGCATGTACATCAGACAGAGTACATGTAACAAGCACTACTACTGAAATTGTTTCTTTCTGACTTCTAATCAAATTAACTTTTGACAAAAAAAACTGAATTTAGCTTAACTCTATGCATCTATGATCTCCTCATAAATTAAATGCCTTTGTGGAGTACTCATTCTTGGGTCCTGCTTATCCTGACAGTTTACATATAAATATTTTTTGTAAAGTTGCAGCAATCCCACTTATTAAGATGGTTTTGGAGGCAAAGAAAACAAATTGAGAACATCTAATTTTTAGGATAAGCCAATAAAAAGATCCTACGAGTCGTTGATAAGTCAAATTCATGGTTGTGTCTGATAACATAAACATGGGTCTGACACCCTCTTATTTCTCAACTACGTATGTGTGTTTTATAATTTTCTGACACCTACCCAACACACCAGGACATTTTAGAACATGGGTGTAAACTTTTGTAGGTTGTGAAAGTAGAAATTGTAGAGTATTTTGATGGAAATTAAATGTTAGGACCAAAATTGTCTTATTTATGTTAATTCACTCTTAAAAAAAAAAAACAAAACCACAAAAATTCTCAAAGGTTAAAAGGTAACAAGTAAAGTTGTAGTTGACCGATGAACACATCAAAAGTTTCTTTTTGAGTTGTCATTAGATTTGAGCTATTGCTGAATGAGATTCTTAACTCCATGCTGCCTACTATGAGCTTATGGATGAATTTTTCTTTGTATTTCTACATTTGATAGTCAGTGGTGCGATCTTTGATTGAATGATACATATTTTCTCATTGCAAACTTGTATATTCTTAGTTAATCTCTCGTGGATGGTATAGTTTTGGCTTTTTATAGTAAAACCCATAGTGCTGGAAGTAGTTAACCGTTGTCCGGCATTTGCTTCCATAGTTCACTTTTCCAGAATCCTAGCTTTGCTTCCATATATATCTCTAGATGAAAGGCTTTGAATTAATTTTAAAGACCATAAACCTTTCCCATGATATAATTGAAACAGATCATGAGGCACTATATTATACACAATGTTCCCCAATTTTTATTGACGAATCCATTATCTCTTTCCTTGCTGGATGAAATACTCTCACAGTTAAATAGGAAAGTAGAAAGATGTTATTTTTCTTTATCGTGATAAGGTCTTTTTCATGCTTTTTTTTTGCTTTTGAATTTGGGTGATTCAACTTTTATGAATTTGTGTGATGCCCTTCCAGATTGTTAAGGTGTTAGAGTTTGTGGGGAAGAAAGAAGGACTGCAGATTCCATCTGGATTTGCTGCTCGTATTGCTGAAAAATCAAATCGAAGTTTAAGGAGGGCTATATTGTCTTTAGAGACTTGTCGCGTGCAACAGTTAATTTCTACCATGTCCTTTTCATTTGATTCCCCCATCGTACAATATTTTTCTTTTGTTTCATAGAATTTCAAATATTTTATTAGTGCTCTTTCTTTGCTTAGGTATCCTTTTAGTAGCAGTCAAGTCATACCACCAATGGATTGGGAGGAATATGTGGCCGAGATATCATCTGACATAATGAAGGAGCAGAGCCCTAAGAGGTCATTCCATACTACTTGGTGACATAAATGTTTTGTTGATATCGGCCCTAAGTATGCAAAGTATCTTTCTGATGTGCACTTGCTGAAAGTTATCAACTTTCTGAACCAATACACTGATTAGGAAATCAAATAGTTGTCTTTATTGATTGCGACCAAAGATTACTAAGAAATTCGAGAATTTGCTATCTCTCCCTGAGAAGTTCAAATTCAAAATGAAATTCTCATCCCTTATTCCTCGTATCATTTTTTTTATTAATTCCTTATTAATACTTTGAGCATTCTGTTAGAAATATTTAGGTTTATTTTAATTGTTCATGTTTTATTTTCATTGGGGACGGGTAAAAATGGAATAGGCATTATAATTCTGTTAGAGGGGTATATTATGTGGGGAAGAAGGGGAAGAGGGCAGGGGAAAAAAACTGGGGAGTGAGAGAGAAGCAAATGCTCTCAAATTCCTCTGCAAAAGTTGGTGTTGGCTGGGGATTTTTCTTGTCTTGTTTGTTGGTGGATTTTCTGGAATTGAAAATATTAAGATACCTAACATTGGTATCAGAGCAACTTCCTGGATGATGGCGGGGAAGAAACAATCACAAGCGGCTCTGGGAAAATCCACGGTGAGCGATGATCAACTCGCTCAAAGTGAATCGTCGACTCTCTAGCCGACGCGGTGCATTCCGCACCACTGAGGCAGTGGGATAAGGGGAAGCAGAAGATAGACACCGAACCCACAGGACAATCAAGTTGTCAAGGGGAGGCGTCCTGGGGAAGAAGTGGAGAAGAAAGGTGGAAGGGAGAACACCTGAATCGACAATTGAAAATGCTTGTTTTCACCGATGAAGATCCAGATGACTGGATTTTCAGGGTTGAGCGTTTCTTTACATTCTAACCTGATGGGATTCGGGGTGCCAACCGTGACACTCTAATCACATTTGCAGAAGCTAAACACAGAGGAGAGAAACACGCTGAAGAAACGATGAAAAACAGAGGAGAATATCAACAGAAAATGGCGTAAATGGCGAGAAATGATACCAGGCGAAGTGGGAGGTGGGTGAGTCGAATAATACTCAGAGAACGCTGTCTGGATTGTAGGGAATTCTTGCCGGCCGGTAGACGTCAGATTAGCGCTACATCGGAAAAGCTTCTTCCCGCAGAGAGAGCTCTAGCATCGGACACAAGCCCTGTATCAATGTTTCTTCCACAGAAGAAACCGGCGGTGAAGATGGGTGGTGAAAACCCGAAGCTGGCTGAGGAGTCGAAGTCGGCTCTTAGCGCATGACTTCTCGAAGAGAAGACAACAGCCTTTGGGCGCAGGCTTCGCCGTCTCCCCCGATGTCCACTCATGGGCAGAGAGGAACGAAGGAGCGACTAAGAGTGTTCCCGAGTAACCCAGACTCGGAACACAATTTCTGGTGATTCCACTGGTGCCGAGCATCGCCTGTGGAAGAGCACCGACGAGAAGCCACCAAGGCTCTCTGGAGATGAAGAACACTTCACTCGTTTCCAAATATTCATATAATAACAGACTTTTCTAAAGTTTTTCAATGGAGGAGGGAAAGCTTAAATACAGAGAAGGAACAATCGGGAAAGAAGAAGGAAGAAGAATGCTCAAAGAGCCGTTGGGCCAAATATGACCGTTGGAGGCTTCAGGCGTTGGCTTCCTTCGCATTCTTTTCAAAATCAGATGACTCTTTAGGTAAGGGTTCTTTTTTTTGGGCTTTTAGTTCTTTTTCCAGCGACTAGTTTCTCCATGCATGGACCTTCTTCTTGTCTTTTAATTTCTCTTGTCCATAAATCAATTCTTCATGGATGGGCATCTCCTCTTGGGCCTTTAATGATAGTCTTCAAGTGTGGGCCTATTTCTTCTTGGGCTTATGGGCTTCATCTTTATGGGCCAAGCAGTCTTTGCTCCTTGTTGTACGCCAACTGTTCATGAGCGTCCAACTTTTGATCCTTGCTTTTGACCATTCCAAGCCTTGAGAGGCAATTTTCCTACAACATTCCACAAGTCCATTAGATAAATAGAATAGATAAAATAAATATATACCTTGATTTGTGTTTGACGGATCGGGGTTGTGGGCATATCACAACCTTTGTCCGAATAGGAGAAGATTCACTGGGTGGCTGTCCATCTGAAGGGGGAGGCGCTGACTTGGTTCCAATAGGAAGAACGCCGACGTCCATTCCGCAGCTGAATGGATTTTCGGTTCCTCTTGTTGGAACACTTTCGTTCGTCCCTCGAAGGCATCTGTCAGAGCGTTTTCTGCAGTTTCGTCAGACTGGATCGGTGGGCAACTATAGACAGACCTGTGAGCGAACTGCTTCCCATTTTTTAGACGTGCTCGAGCACCTACTTGAGGCGCAATTTGTTACGGGTTTGGGTCCGACATCCGCGCCGAACTCCTGGTTCTTCGGCCGATCGGCCTCTGTCAGATAACGCAAACAGCACAAAGGGTTGAAGACAAATTTGTGCTGCTGCAAACCATTGGACCAGGCCCATGTGTGAGAGAAGATAAGCTGCCCAATCCCGATTGAACAACCCAATCACTGTTCCACTGGGTGACGGCTAGAAACACTCCAGCGAGCCCAACCCGAACGTGGTCTTCTTCCCCAGCGACATACGCAACGCAACCAGTAAAGTCGGCCCCTGCCAGTCCATCTCGTTCAGCGACTTCCTTCCGGCGAATGACATACTCGGAATTAATCTCGAGGAGAGAAAAAGGGCTATGTTACCGTTGCGATGAACGGTTTTTTCCGGGACATCGATACAAAGTTAAAAATCTCCTGGTGTTGGTTTGCCAAGAGGAGGAAGTGTCGGCCGATGAGCAGCAAGGCAGACATGAAGAAGCACAGAGGGAAGCCGACCAAACCGGGTCGCCCGAGCTAGCGCAACTGTCTCGGAATTCAGTCTTGGGTTTTTCTTCACCCGGCAGCAAGGCAGACAGGAAGAAGCATCGAGGGAAGCCGATCAAACCGGGTTGCCCGAGTTGGCGCAACTATCTCGGAATTCAGTCTTGGGTTTTTCTTCACCCGATTCAATGCAAGTAAAGGGGGAAAATATTCTCAATTCTATCTTGAGGACAAGTTGAAAGTTTGGGCAGCGGGTATTGTTAGAAATATTTAGGTTTATTTTAATTGCTCATGTTTTATTTTCATTGGGGAGGGGTAAAGATGGAATAGGCATTATAATTCTGTTAAAGGAGTATATTATGTGGGGAAGAGTGCAGGGGAAAAAAAATTGGTGAGTGGGAGAGAAGCATAGGCTCTCGAATTCTTATGCAAAAGTTGGTGTTAGCTGGAGATTTTTTTTTTTCTTGTTTGTTGGTTGATTGTCTGGAATTAGAAATATTAGGATACTTAACACATTCATTTACCATGCTGCCTTTATTAACATCTAATTACTAAAATCCCAATAAATGACTAAGCTTAAGAATCAACAATCCTTTCACCATGTACATCTAGCATAAGTGAGATAACCGGGGGGTCTATTATCCTTCCTATCACTTTCTTCATTCGTTGCTAATATAACCTGGTCTTTGAAAAAACCTAAAGTCTATCTGGTGGCATTAAAATATTTGAAACCTCTTCCTTTCATTGATTTAGTTAAATTTAAGAATAGTTAAATTAGAAACATGTTATTCTTATGTTTATTTATTTACCTTGGGATACCACATTTGTAAAGTGAATTGGTTATGGGGCTTGGTGCACGAGTTGTATGGGTTTGGTTCAACATGAAATCAAACTTCAATAGAAGTTAGAAGCTGGGAGTTGGTTAATGTCCGTGCAGTTTTTTGCATGTGTACTTGGAATTTACACGAATGTGGGCTAGTTTCTCGTCATAGAAACATATTATTACTTTATGCATCTATTTTCCAGTGATACTTTTGCAATGTCAAAAACAAAGGGAATTTTCTTCTTTTACTAGGAAATGAGTTGTATTAATCTCTATTAGAATAACGAGAACAGGAGTATAAGAAAAATTTCCCCATAAATGTGAAACAACGAAACACTTATGCTACAACTGTCAATTCAAATAGAAATGACCAACAATAAGGTATTACCACTCAAGATAACGCAATGCCTTCTGACCCAAAAAAGGGTAATTACAAGTCAAGATAATGCATTGCCTTCTAATTGGAATGAACCAAAAAGCGTGAATAATTTTTTAAATTCCTAGAAGTGTACGCTTATCAGGAACTATCATTGTATTCTCAGAATGTCTTGTGATCTTGAAACAAATTTTGTTAATTTGTTTTTCAACTTCGAATTTTTTTTTTTTTTCATTTTAAAAGATTATAAGAAACATTCTTATTATTTATTTGGTAGTTTTTCATCTTATTAATTAAGGAATACGATGGATTTGTGATAGTAAGTTAATTAATTAATGCAGATAGATATTTGCTTTTTTGAAATCAGTTGCTTCTTTTACTCTACGTACTCTGTGCATCCCTTAATTTACCATATAATATTAATAAAAGTGAACGATTTGTCAATTTCCAGATTGTTTGAGGTTCGAGGAAAGTTGTATGAGCTTCTCGGGAACTGTATTCCTGCAGAGATTATCTTAAAGGTATTCCAATATTAATTTACTAGATTTATAAAAGTTGTTCTGAAGTAAATATGTACTGTGGGTTCAGAGATTACTATACGAACTACTCAAAAAATTGGATGCCGAATTAAAGCATGAGATCTGCCATTGGGCTGCATATTATGTAAGTTTTTTCTTTTCAATTGTTATTTTTTCCCTTCTTGTTTTTTCCTTGTAAAAGGATCCATCCACTGGTTTCTGCATTGCGAGTCTCAAACTATTATTTCTATTTGCAATCAGCAGTGGTATATTCTTGTATTCATCTAAATAGATAGGTGAACAAAACATTAATCCCTGCCTAAAATTAACTTTCTTTTAGACAAAATATGTAATATTAAATTCTTATGTCCTGTATCTAGCTTCTTTCTATCTTTTTAAGAAAGGGAAAATAATTCTCCGAAGTACAATCCTCATTTTAAAACAAGAAAGTATCTACACCGAGCTGGATTGAGGTTTGTCTCGAGGGGAGAAGGAAGAAGACGTTGGGAAATTTTATAACTGTGATTGATTTAGCTTTTCTCTTTTTCATGGATGAAAATAGTTGTTCCTCAAATGATGGTAGGAAGCATTGATACTGAAGTACTAGATTGGGTTAAATATAGTTAGGGATATATATATCACAAATCTATAAATTCAATAAAATAAAAGCCATTTGTTTGTTCAGGGATTTTAGCCTACACTATAAGATTATGGGCTGCCCTGCTAGCTGCAATATATACAATAAACTTGAGGATAAGAGAGACAAGAATTGAAATGGGATTGAGTTATTTGTAGAATACTACTGAACTTGAAAAGGGTGATTCGTAAAGTATTGTTTGGCCCTGAGATCTGAAATTGAGCTCAGATGTACCAACAATTTTAATGAACATTATCTTCTGATTTCACTAATTGTTTACTCAAATTTGTATTTGCAGGAACATAGGATGCGCCTTGGACAAAAAGCCATCTTTCACCTGGAAGGTAATTAGATGACTCAAGGAAATACAACGCTCATCAACTGCTCATTCTTTTTGTCTACGCATAATTTAGCCTTAAAACGTTTACTTATTTACACTTGTTATCATACTGATGAAGCAAAATGTGAGGCTTCGCATGTTATACGCATATTGCTAGTTGTCTGAATTGACTGACTAATGCTTGTATTGATAAACAATTTTCAGCATTTGTGGCCAAATTCATGAGCATATACAAGACGTTCCTCATATCGACATTTGGGTGAACATCCGTTCGAGATTCCGGGCGATGGTTGTTGACAGTGTTTCAGGGAAATGAAATTGTTTGTAGCTAGTTGCTATCTTTCATTTTTGTATCTTGAATTAGCTTCTTGTATTGAGGGAAAGCCTCGTGTGTTCTGATGCGTCTGATTTTAGGCTCAAGAGTTTAATGAAATTATGTTACAAATTAAGGGCATGACAGCAATTGACGATTGTTTATCAGTTTAATAATTATAAGAGATCTAAAAAAGAGGATTATAAAACCCTAACAGCCTGGCCCTCCCGCTCCAATTTTATTTGTCGTTATTCGTTAGATCGTTACGAACGAGGGGGCGTTCTGATTGTATCAAGCTTGTCCGCCATTTCATCTCTCCCTTTGCAAACATCGGGAAACCTTGTATCGGTATCGATCTGCCATGGACTCTTCTGCTCTCTCATTATCATCCTCCATTTCCATTTCCTTTTCCAATTCTTTGCACGATCTAACTTCCACTTATCGAATCCCATGTCGGTTGTCTTTCAGAGGTGTTAACTCCTGCAGAATCTTCGCTGTCTCTGACTCTCCCAATGGCTTCGTTCCCCACTCTGCTTCCGAAGGGGTTAGTTTTACTTTTACCATTTGTTTTTTTTGTATTATGCGAATTTTGTTCTTCTTTGGACTGTTTGTGCTATTTTCTTTTTCCTGAATAAGAACTGCGGTGGTCGCGGATGGGTGTTATTTGATGTGTATCAGGCAGTAAAGTATTTTTCGATTGCCAATTCTCTAATGTTTTTTTTTCCTGATGATTTCTTATTTTCTTTACGATTGTGTTGCTTTCGGCTTGATGATCAAATTTATTAATTTCGTTGATCATTTGTTTAAATTGCTGTCTAAGATAAGTGATTCCCCCCCTTTTTTTATAGCAACTTCTGAAGGTGTCTCCAATTGTAGCTCCTCTGGAATGCATTTCTGTAGCTGCTTTCGTTAATCAAATCTCTGATCTTATTATGCTTATTAGGATTTAGACGTTTGTTTGCATTAGATGTGTTTACAGTTTTTGTTCCTGATGAATGTCGTAAGCCAACATATGGGAGGCGTTAGAAAGATTACTTCAAACCTTGATCCTAATTATTACTATGCTCATACTTTTGATCAAGCAGTAGTGTCATTGACCACGATTTTCATCATTTTTGTGTTCATTTTCTTTATTGGCTATACATAGATAAATTTAGGGGAAAAAAACGGTGCAGATTTAAGTAAATTAAGTTTTTTTTTCAATTATTATTTGCCTTAAAACTATTAGATTTCAGAATGATAGTTTCTAATTATATAATGATAGCCAATAAAAGGGAAAAGACAAGGAGAAGACAATTGTCCAAGTGTCAAAAGATCCCACCCAAAAATTCCTATCAACACATTAGAGGAGGGCGATGCAAATAACTTGAGGGAGATCATCTATCTTGATAACTTTTTTTGGGTCAGAATTACATTTTTAAGAGAGAATTTAGTAACGTAATTCTTGTATTTGTGTTTTTATCATCTCTATGCTTGAATGAACATTTCAGCTGTTAAGATATTATCCTTGATGCACCATGATAATGTCATTGAGTTTGTTTTCTCCTTGAAAGTTGGCCAATTTTTAGATAACTTTCAAGGTACCAATTTTTGGTCATTATTCTTATTCAATCCAAGGGATTATTGTGATTGATTCTTCGAAATTATTCAATCAATGGACTAAAAAATTACGTATGCAGAGACGGATTCTTCTGACATTGTGTGTTATGAATGGAATTGTAATGTGCAGGCAAAGCCAAATTCTTCTGGGGATGTTCATAGACGTCTAAGCAGTCTTGAATCTCTGTTTTGCTATGACAAGGCTATTCCAGAGGAAAGGATTGAAAAGCCTGTTGGAGTATCAATAGCAGAGAAAGTTATTGGAGATAACGCCAGGTGCAGCGATTGTCAAGCTAAAGGTGCCGTCCTTTGCACCACTTGTTCTGGTTGTGGTTTATATGTCGACTCAATATTGGAAAGCCAGGGCATTATCGTGAAAGTTCGCTGCTTAGGTAAATCACTATGGTTGCATACAATGTTTTTTTAAGCATGGACAGAACCCTTAAAACTGTTGTTGTGTAGGTTGTGGTGGAAGTGGAAACATCATGTGTTTGGAGTGCGGTGGCCGAGGTCATCTCGGACACAAATGATCAGGAAAATTTGATCGTCTTTGTTAAAGCTTTTTTGTAATTTTCTACGCCTCAATAGTCGATGATAATGGTAATTTGACTCTAAAATATTGTCTAGTTTTACATGAAAATTTGAGTGCACATAAGTTTCCTGTTATACAATTCCAGTGTCATAGCACCAATCAAGCTGTGTGATTCTTTACATTTTAAGGAAGATAAAGAAAGTCATTAACATCTCATCATCTAGGCCTCGGCATGCATCCAAAGGCACAAAGGCGAGAGCCGGGCAGCCGATGCAAGCAAGATGAGAAAAAGCAATATGATCCAATTATTTTGCAGGGATTCCAGAAAATTATAGCTGTCTTTCGCAGCTTATTTGTTTAACATAGTTGTTGTGCCATTGAAGAGTTCTTTGTTTTCATTCAAGGCCCCATTTTTCTACTTTTATTGACAAACCTGGAACCTGAGTTGAGGAAGATGAAATTCTCCATGTTTGACTGATTAAGGTTGCCCTCTCTGAAGCTCTTGCATGCGAGCAGGAATGGTGGAATCGAACCTCGCGTTTCCCGGGTCCTCTGCGTAACATACGTAGTAAGATGATATGCAGGCTTGCGGCCAGGCCATTGCTATCCGACACTGATCAAACACAGCAACTCAAATTTAGCATTATCTGCGGCCATCCCACAATCATTTGACATTGTGATCTATAATTTTACTCTTTAATCTTATATTTTAAGGCATTATTCACATTGTAATATAAGTAATTAATTATTTATAATATATGATAATTAAGTCAAAATTAGCATTATTACCACAAAATAGGCAATGAGGGAAGCAAAGAGAGCTTCCTCTGTATCGTAGGGTGTGTGAAGAAGAAGAGCCCATGTTCCAGTAGCCAGGCTGCTCAACGCAGCAGTGGCCACTCCGCAGTAAAAGCAGAAGGAGCCGGTGACGTCTGTGTCTATCAAACCAATCAATCCAGAGCGTTCGAATGAAGCCCACGTCTCTTCCGACGCCTCAACGAATCCTTTGTTGTACACTCCGACACGGACGTAACCCCATCGATTTCCTCGCCTGATCAGAGACGAAGCAACTCCTGAATAGCATTTGGCGCAAGAGAACATGAGCTCATCCGAATCCCCTGCTACCAAACTCATCACTCTGGCAGATCCTCGTATCACTACGATAAATGGTGCGACGGCAGAACCCACCGAAATTGTTCCGATCAAGTACTTGATTGTGTCGAAGAGAGCCAGACGACCGTCCATGTCTAAGCCTCTGGCAAGATTTAAGTACTTGACTCGAGAGATTGTGACTTGAATTACGTTCTTTATGATTTGCATCGTCCAGGCAAAGCTGAATAGGATAATGGCGATGCATATGGCTTTTACGCTTAAGCTTGTTCTTTGTGCAATGGCGCCCCCAATGCCGGACGCGATGAAAGAGGCGTAAAGAATGCCGATCAGAATCGAATGAATAGCAATGTGGAAGGTTTTATTGGGAGGGAAAGCTGTGGAGACTGATAAAATCTGGATCGCGAAATGAAATCGAGGACTAACCCAACACGAGTACAGAGATAAAATGAGAGAGAAAACAACTAAAAAACCACCTACGGCAAAGCCACCGGGAGATCCGATTATCAGGAATATAATGGCGGAAGCTAACGATAGAAGAGGGGCGAGCCAGAAGGCTAACTTTAGGGCTTTGGAAGGGGAAGAAGCAGTTATCCATTGCCAAGCGAATCCAACAACTCCGGCCAGCGCCGTCGAAGCGAGGATCGGCGGATACCAGTGATCCACGCGGAACTGGCGGCTCCGACTAGCGGAAACGAGACCATGGATAGCGAGAAAAATCACAAAGGCCCCGATCAGAATCAAGTGAAGAAAGAAAACACGTCCTAGCAGTGTTCCCGCCACTTTGATTTCGATGATAATTCTTTCTCCTTTCTGAAAAACGTTGAGAAAGCCATTCACAATCCTTGAAATGATCGTATAGACAGATATAAAGAGAGAAAGACTTACAGATCTTCAGCTCCTACATGAAAATGGAGGTCCAGCGTCGTCTTCTTGAAGCTGCCAACGATCGAGATGGTGATTTTCTTGGCCCCCAAGCTTCGAGTCGACCCTCCTTCCCCAAGTCTTCCTCTCGTCTCCTCCTTCCTTTTTTCGTTTCTTCAAAATCGACCATTTTAATTAATTAATTTCATTGACTAAAACATTTTATGGTATTTCTGTAAATAATTTATATTATTTTTTATTAATTTCATTGCTTCAAAAGTTCGCAACTTTCATGTGTGGGTGAAGTGGAGCCCACTCTTTCTCCAATGATTACGTGGCATGACACCAGAGGCTGACGCAACGCTCACGAACTCATACCCAAGACAATTAAGAGAACAATTAACCAAAAGGTGTATATGCCAAAGCACTTGCTTCACTAGAGAATCATAGTATTCTTTTATGAAAACATAGCATTCTTTTACACTAGTTCATGAAATACCCATCATCAAATTTAATCAAACATGAGCTTTTTACAAACTTTACATCACTCTTTCACGATTTTATCGATCCCAACTTTCTAATCCGAAATTTACGTGACACATCATTCAATGTTTTAAGAAAGTATCAAACTTGGCATTTGTCGCCCTCGACAGAAATTTCATGCAAATCGGAGGCTTCACGCCAACCAAGGCAAGGATTGAGCTTGGCAATGTCCATATCCCTTCTCCGCAGATCAAACCGGAGGCCATGGCCGGTCCAAAGGCATCGGCTTTTGCCCTATCCAACTTCTGCCACACAAACAATATAAGGCTTCCCACACACATATCAATGGCGAAGTATGATCCTATAAAGAAGGGTATTGCCATGGCCATAGGCAGAGGAATGAACTTTGCCCACTTCTTCCCTACTAAGTCTCTAATCACATTTATAACAACGGCGGCTCCAAAGAAGACGTAGCAAAGCAATAGGCAATTCTTCGGCAGGCTAGAGACGCCTTGAACGGCCAGCAGAGCCATGTTTCGATAGACAACCGCGTAAGGGGCAGGATATTGACTTCCGAGAACCCCAAGGTCATCAAATGCCTTGTAGAAGAGCCAGAAGACACAAGGTGCTACTACACAGCCCATTGCAGTGCCTATGATTTGACTCAAAAACATAGCTCGAGGTGAAGCCAAAGTTAAATACCCGGTCTTGAAATCTTGGGTTAGATCCGATGCTGTAGAGACGATATTCATCATCACTCCGCAAGCAGCCAGCCCTGCAATAACTCCACCATGGGAGGCACCCGCCCAAGCCCCGATCGAGAAAATGGCTAGCTTACCGTAGGTGGACGGAAGGGACCAATCGGTGAGGCCACATCCATATGCATTACAGAAGGCTAGCGTCGGAGCAAATACGTAGACAACCAATATGTAGTACCATTTGAGCTCGGGAAAGATGTGTGGCAGAGTGGCAATGGAAATGGCAGCAAGTGCAATGTAACCCACAATGGCAAACCATGTCGGAATTTGATCTTTCAGGAAGAATTGTTTCCTTCGCTTCTCATCATAAGAGAGCTCAGAGTTCGTCAGAGAGGAAGGATCGGCCATGAGGAGAGTGTTGACTTCTTTGAGCCAAAGTTGACGGTACAACCCCAAGAGAGTTTGGCTCAGCACCTTGACGAAGTTATATAGACCATCCCCGAGGATCATTGCAATTGCTATGAAAACCTGCATTTTTAAGCAAGAGTCTGTCAACTTTTAAAGGGCAGATAGAAGAAAAGCTTATAATTTGACTCTACTAGTCATCACCTTATATGCTTGAAGGCCATGAAAGCTGGATGAATCGAGGTCTGCGCTGAACCAATCACCCTTTCGATTTTCAATGAGAGGCCACATAAGGCCCCAAGAAAGAATTCCACCAACTAGTAATGATATATTGACGATGTACGGGCAAATCATCCCAACTCCGACATAAGTAGCCGAGAAATCGTAGTAAAATCTACAAGTTCAAACACAACAATTGCTAAATATGGACACTAACAATAGCTGCTGCCCTCTTTGCTTCCCCAAATGCAAATGAACAAGTCATACAGTTTGATGTTTCCTAGGGGGGGATCTAAACATCATATGAGAAAACAAAGAATTGAAAGTTTAGGTCTGTACTTGTATTCAAATGCTTTAAGCCCAAAAGTAGGGAAATTTGAGAATCCACAATGGTCTCCAGCTGTGAAAAACCACTGGAAGAAACCCCACAGGAAGCTGAAGGTGAAGAATTTACCGAGCGATCGCACTTGCTTTCTGCAACAATTCATACAATTGAAATTTATTCGAAGTCGGTAAGACGATTGAGTTTCACTGAACACATAACGAAATCGCTAGGGGCCTCACCTTGCTAGCTTCGCTCCTTCCGGAGTGTGGAAGCTGTTGATGAGATAAGCCGTGGCAGTTCCGCTCGGGTATGTCAATTTTAAGTCAATGATCATAATCTGAAAAGAAATATCAAATGATAAGAACAAATAAGAGATTAGAGCAAAGCAGAGCGGGTCACCTTCCGAAGAGGCACGACAGAGAAGAGGCCAAGAAAACTAACGACGAAGAGGAATCCAATCATCCATCCTAAAGACAGGTTTTTGTATGCGTTAGGGTTTGTTGATTGTTTGGCAATTTTCTCACTCATTCCAAATAGGTAGCTCCCGAATCCACCTGCTTCCACAAAATCAAATAAAAATTTGGAGAAACCCCATTCTACGATGAACATTAAAAGTCGATGTGAAGATTTAATCTATGGAGATGAGAACAGTGATGAAATCGAAACAGGGGAAGAGTTGAGGTCAGAACCACTGAAGGCGATGCCGGAGGAGGCGACGACGCAGGTTTGGATGACGGTATTCTCCTGCCGAGTGAAAGGCTGTCTCAATAATCCAGATTTCTCGAGGAATTTGGTCCATGTTTTGACGAAGAAAAACCCTAGCAACCCAGCAGAGACATTGAGGGATGGAATGATACCAGTGGTGAGGTTGAGCTTCATAACTATGAAACTGAACAGAATGCTCAACCCAAAACTCACCACCAAGGCCCTGACCGTCAGCTGCCTCTTCCAGGAGGGAACTTGGTGTACCTCGAACACCTTCTCCACCGAAACCTCCTCTTCTTCCATCCTCTTCCTCGTCATACTATCGTTCAGATCGGATTCCAGGTCCAACCGGCCGGCCTCCGCTCGATTCTTTGCCATTTCTGTAAATTACAGATATGGGTTTGTGAGAGAGAGCGGAAACGCTTCAAACTGTGGCGCTAGTGTCAGTCGCCATTAATCTGTATGCATCAGTGCCAAAGGAAGGAAGACGACAACCATCATTGACTTGGAAATTCCACAAGTCGTGTGTGATTTTGTCAAAAGCCTGGCCTCACTCCTACCACGTCCTTCCACGTACTTAAACATCTATATCTATCCAACTGGCTGTCGGTATCCGACGATAACATTTCTTGACTAGCAGTGTTGTACGGACGCCACGACGAGATTAATTATTAAAAGGGTTTTTTTCAAAAAAAACCCTGAACTAAGGGTCAACTTTAAAAAAACCCCTAACGATTAATGTTCATCGCCAAAAACCTCAACCTATGCAAAACTTTCGTTTTAAACCTGGCAGAGGGGGTCAAGGGTACGTACTCGGACTCCGAGTACGGCCGGTCCAGCTGGACCGGCCGTACTCGACTCTGTTTGCAATTTTTTGCAAATGTTAGAGTCCGAGTACGGCCCCCATAGGAGGACCATGCGTCCTCCTATGGGCAAAACCCGTGACATTTGTCACGGGTTTTGTCCTCTAGTGCCGAGTACGGCCGGTCCAAATGGACCGGCCGTACTCCGCCAGTTAAAACCCGTGACAAATGTCACGGGTTTTTGTCCGCTAGTGCCGAGTACGGCCGGTCCATATGGACCGGCCGTACTCTCTGCGTAAAAACCCGTGACAAATGTCACGGGTTTTTTGTCCTTTAGTGTGGAGTACGTACGGTCCAAATGGACCGTACGTACTCACACCGTAAAAACCCGTGACTTCAGTCACGGGTTTTTGTTTATTTGTGGGTGAGTACGGCTGGTCCATTTGCACCAGCCGTACTCACCTCACAAAAAACAAAACCCGTGCATATTCGAGTACGGCCGGTCAAGTTGGACCGGCCGTACTCGACTCCCCTATATAAACCCCAATTCGGGGTTTGAAATTATCACTCGCCCTCCTCCCTCCCTTACCTTTCTCATACCCTCCCTCCCTTTCCCCTCTCAACCCTCCCTTATCCCTTTCAACTCTCTCAAAGCTGTCTTTCTCTCACTCATTTCTAATTTCAACTTCTTATTTCGACCATATTTTTCCGACGTTATTTAAAGGTATTTAGATTTTGTTTAATTATTTTAATTTGTATTTGAGTTTTTTTATTTAAATATTTATAATGTTATTTTCTTGATTATCGATGAATATTTATAATACTATTTTTTTCGATTTTATCATTTACCATATATTTTTTTAATGAATATTTCTAATACTGTAATTAATTGGATTGCTCTATTTTTTGGATAAAGATTTTATTAGCGACGAAAATGGATTCCGACTCAAGTAGATCTATTGATTTAGATGAGCGATCAAGCGGTGATGCCGAAATGGATTGGGATTTGGACAACACGTCGGAATATGGAGATGTACGAGCAGTCGATAACCCACTGGCAAATGAAGAAATATATGTCTATTTGACCTCCAAATCGCTAGACGAGGAGCTTCGAACACCAGTCGGCTCAGATGACGAGGTGGAAAGCATACCGGTAAGAGAACAAATCTCACTTGGATTTCATAAGGGTCAAAAATATGGTTCTTTGCAGGAACTGAAAAACGAGATAGACCAATATTCTATAGAAAATGGTTATGGTATTACATATATTAAATGTGAAAGAAGTCGACTGACGGCTGAATGTGGAGATGGATGTGGGTGGCGACTGCATGCTTCGCTGATGCAAAATGAGCGAACATTTCAAATAAAGAGCTTGATCGACTCTCACTGTTGTTCGAGGCAAGTTGAAAATCGACGCGCCTCAGCAAAATGGCTGGCGAACCATTACCTGGACAGGTTCAAAAGTCACCCTACCTGGGACATCTCATCTATTATGGAGACTGTGAGGAATGACTTCACCGTCGACGTTTCACCCAGTCTTGCCACAAGAGCAAGAAGCATAGCTCGAACCCTCAATGAAGGGAAGTGCGACGAACAGTACGGGCAACTGTGGTCGTACGCAGCCGAAATTTTCAGATCAAATCCTGGAAGCACAGTGAAAATACATGGAATCCCAATGGGCAATGATCAATTGAAATTCCAAAGATTCTACATGTGCATGGCTGCTTGCAAGACTGGGTTGCTGGAGTACGGGAGACCCGTTATATGCTTGGATGGCTGTCATCTAAAGGGCTCGTGTGCTGGCCAACTACTCACGGCCGTCAGCATTGATGGAAACGATGGAATCTACCCCGTTGCTGTTGCCAACGTCGAGTCTGAGTGTACAGACTCATGGACATGGTTTTTGCAAATATTAAAGCAAGACCTCAACACTCCGCATGGCTACGGTTGGACACTTATTTCAGATCGACAAAAGGTATGTTGCATTTCTAGATGTTATTTTAAAATTTTGTGGCTTTGTTGGTTTAATATTAGTTTATTAATGTAATTGTTCGTGCAAATATCAGGGGTTACGGAGCGCAATTCAAGATCAATTCCCATACGCTGAACACCGCTTCTGCCTCCGGCATATGTATGCGAATTTCAAAAATCGCTTTCGGGGCAAAGCATACAGAGATGCGATGTGGAATGCGGCCAGAGCACCCACTGAGCCCCATTTCGAGCATGAAATGCGAAAACTACAGCAGCTATGTGCGGCAGCCCACGAATGGCTTCGAGCAGAAGAGCCGAAATATTGGGCTAGTCATGCCTTCTCTCCGACTTCCAAGTGCGATCTGGGATTGAATAACTTGAGCGAGTCATTCAATGCACTTCTTCTGCCAGTCAGGGACAAACCGATCCTGACCATGTTCGAGATGATCCGAACACGCTTGATGACTCGTATCGTCAAGAAATATGAGAAGCTGTTTGATTCAAATGAGATCCTGTGTCCCAAGATCAAAGCAAAGCTTGACAAGCTTAAGACTGCATCTGGAAACTGGCATGCAACGTTTTCGGGAGCTACACGATTTCAGGTCAGCAATGGATACGACCAATTCGAGGTCGACATGGCTTTGGGTGTGTGCAACTGCACTCGGTGGGAGCGTACAGGAATCCCGTGTGTCCATTCCATTTCTTGCATGTACTGGATGAGAGTCGCGCCAGAAGACTACGTGAATGAATGCTATTATAGGAGGAGATACCTGCAGATGTACTCACACTATATTCGTCCGATCAGTGGCCCAATAATGTAGCCGATCGTACGAGATATGAACGAAATCCTCCCGCCAAAAAGACGACGTCAACCTGGTAGGCCGAAGAAGACAAGAGTGCGAGATGCTGAAGAGCCGTCAAGCTCGAGAGTCAGTAAGAGGAACTCAACCGTGCGTTGTAGTATATGTCGGCAGCAGGGGCATAATACTCGCACTTGTCCTAACCGGGGATCCACTTCAGGCGCTGCTTCGCAGGACACATTCATGGGGTTTAACATATTTGATGGGACGCAGGAATCTTCGACACGCGGTCGTGGCAGGAATGTGTAAATTTTTGTAAAGTTTTTGATTTAGTATAAATTTCTTTGCTCTTCAGGTCATTTTTCTCTTTATTTTCGTACATATTTAGCGAGCCTCTTGAGATAGGGTTTTTGTGACGACGAGAACAGACGATCCCATTCATTGAAAATCCGCAATTTCAACCTCGAAGGGGAGGTGGGGAGGCCGTCCTCAAAGATCGAGTACGGCGGGTACAGCCGTACATTTGTTATACATCTGATCAGAATTGTAGATCTGGGTCTCATAATTATAGCCAAATGTTACAATCTGATTACGTGAAGCATTTGCTGGCCATTTTTGTTTAAACCATCCCTAGATTACAGGATGATGTTTTGATGCAAACTCCAAAGAACAACACAGCAAAAGTAGCCGTTTTACAGGACGATGTTTTTCTGCAGAAAAACAGAACAAGAACTAGGCACACTGAGGCCTTTGAACAGGAATCTGGTCAGCCACGTAACGCCGCATTCAACCTTTAGAATAACATCTTGGCTTTGGCAGGAGAGGTGTTTCACCATCCTTCGCTCGGAGTATGTCATAATCGTTTTCGGAGAGTTCGGCCCCACAGCTGAACCTGAAAAACCAGAAGAATTTTTTGGATTCATATGCAAGGCTTATAAACATCGGCCACAAACAAGAACAGGATCCGTAAAAAACATAAATGTAAAGCTTACTAGTAGTAAAAAACCCATAAGCTGTAGGACTCCATAGAGCATTTCGAACAGGAATCTGATAGAGCAGTTCGATTTCCGAGCGATACAATTCGAATCGAAGACCTGTCACCGAGAGTGAAATAGCTCGTGCCTTGTTGTTGGCCGAAGCAGCATCGACTGAAAATACATGCAGAATTGTTATGCGTCCATCTCCGAAAACGATTATGACGTACCCCTCGGCACTGCCTGAGAGGTTGATGCCCGAGAGGTTAATGCCCCCTGATTTCTCCTCAGCACCCACTCACTAATGAATCCTCATGTTGTCTTGTAATCTTCACATTCCACTCAATTGCCAGTTCCATCGCATCCTTTTTTACCTGAGGGTCAATATTAGGTGATATTTTGGCCAATTGCTCCAGCATGTAACTCCTGGCGACACATTCGTCAATATCACTTTCTTTACCTCGGCCTCCGAGTATGGCCCATAAGAGGCAAAACCCTGACATAAATCATTTGGACCGGCCGTACTCTGCGGGCTAAAACGAATTTGTCTCTGCAGAAATGTCTGAGAATTTCTAATTATCCAGTTATGGAAGATGGGTCGCCCCTTTTGCTGGAAGAATGCTGCTGCTACTGTTGTTGTAAAAAAAATTACAAACGAGTCCAGTACGGCCGGTCCATGAAATTTCAGGTACTCTTCAAATGTCATTGGATCCAGCAAAGCTTGTTTTGCCTCTTATGGGCCATACTCGGAGGCCGAGTAAAGAAAGTGATATTGACGAATGTGTCGCCAGGAGTTACATGCTGGAGCAATTGGCCAAAATATCACCTAATATTGACCCTCAGGTAAAAAAGGATGCGATGGAACTGGCAAGTGAGTGGAATGTGAAGATTTACCCGCTCAATTTGTAACAGTGCGCTAATCAATACACGGAGGCATGATGTAGGCTCATCAGGGGTAAGTTGATGCCTAATCTCAGAAAAGGAGTGCACAAACGAGCGGGCAGTTTCTATAGACATTTTGAGAGGAAGATCCATAAATGCAGGCGCATTATCCACAGAATATCTTACATGTGATAAGGCTCCAACAACACGTGGTCATGTCACCAAGTTTTGATCACTCATTTATGTGCTGCGGTGATATCCCAATGAGCCAACTGACGAACCATGGATCCAACAAACGGGTGTTTAGACCCCCTCAAATCGGCAAAATAGCCAAGTTGGCCTATGAATACTAGAAAATGATGGACTGGATTCATGAGAACGATGCCAATGTTCAAAATTCACCTCAATCCATGTTTATGCCTTGTATTCCGGAGAAATATTTACCCAGCAAGGCCAATTATGCATACCAATGACAGCGCCGAAGCTTGCCTTAAACGACGGTATGAAGACCAACAGCTACGCCACACATCAAGGCACGTCGATGAATGCGTACCAACGCTTATGAAAATTCTACTTACAAGGAGGAAAAAAAACATGGAATGATAAGAATATCATGAAGAAAGAATTAGGTCGGTGATGTCAACAAGTGTACTATTTAACTCGCGTTGAAGCTCTTTACACGCAAGCTAAAGTCAAGATGGCAAGTCTATTTAAATTGGTTCAAGTATTTCCTCATGGGGTAGTCGAGATTACGTGGAATAGAAATGGCAACATTTAAAGTAAACCTCGTCAAAGAGTGAAGCCGTACATAGCGTTTTCGAATGGAAAGCTAAATCTCCAAAGCTTCTATTGTCCTAC